>JAJTUV010001417.1:27500-621638 GCA_021653895.1 Mastomys natalensis | reverse complement strand
TTTTTTTCATTTAATTTAAATATAGTTACATAATTTCTCCTTTGATCTGTATCACTATCACTGAATACACCCTGAGACTTATTTTTTAACTTTTTATTAATTCTTTGTGAGTTCTACATCATGCATCCCAGTCCCACTCGTCTTCTCTCCTCTTGTATTCACCCTCCACCCTTGCAAATCTCCCTATACCAAGAGGATAAAAACCAAACAAAAATATAAACAAAACAAAGCATAGACAACATCCCATAGTATATCTTTCTGTACATACATCTTCAATTGCAAATGTTCATTGCAATGAGTCATTGGTCTGGTTCCAGGTCTCTGGCTTCTATGACAGCATCATTACTGAATCCTCATTGTAACTCCTGTTATTCTCTTGTGTTATTGAGATCTTGAGGTTTTAGATCAGCAGGACTGACCCTTTCATGAGTTCCAATATTTCACAGATGATGTAGAATTTGGAGTGGGCCAACTCAAAGCCCTGGTTCTGGGCCTGGGTAGTAGCTAAGCTTTTCAGTGTGCTAGCTCTCCTTTAACTTTACCACAAGGTCAAGCTCTCCAGCACTGCTCCAGCTAGACCAAACAACGCTACCACCAGCAGGAGTCAGGGGCAGCTCTATTGCTCTCATGCCCTTGGAACACCCACACCTGTAGAGCCAGCTCCACTGTGCTGACCACTGGAGGTACATGGTCCACCCTCCCATGTACTGCAGCTACCAAGGGGGTGGACCAGCTAGCTCTCCCACTTTCACCATCACAGATGGCTCACATCTCCCTTTACTATCAAGAACTATTCCACTGTGTTTTCCTGGTGAGGTTCAGGGCTTGCTTACTGTCCCAAGTGCTACAGCCAGTGATGGACAGAGCTAGCTCTCCAACTCTCATGACTTGGGAACCAGCTTTCCTGACACTTTGTGTCTATGGGCTTGCTGTGTGGCAGAGGGTAGGTGTCTGGGTGTCTTTCCTCTCCTGTGCCACATGGCATGACGGTGGGCAGGCCTGATGAGTCTGTTTAATGTTGCTTGCATGCATATGATTTTAGGACTGAACATTTAGTAGAGAATAAGCAACTAGGGGACTCATCTCTGTGAGAGATTAATCTTGAGGATCCTTGTCTAAGGTTAGAGGTCTTTGAGATGTTAGTATGTCACTTAACATTGGCATTATTTAGTCCTTGTTTACAAAGCATATTATTGAGGTATCCTAGGTATAGCCTCCCTGTCATTTTGAAAAAGAAACAACCTCACAGCATATTTCCTGGTTATAGGTTCTTAGAGTCTTCTGTTCCTTCTTCCATGTTATTTCCTGACTACATGGTCCAAGAGTTGTATTATAAGTATTTCCGTTAGACCTAGGCACATGGTCAGTTGTTCTCTATGTATTGATTGGTTAGGGTTTTTGTGATTTTTTTTCCATCTTATACAAAAAGAAGCTTCTATATGAGCAGTGAGACCTATATTTATTTCTAAGTCTCATCTCCATTGAATGTACATGAGATGCTTAGAGTAACAAAATTTTTTAAAAACACACATACCTATGCACTCACCCAAATACATATATTTGTGCATATACAAATATGCTTTATTTTATTTTTTAAATTTATACTTTTTTGAATATATAACACAATATAATTACGTAATTTACTTCTTCCTTTTACTCCCTCCAAATCTTCTCAAGTATCTCTCCTTTCACTTTTTAAAAACTTTATGCCCTTTTTCATTAATTTTTGATATGTATATATTTATTATATACAATATGTAAATACAAATTGATCATTCTATATAATGTTTCTTGTCTGATGTTTTGGGGGCTTAATATTTAGTATTGAATAACAAATTGGTGTGCTCTTCCATTTGGAAGCCTATTTCAACACTTTGAGTATCCCTTAGTTGCCAGTAGATTTTTCTGTGGGGCTGAGTCTTCCTGTGCCTTTCACTTCCTTTTCAACATATCTGTTGTTTTTGTCATGCGAGTGAAAATGTACAGGTGTAGATTATGACTTCCTTAGAGATAGTATCTCATAGAAAGCACCCGCTCCTCAGACGATTAAACATTTCTTCCCCTTCTTGTCCAGTGATCACTGTTATGATACATGAGATGGCTCCTAACTCTTAAACCTTGACCCTCCTTCTGATAATTTGAATAGTATATAGAGCATCAATCTGTTGTTCTAAACACCTATATAAATCCTCTTGTATACTCAACACATTAGTAACATTTTCTTTTTGCTAAATGATTAACAAAAGTAGCTGTCTTAACTTCTTGTGTCAAAGCTATTGCAGAAGCAGTGGTGCATCACTGAGGTGTATTTCCTGTATGCAGCAAAATGCTGGGTCCTATTTATGTATCTAGTCCATTAGTCTATGTCTTTTTATTGGAGAATTGAGTCCGTTGATATTAACAGATATTATAGAAAGATTATTGTTGCTTCTTATTATTTTTGTTATTAGCAGTAGAATTATATTTGTGTGTCTATCTTCTTTTGGATTTGTTGGAAGAAGATTATTTTCTTGCCCTTTCCAGGGTAAGGAGTTTCCCTCCTTGTATTGCATTTTTTTTTGAGAGTGTTATTTTTGTCTGTCTTAAAGTCCTCTAAAATGATTCTAATTCTGAATCTTCCTTTTCTGCTGTGATGTGGTATTCAAGATGTGCTATGGTGGGTGAACTAGGTTCTGATGATGCCAAGGACCCTTGGTTGCTGTTGCTTATGTTCTTTTGCTTGCCTTTTGGCATCTGGTTTTCTTTAGTGCTACCTGCACTCACTGTCTCTGAGTGGTACTTGTCTTTCCTGTTATCTTGGTTGCATCAGAACTCCTCAGAGTCCAGCTGTCTCTGTGATCCTGAGATCCTGGGTGTAAGAGCTTCTGGGAGTCAGGCTGCCTCTGGGATCCAGAAATCCGTGTGACCAATCTCCTGAGATCTGGTGTTCTTAAGACCCTATGTTCCTGAGCATGTTAGAGCTCCTGGGAGTCCAGCCCCCTCTAGATTTTGGTGCAGAGTTGAAGCCCATGATTGCTCAGTGCTCAGGCAGACTGGGAGGAACTGGTTCTCCTGGCCAGGAGTGAGTTCCTGGGTCCCAAAGGGATCCAGTTACTCCCTGTTTGGGGTAGGTGTTGCTGTCTCCTTACCTAAAATCCTGCCTTGGTTAGAGCTCCTGGGAGCCCTGCTTCTTCTGGGTTTTGTGGGATTAGGTGCAGACCTGAAGCTCAAGATCTGCTCAGTGCTCCAGCACAGACCTGAAGCAACACATGTTTTTTTTTAAAAATTCTAGTCCTCATAGTTATGGATGTAACAGTCTCTACTTCCATCTGTGTTCTAACAAATGTAATTTTGTGGTTAATATTCTTGCCTGAAAAATATCTGCATGTGCTTATATAAAACAAAACAAAAAATTAAAAACAACAACAAAACCCCCACATTTTCACATTTCCATATCTATTCATTGTTATGGGTTTCTTGGCTGGTTACAACTTGACTATTGTACGTAGAGGAACAATGAACTGAGCTGTGAATACATCACTATGGCATGAAGACTAAGATTCCTTCAAAAGGGATTTATACAAAAGGGTAATAGAGTTAGAGAATATGGTAGTTCTATTTTAGGCCTTTTAACAACATTCTTGCTGATTTCCCTGGAGAATGGACTGATTTATATTCCCAATAGAAGTGTAAAAGCCTTCTTTATTTTCTGGACCTGTAATAGTATTTGTTTCTTTTTGGATTTCTGGATGATAGTCATTCCAACTTGGGTGAAAGAGAATTTCAATGTAGTTTTAATTTGCATATCATTTTAGTAACATGCATATATTAGTGATTTCCGACTTTTTGTATTTAGTTCAGACATACATTTTGCAATCTATATTTATGTATTCAGCTGTTTCTTGGATGTCTCAAGCTGAAGGTCCAAATATATTTGAAAATAATAATTTTCATTCTTCAATCCGCTTTGTCATAATTTTGCTTATTTGGTTGCTGCCAGAGACGTTATCATTGCTTACCTTGACTTATCTGTTTTGACTATATTCTATATTATATCATATCAGGTCTAAATCTAGAATATACCCATAATCCAACCCATTGCTTTTGTTCTTCTTTCTGTTTCATATGCTAAATTAAGCTAGTGTGACTTGTAGATTTATGGTAAGCTTGTAAGTATATCCTTTACTTCTCTGTTTTCATGGTCCTATGGTCTACTATCATAAAAGAAACAGGAAAAATTTAAAACATTGAAAATTAAAATAATAATTTATATCATTTTACTCATGGTCAAAACCTGATGTGATGGCAATACAGTTGGTAAATTGGAATCTAATTTTTAAATTTGAGAAGCCTGAGTAAAGAAGCAAAACCTAATCTCAACAAAAACAGCAGACTGTGACTTGGTAAATTTTAACTAAGTGAAAGAAAGACTCTTGAAACTGGTAAATAGTTATGAACAATGATCATTTTTTTTTTTTGCTAGGTCCCTTTTCTTCATTGAATAATCAAGTTCTGGAAATTCCATACCTTAAGCCCACTCACTGAAACTTTCATAATTTTATCATTCTCTTCTTTGAATATACTTACATCTTTAAAGATTTTTCCCAAAGTTTTTCTTTCATTCATGCCTTTCCTTCCTTTGCATGGCTTTCCCTTTACAACTTAGTTAATATTAACTGATGATAACAATTAATGACAACACCTGATAAATATTATCATGTAATTTGTTTATTGATTGGTTAATGAATTTGTAAGACAAAAACCTCTACAAATAAAAGCTTGAGGTATTCTTTAGTCCCTACACACAAATTCACAGGCAACATATTTAGAAAACTCAATAAATATTTGTTAGATACATCTTTTGTAATGGTTTTATTTTTCTACTACTTTTAATACTTTTGACATGAATAAATATACAGAACTTATCATGAATAGAGTCTAATCATGTCATTAATGAAAAATCAAATGTATCATTATTGTATAGCATTAAAGAGTCATGATATATTTGGCATCATGTGTTTATTAGATTAAAGCAATATTCCATATGTAAACTACTAAGCTAATAGCAGTGGAGTTTCTAAAAGTGAGAACCAGTTAGGTTTCTATTTTTCTAATATTTAGTACATAAAATGTATAAAGTTTTATTACTTATTGTAAAATAATCTTTGAGTTCAAGGGCAGACTGATATATACAATGTTTTACTACAGTGTTCCCTATACTTTTCTGCTGTTATGCTCTCTATCTTACATAGCTTTTAAAATAGAAATAAGGAACATCATTGAATGGCATGTTAGTAGAGTTAGTAGGTGTAACGAAGAACAGAACATGGTTGGAAAACTATAACTGATCTTTTTCATAAGAACAAATTGAGTTAAAGTCTTTTAACTTTTGTTATTAATGATCATAAAATGTTTTTACTTTTATTGAAATACAGAACTTTGAACTCACTAAAATTTGGTAATACATGAAAGATTTTTTTCATTTATTTATCAACTTAATAAATAAGAAATATTTATTTAATTTGAGACAGGATTTTCCTATGTAGCTCTGGCTGGGATGGGACCTGCTGGGTGACAAGGCTGGTCCTCAAATCATAGAAATCACCTGTATCTGCCTCTTGGCTAGTGGATTTAAAAGTATGTCTCACTGTGTCTTAGATTTTCTTTAAACATTTTTAATGGAGCAATCATTTTTCAGTATTAAAAATGTTAATTAATACTATTATTATAAGAATTGGGGTATCTATATGCTTGATTTTCACTTGTCTGTGAGAAAATCCCATGTAAATCAGGATATCTTGAGAGCAATTGTTATATTTTATTTTGAATTCTAGCAGAATATTTCCCTTTGTATTTTAGGCTTAGTAAACAACACAAGCACACAACTGACATCATTAGGTCTTTATTCAATAGACAGAACATTATTATAACTACTGTAGTAAAATTTTTCTAATCAGAATTATGAAATTAAAAACCAAATCCTTCATTACTGTGATTTCTTTCCCCACACTCTGTTTCCCTATCATCAACACATGACTTACGTCAATTTTTCTTTTTAATTTAATTTTAGCTACATTCTATAATCCCCTATCTCTCAATTAAGGACCCTCTTAACCTATATATAGACTCTGAACCTAGTACATCTCCTGCAACTTAAAAAAAGCAACATATTTGAAATTTGAAGCCATATATTACAAAAGATCACTGTATCTAAAGTTTCCACTTTTCCTGTATTTATGCCTGAACTTTTCATTTAAACTTCTCAACATGGCCATTCTGATGGGCGTGTGATGGATAGTAAATTAGTTTTAACCTGAATTCTCTTGATGGTTAATGGTGATGAAATTTTCATGTGTCTTTTTAAAGTATTTTTATTTTTCTGGTAAGAATTCTCTGTTCAAGTCTGTCATTAACTTTAAAATTGGCTTTTAAAATTTAATTTTTAAATTGGGGTATTTGGAGTTCTTCATATATTGTAGACACTAATCTTCCGTTGTATAAATACAGTACATACTTTTTCCTCTTTTCCTTCTTAATTCTATTGACAATTTCCTTTGCTGTACACAAGTTAGTCAGTTTCCTGAGATCCCATTTGTCAATTGTTGGTTCTATTTCTTACAGTACTAGAATCACACTCAGAAAATATCTTCCTGTGTAAACAATTCTTCTCCCAAAAGACATGGTTTATTTTATAAAAGTCTCAGAACCAGCTATAGGGTGCTTCCTAAAAGTTTAGACCAATGAATTTTCACTTTCTACTATAATTTCCAAAGAGCAGAAATCTAAGTATAGCTTAGCTCAATATTTCTGGCTTAATCTCTTGAATGAAGGTGCAGTCAAACTTCATAATCAGAATTTCCAACCCTGAGTGTTCCACAGGCAGAAAGAAGATTTACATCTATACTTGGCTTTCTTGATTTCTGGTCACTAGCTCTGTTCTGTACCATATGTCTAGTCCTTAGGTTGCTTCTCATGATGCGATAGTTGATCAGATAAGGGATTGTGACCCTGGAGGAACATCGAAGGAAGAAATGACAATGCTATTTTAACTTAATCTTAAGGTGTGTTTCTGTCATTTGAGCATAGCACTCTGTACCCTGGAACAGGGTGGGAGATAATTAAGCAAAGCTATGATCTCTAGTAGCAAGGAAAGACAGTGAGGGTGAGATAGCTTGAAGATCAGCTGCTACAGACCCCAAAAAAGAAAACAAAAGATGGAAAAGAAGAGATACAACTTTATGGCAGAGATATAGAGAAAAGGATGTCTTCTGCTATAACCAAGTCCATATGGCAAAGTCCTAATTCGCATGTAATGGAATCTAGAGATGCAGTTTGAGGTAAGAGATAAAGGGTAAATGATATCACAAAGAAAAGACACTTGTTCACTTGAGTTTGTACCCTCAGAAAGAGCACAAAACTTCCCTTTCTGTAACATGAAGACACCAGTAAAGCCACTGGTGATCTGCATGACAAGAGAGCACTCTGTGAACATTTGCTATCTTGATTTGAGGGCATCTGTCTACAGATTGTAGAAAAAGCATTTCTGTCATATAAGCAACTAAACGTGGGAAATTTTTATGTCCCCTTAGTACATTAATGCAATGACATATCATAGAAAAAGGGCCAAGTGGAGACAAATAAAGAAAATGTTTTAAGAAGGAAAAGGTAAAGAGCCATATCAACTGATTGTTAGATACAGTGGTTTTGAAGTACAGTATCTATTACTACTTTTTTGAAATTACACATTTTATCATATTGTGTACACAGTAGATTCTTAAGAAAAGTTTGGAGTTGTTTCAAATTATTTCCTATGGGCTTATTTTTTGTGTGTGTATGGCCGAATAATCTACTAAATTTACATTCTCTTGTGTAAATTTACTGTTTTTTCTACTTCTATTTTTCTCTGAAGCTCTACACTATTGTTAAATTTGCTGATTTTTGTCTGGGAGGATAAGGTCTAAACAATCTATCAACTTAATCAAACTTTCTCTGCAGGTGTTAAATTCAATGAATATGTTAGTTAGCATTTAATTATAAACAACAGGATACTTTTGAAATTGAGATACTGTTAAGTCTGTGTGACATTGCATCATTTAATTAATTTTCAATAGATAAAATGTCACTAATTTTAAGCATTATAATAAACTCTCCAAACATTCTCTTTGAACATTTTAAACACTTTGATTTCCCTTAGATATCAGCATTTTTCAGCTTATTGAAAAGCTGCAGAAAGGTTCAGATCACATGACTCTGCTAAATAGGACATCAAGGTCTAAAAGCTTATGGACAGGTTTAGTGTCCTCTGCACCAGATTAAGTTAGAGAATGCTGAAACCTACCTCACTTGGTTTTATAGGAGTTTTTTCTTATTTACATACTCCTTTACTGTGTATTATAAAATCACATCAGAAAAAACAAAATGAGATCACATTAGATCTTCTGGCTTCTCAGGGAATTCATCTCTATTCTTTTAATCTTGTTACAATGAACATGGACCATTTTGTTTTCCTAACTCCTAAACTCATATAATCTAGGATCATGACAGTAGTTTGAATTTTTTGTAAATTCTACCTATCTCACTTCAGTGTAAACCATATCAAATACATTCCAAAAAATGTTCCATTGAGTAATTTTTTCATCATGTCACATCACATACTATGCCTGTACAACCTGAATGGAACAGAATACCAATTAATGTGGTTGCTTGTTTTCAAGGAAATTAATATATTTGTAGAGGGGGCAATCAACAAAACATTCTTTTACATTAAACAGTATAAATGGAAACGGTATTAAAACAATTATTTCTTTTACAAGTTTATAAATCAGAAACAAACATTTATTGTCAGTATCTGCACTACATGTTCATGTATATTGTCTGATTTCTTATTAGGAAGCAGGTTTGCTCCCACCAGTCCTACTAGAAAAACATGATTAACAAATTGCTGTGTGGGGTTTCTTTTCTAAGTGTGAGCATGAGTGTGTCTAGTATGTTTATGTGTGTCTGAGAGTGACTATGTATATGCCACAGCTCCCATGTTGAAGCCAGAGAACAGCCTCGAGTATCAGGTTTTGTCTCTTACCCTGGTTAAAACAGTGGGTCTTCTTAGAAGGAGTAACAAAATACTCAAGGGTGCAAATATGGAGACACAGTGCAGGACAGAAACTGAAGAAGAGACAGACCATTCCACCTGGATATCCATCCTATGTGCAGTCACCAAAGGTAGAGGTTGATGTGGATGTCAGGAAGTACATGCTGACAGGAGCCTGATATAGCTGTCTCCTTAGAAGTCTGCAAGAGTCTGACATACTCAGAGGCAGAAGCCCACAGCTAACCATTAAACTGATCACGGGGTTCCCAATGGAGAAGATAGAGTGAAGGCTGAAGGAGTTGAGAGGATTCGAGACACCATGAGGAAAGCAACAATCCCAACCAACCAGAGCCCCCAGGGTCTAAACCACCAGCCTGGGAGTGCTTAGGGAGGGACCCATGGCTCCAGCTATATATGCAAGGGAGCTATATATAAGTGGGAGAAGAGATCCTTGGTCCCATGAAGACTGGACGTCGTGGGGGGGATACTCGAGGGTGGGGAGGTGAGGTACAGGGGAGGGTGGAAGGGGGTACACCAACGTGGAGATAGGAGGAGGGGGAAGGGATAGTGAGTTCCGGGGAGGGAGGGGGGGAAATGGGGTAAGGAGAGAACATCTGAAATGTATAAAAAATTTACAATAAAAAATTTCCAAAAAAAAAAAAAACAAAACAAAACAAAAAAACAGTGGGTCTTATTAGTTCACTATTGTATATATCAGGTTAGCTGGTCCGTGTGCTTCCAGGGGTTATCTAGTCTATTCCTCCCATCTTGAAGTAGTTAAGTTAGGATTCCTGATTTGTGTGCTTAGTCCAGCCTGGCCATGGTAGGGACAGTATAAAATGCTTCCTGCCCCTGGAACAGAGCCAGCAGGGCATGTGCTTCCATAGGTGTTAGTGGTTTCTGTGGACATAAGACTTGTTCATCTAAAAATATTTATTTTTTACTTAATGTTCCTCCTTTAGGAAATGTTCTTTCTGCCAAGATTCATGACTTCATGATAATTAGAAGCAGAATTAGTCCAGGAGGCAGAGGTGTGTCTATGTCTCAGCAAAATGTTTCTTCACAACAACCCCTTAAGGCTTTGGGAAAGAACTCTGACAACATGAGTTCAAGAATATATAATTTCTCAACCATGCAAACTATAAGGATACAATATGAATTTTATAAGGAGCTTCATAGATCTAAAAGAACAGAGACAGCTACACTATAAGCCAGTTTGTCAGAAAGATACTAAGGAAGGAGATAAAGAGATTTATGGAGTGATGCTGGAAGCTTGACACCCTCCCCATAGTTAAGTTTTTTTTGTTTCTGCTTACAAAGTCAGGCAGAGTCCTGAGTTCATGGTCAGCTTGGGACAGAGGATGCTTAGATCCAGGTCTAGGTGTGGTAGTAATGATAGTTTCAAGGCACCGTCCCACCCAGCTTTGTCTTAACAAAGGGAGACAGCTGTCTGAATTCTTTTGCAATGTTAAAATATATATATATATATATGCTTGCTGTCTTCTAAGAATCAAGGGACTAAGTTCATGGAATGTTGATTCTTGGGATGGTCAAAAGGGAACCTGGAGTAAATGACTAAATTGATATGTAAATAAAAGATGGGGTTTTGGTTTGTATGAGATGGGTTATAAGAGAGCAATAGGATTTCTTTTTTTTTTTTCTTTTCTTTTTTTTTTAATAACTTTTTTTTTTTCTAGCAAGAGCTGAGCTGTCTGGAGATCTCTGTAAAGTGAATACAGCTATTTTAGATTTTTTTTTCTAACAGGGCCAGAAAATTCACGGAGAGTGCAGAGAGCTCTTTTAGAATTTTAATAGTTCTTTTGGAATTTTTTTCTAACAGGATTTCTGTCCTTGGTTAGAAATTCTAAGAACTGCTTGGAGAGCTAACATAGCTCATTTAGTTTTTCTAGTAGTTACCTAGAGAAGTGCTTGGAGACCTCTTTTACAATTTTTTCTAGAAAATCCAGGAATTTTTTATAGCAGCTTTTCCCACTTTGGTCCATCAGGATATAATAGAAAGTAATAAATGGAAAGTCCTAACAGTTTAATAAAAGGAGTGGAAGATGTGAATGCTAATTAAGACAATATCTGAGATACAAGCTCCAATTACCAGAGAACAATGAGTCCTAGTGATGAGAAATTTTGAAATCCTTTCTATATGCATTCATTTTTGTAAGGGCAATACTTATGATATTCTCTGTTAAAGTTCCTTGTTGAATGTTTCCCAAAGACCCCCGTGTTTATGGCTTGGTGTCTTAGTTAGCCTTATTATTTCTGTGATAAAACACTAGGTACAAAGAAAATTAGGGGAGAAAATATTTTATTTCATCTTAAAATTTATATTTCATTATGCAAAAAGAATCTCTTATGTACTGTGTGGAAGCATCACCTGTCAATAAAAAAGATGATAGACTGTTAGCTAAAGCAGGAAATAGAAGAAAAGAAGTCCAGTAGAGAAAGGATTGTGGGAGTCAGGCATATGGCAGATATGCCCTGAACTCTGAGGAAGTCCAACACATGAAACTGAGGAGAGGTAATCGACCATGTGACAAACATAGAATAGACTAAATGGGTTATATATGTTACAAGTTACTTGGGGAATGAGCCAAAGCTTATGGCTTAGACTTTATTCATAAATAGCTAAATCTCAAAGTCATTGGGAACAAAAAGACCTGGAAGAACAGCTCTGGCTACAAATAACAACCTCAGAGGGGCATGTTTTCCGGCACAGGCCCTGGAAAGCTTAGAAACCCAGGCAAGATAGCCAGGACTGAAAACAGGGGAAGTACACACCTCCCAGAGCTGGACGATTTCCTAGCCAGGCTGGTGGTTACATCTCTTCAAGAAAGAACAAATTACTATTGGGTGTGGCCTTGTTGGAGGAGGTGTATGACTGTGCGTGTGGACTTTGGAACCCTCCTCCAAGCTGCCTGGAAGTTTGTCTTTTCTTGTTTGCTTTCTAACTATATGTAGAACTCTGAGGTCCTTCAGTCTGGACTTTGTGATGTTCCCACCTTGATGATAACTGACTGAACTACTGAAACTACAAGACTTAACTTGGTCATGTGTCTCTTTATAGCCATGTAAACCCTGACTATGACACTCCTTAAAGGGAGAATTAAATAAATTAAAAAGAAAAAGCCATATAAACATAGAAAAAAGCTTAAGGAAAAGTAAATACAGGAAAGTATATTAAGTTAGTGTTAAGAGAGAAATAAATTTGCAAGTAAAATAAAGTATCCAAAGAAAGAAGAAAGAAAAATAAGATCTACAAATCTATAGAGAGAAAGACAGAGAGAGAGAGAGAGAGAGAGAGAGAGAGAGAGAGAGAGAGATTAAAAAGATAAAATATTTTCCATATTAAAAAATTACAAACACTATAGAGAAAGGCATTTGGACCCTGTATAGTTTTGTTTTTTACTGTAAGCATAAAATCAGTAATGATTACAACTTTATATATTTTCTTTAAGAAAGTATCAAAATAAAGCAGACTTAGATAAGGAGAGGAATGAAAGACGGAATTCTAGATTGCAGGGGCCATAGGACAGATTAGAAGATCATTTAAATTGGAATAAAAAAGAATCGCCAGAAGAATCTAATTTAGAAATAATAACAGCAGCAGAAAAGGTATTTTCAAGTGAGAAAAAGCCACAGAGGCCTGAGGAATTGGAATGGTGATACATAGAGATGCAATATTCTGAGTTAAGAATCCAGATTGTGTTTGGTAATGTTACCTTAGAGCAATATCATACAATAGATTACGCATTTCATTTCATAGACTTTGGGAAATTAAGATACATACATATGTTAACACATGATACAGCTGGTACTTACACAAGATATCAATGTTTCTACCTTGAGTTCTAAAACGGCTGATTCTGAGATTGCATGTTTATTTGGGTTGGTAGCTATATTAGAGATGCCTCTACAGGTTAAATCGATGATGCTTTGACATGTGTATCCATTAGAATACAATATTATTTTAGACATTATGGCATAAAAAATGTTACATACATATCTTATAATCCTGCAGGTCAAACAAGTGGAGAGAGATCTAACAGGGCTTATATATTCATAGAACAGAAGGGGGATAAATAATCACCCAGAGACAAATTAAATAATGCTTTATTGATTCTAGAATTTTTGAGTGTCAATGAGAAAGACAGCACAGCTGGTGAAATACACTGGATTTTGGAAAGGGCTGATTATTTGGATCAGCCTATATGTAGGATGGCCTTGGAATGGAGGGCAGTAAATGTGTTGCTTTGGGGAAGAGAATGTGCTCTTGTTTCAACTGGGGAAGAAAACCTATGTATTTTATGAAAATGAGTAAAGCTCATATTCAACCAGGGGAGACCTCCAGAAGATTCTGACTATACACAGGAAGAAAGACTTCATGAAGAGCAACAAACTATGTAGTTTGTATTGCTGACCCTCCTTACATGAGAACAGCT
This sequence comes from Mastomys natalensis, assembly GCA_021653895.1. NCBI lineage: Eukaryota > Metazoa > Chordata > Mammalia > Rodentia > Muridae > Mastomys > Mastomys natalensis. Next base: position 608,117 of record JAJTUV010001417.1, on the reverse strand, counting down.
CTGTGTCTGTCTGAGACTTGAAAGTTTTTCCAGACAGGGCTTCAGCTTTGCATAACCAATAAAACTTGTTGGCTGCAGATATCCTCAGGACTTCTAATGCCATCATTTCAGATGGCATGGACAAAAATTTGTATTGCAGTTTGGCTGTACAGTCCAAACTAATTTATAAAGAAAGATAAATGCCTTACCTGCTCAAACAGAGAGCACAGAATCATCTTTAGCTGATATGTGCACACCATACATTCCATATACATGTTAATGTAGAAATGTGTATTACCTGTGAAAGTTTATGTTTACAGATGTTAATGAAGTTAAAGAGGCTCTTACAAGATCTAGAGATGATAAAGAGAAATTTTGGGTGACTTCCCAGGCAACATGCACCTCTGTCATTTCTATACCTTTGGAATCTGCTTTCCTGTACTTTTTCTGTGTATTCAGGTATCTGATGGGGTTGAAGACTAGATAATTACATTCTCACAATTAAGCTTAAATAGTTTAGAATTTGATGAAATATTTTAAAGTCTAGGAAGATATTCTGAGGTTTATAAATGCAAGTTTTGATAGAAATGATTTATATACAGAACTCACTGACATAGGATAAGTAGTAGACTAGTTTCTCCAAATTTCCCAAATGATTATGAACGGGACATTGTGAAGTTCTTTCCTAGTCATTTTCATAATTATTGTGTATAATTTATTTATATTAGAGAAAGAGCCTTTTATTAGACTTAAAGGAGGAGATGTAGAGAAAATCTCTTATGTACTGTGTGGAAACGTCACCTGTCAATAAAATGCTGATGACGTATTAGCTGAGGCAGGAAATAGAATACAGGACAACTGGCAGGGAGAGAGGATGCTAGAATAGAGTCATGCATGCAGTAGAATCTTCCTCTGAGGAAGGCAGAAGCATGAAACTAAGGAGAGGAAACCAACCATGTGGTAGATAAAAATTGAAATAAACAGATTATATAAGTTACAAGATATTTGGGGAAAAGAAACAAAGCACATGGCCTAGGAATTTATTCATAAATAATTAAGTCTCAGAAATTGTTATTTCAAGAAGACAGAGGCTAGATAGAAACACTTGTGACTACACTTTATTCAGGCAAATCAGGCGAGGAAGTCAAACAGGAACCTGGAGGAAGGAACTGATATAGAAGCCAGGAAGTATTGTTGCTTCCTAACTTGTACTACCAGAACCACCATCCCAGGAATGGTACTTTCCATAACGTTCCGGGAAGTCTCACATCAGGCAATAATTTCTATCTTATGGATGCAGTTTTCAGCTGAGAATCTCTCTCTCCAAATGGTTCTACCTTTTATAAGTTGACCCAGAACACTTAATTCTCAGGGAAACTTTATTAAGAGATGATGCTACTGTTCAAAGATAGGACATAGGGTTTTTGTCATGGGGACTTGCCTCAAAGAAGATAATGAGATGTTAACTGAGCCCTTCTCTTTTTGCAGCTTATGAGTTGAAATATTTTTCTTTAGCCTTCATTTCCCCATTATGTGCATCATTGTGATCAATTGATTATCATCTATAACTTATCAAGGTCTGAGTCATAGTTTTTGTGTGTTGATGATTGTATTTTTTTTAAATGGAAATTAAATGATAACTAACATAGAAACTCACACCAGAAATGGCCAATTGTTATGATTCACTATGAGGAGAAATTATAACTGCCTTTTGGAAGTTTTCTGCATTCCTTTTGTGTGATGTACATACATCATTTACATTTTGCTAAATTATAGCGAGAAGGTCAAATTGAAAAAAAGCAAATCTAAATAAATGCACATTAAGTTTATAAGCTGCAAAACAACTATACCCTTTCTAATATCCTTCTTAACATCATTAGTACTAAATAATGCATATTATTAATTAATTTATAAGAAACAATTTAAATTGCATAAAAATAATGTTTTAACAAATAGAGGAATTTGGGGATAGACTGATGGCTCCCTGGTTAATGATGGCTTCCTTCTCTGCCCATGTTTTCTTTCCAATACTCACATGGCAGCTTGTAACCAATTGTAACTCCAGATCCAGGAGACATCATCTTCTGGCCTCTAAGGGCACTCAAACAGATGTGACTGCACAGAAAGACACATACATAAACACAAATAAAATTATAAAGAAAAGAAACATAGGAATGGCCATCAGATGGTTGAGATCCATTTCAATGTTTTATCAAAAGAGAATAAAGGAGTGATACAGGCTAGATGATAAGGAACCTGCTTAATGTGCATCATTCTGGCTGTTCTAGTTTCCTTTCCCATTGCTCTGATAAAGACAACCAACAGCCATTTTAGGTTGAAAGGGTTTATTTGACATATATATCCTGATCACAGCCCTGTACTAAGGGACCTCAAGATCAAAATAAAGAAAGACAGGAACATAGACTTAGGAACTATAGCAGAGCCATTAAAGAAACTACATAATCCCCATGGCTTCTTCTGCTTGCCTTTATTATTGTTGCTATATATTTAATTGATTGATTTGAGACAAGGTCTCAAATTATGAGCCCTGAATGTTGTGGAACACACTCTGTGGACCATGCTAATCTTGAATATAGTTAGCTTGTGTTTCCTGAGTGCTGGGATTGAAGGCATGTGCCATCATGCCAAACTTTTTGTTTGCTTTTGTTTTATACTGGACAGAACCAAGTATAGCAATGCTTACAATGGTCTTGATCTTCCCACATGAACCATAAATGAAGAAAATGCTTGACTTGCTTGTCTACAGGTCAATCTGAAGGAAGCATGTTCCTTCTTGTGGTTCCTTCTTCCAGGTTACTCTAGTCTATATCAAATCAACAAAACCTAACTAGCACACTGACCATTATATTGAATTTCATTTTTTTATAACAAACAAAACAAATCAAATAAGCAGAAAACATGTCTTATGCACAGATTTCCCTGAGCTATACCTTTCGTACTGATAGACACTAAATTTTCCAAGACACTGAAGTTTATAACTCTGATAACTTGCCACTGTCCTTCTTCTCAGCAATGGGGTTCAAGTTGTATCACTATCATAATTATAAAAAAAAAACAAAAAACAGCAAACAAACAAACAAAAAAACCCTTCATAGTTGGTTTCTAAGAAAACTTTAGAACTGTTTAGAGAAATGGTTGAGGAAAGGCCTAGAGCATTATATTAAGCATCTAAGGGCTGATTCTGGTGGAGACTCAGTTAAAGTGATATCCGTGCTGATGGTATACATGATGGGGACCAGCCATGGATCCATGTCATTCTTTCCTCCCTCAGGGTGTCTAGGTGCCACTGCACACCAGGCTGGAAGGATTAAAGTTGGAGTCCAGAACTGGTGGGGTATTCAAGTTTCTGGTCCAACTGGGAGTGAGTACACAGGAGTACCCAAGGGTGTGGGAGAAAAGACCTCTAGAATTGTTTAGTATTACAGCTCTTTTAAATGATACTTAATGAAAGAGCTCTCTTAGACAACCTTCAATAAAACAGCTGGTGTGCATATACTTTATTCATGTGACCAAGAGCTATATAGAAACCTTGGAGAAAGGGAAGGAATTTTTAGGATGAATGTAAAATCACTGACTAGAGCTTAAATTACTTCGAATGCTTCATTTGTATGGACAGATATTCTAGGAATCCCAGGTTCTTGCTGGGTAGGTTCTTTCTGGGAAAGAAGAAGTTAAACTTTTACATTTACCAAGGACTGTGTGGCTTTCCTCATGTAGATGATTGGGGGTAAATGACTCCTCAGATCAGACAGATAACAGGAAGCCCCACTAACAAAAGGGAATCTCCCATTTTTGTGCTGAGCTCAGAGGACTACAACATTGAGGTGCAACAAATGAGGTTTTGGATGGAAATGGACTAGAGACCACTTTGCTCTACTGTCACAAAGCAACTGGCTGTATTCTGACCATACCCTTGTACTTGTTTTGGAGAACAGACTTATAATTAGTCAACTAGCTTGAGTGGTAGAGGAAATGTCAAGGCAGTAAGGAACACAGGTGTGTGGCAAGGATATTGCCCTGCTTTTTTGCCACGTTTACAGTGAATTAGGATAAGAGAAAGAAAAAAAAAAGCAAAAAGTTATGGCTAAGTTATAGCTTGGTTAGAAAATGAGCAACTATATTAGCTCTGAATTAAAGAAGCCAACTGCTGATGGGGGGAACACCTTTCTGTTCTTTGAGGGGACATGGGTTATGCAGTGTTGTTTTCTTTCAAGCATGTAAAATGCAGGTGGTCATAGTGGTTTTCATTGAGTTTTTGAATGAGGCTGAGGTGCCATGCAATGTGGGGTAGCTGAGTCATTGCGATCAGCACTCAGAGGACAAATGATGGAGTTACGTTTGAAGACAAAGTTACTACAGAGATCCCAGATAGAAAATGTTAACAAGTATATTCAGTGTCCAAGAAACTGCATACAGTGTGCAATGTCAGCCTATAAAAGTGTCCACGTGTATTGCAATGAGTAAAATCATGAGGGCAATGGTGTGCCAGCTGCTGGGAGCTTACCCCAATGTGTCCCTGATGCTAAGGTTAGATACTAAGCTTAAGGATTCGTTGTCTGCCTTGCTAGGTTTTAATCTTAATTTCCTCTTTTCTACTTTCATATTTCCATTTGGTATGGGAACATATGTTCTATGCTGGCCTCATTGTTTTCTCTTAAAAGAAAGCAACTTAGATTGAAGGGTTATAATGGAGAGTATTGTTTTTTGGGTTTGTTTGTTTTTGGTTGTGTTTTGTTTTTTAAGACATGGAGAAAAACTTCAAATTTTGAAGGATGCTGTAATAAGAAAAAACTTGTAGACTCTCAAGGATGGGATAACAGTCTTGTGCTTGTAAGGTGGAAATTAGCCTTTGGGTAACATTGGTAAAATACTGTAATTTGAATGTTGGTCCTTTATAAAACACCCAAAACAAGCTTCCAAAAAACTGCATTAGAATAGTTTGGTACCCAACCAATGGTAGCATAGGAAAGTAAGACATTATTGAAAACTAGAGCCTAATTGGGTGTCTTTAGGTAATTGGAGGTATACCTTAATAGTATAACAGGATACTGTTGTTCCTACTGTAGCTTTCTTGGGTCAGAAAGAAAACTGTAATTTCCTCAGCATGCTTTTACCATGACATACTGACTTTGTCTCTGCCAACAATCACGGATAAATGTAATACAATGAACCCTCTAAATCCATGAACTAGGATGAGTCAATTCTCTTGAAAAGCCAATAATGTCGAATAGTTTGTTGTAGTAATATTGATCAGCAATATGTTGGCCAATCCTAAAAGCTCTGTAATGACTTGACAAAAATTTGCTTTGGGCCAATCTCTGACGAGCTAATTATTCTAAATAGGGGTGGGAGGTAAAGTGAAGAAACAATGCTACCAGTTCTAAGCCACTAATGCTTAAACTTAATTGTATTAACACATCCCAGGACTTAAGGGGTTTTAGAATTTATTTTGATAATACTAATTCTCATTTTTAATATTCTTCTTTGCCCATGATGGCACTCATAGAGGTAACCATAGGCGAAGTAAACTTTAGGAAAAGAGGTACACATTTTATATCTCAAATACAAAATCCAACTCTCAATCTCAATGCAGTTACCACTGAGTGAAATTTTGAGTAGGACGTTGTCAATACGTCCCTTTGATGCCTCTCAGCACTGGCACACCAAATGTTAACAAGTATTTCCATTTTACTTGATTGATTTATTATTTGAATTGCCATGACTTTTTTAAATAAAGTAAAGATTCTGATTAAATTGGAAAAATGCAAATGTGGTACTTTTGCTTTTTTAGTTTCAATTTACTTTTCACAAAATTGACAAAATTATTTGCACAAATTTCTTTACTTTCACAGGAATAGACACATATATTTTTATTGGATATTAAAATTACCTTAAAATATTTATATATTGTCATCATATTTTTGTTTTGTTCTAGTATTTTATATATATTTGTAGAAATTTTATTTTTAAAAACAGTGACTAGTAAACATTTAGCACATAAGCATTGTGGGGCTGATAGCTCACACGTGCGCAGTGGGCGTGAGTCTCTGTTGGAGTGGTGGTTCCTGTGTGTCTTCTGCCCTGGGAGGTTCAGGGAAGCGCAGCTCTGGGGAGGAGAAGTGCAGGAATTTGACTGAATTCCCTCCACATGGTGCCAGGTGCAGGGCCTTCACCCAGGTGTGGAGAGATCTCAGTCTGAGGTCCCACAGGGGCAGGGCTTCTGAGAGAGGCCCCCTGGGCCTGACTGCTGACCCTGAGGTTGGTGGTCTTTGTCTTCAGGCTCCCAGACTCCACTGAGGGCTGCGGAAGAACAGAGACTAGTGGGTGGGAGGCAGCTCGGCTCATTAGTTAATGGTCTTCTCCACGGTTCCCCAGTGGGGCCCCAAAGACAAGAGGAAGTCCATGGAAGTAGATGAATCTGACTGCACCCCTGGAAACTCAAGACAGACCTGAGTTAAATGGGAAGGGAGGAGGAAGGAGGGTCTAGGAAAGAATACTTAATAGGCTACACCCTCTGGCCTTCAGATAACTCATTAGTATGTAAATCTTTTGAGGCCCTGAGGTCTGTCATCATACCTGCTACCTGTGTAAATGACACAAACCTCTCTTTGGGAGGAGCTGCAGGAGCATTGCCCCACCTGACTGAAAGGCTCAATGGAGGTCTTGGCCATGTGTCAGGAGCCTGGGGTCTGGGAGTGAGGCTGAACACCTGCCACTATCCCATTAGGGTCCTGGGTTCGAGGCCTGTGCTAGACCAGGAACCAAGCTATCAGTTCAGGATACCACAAAGCAAAACATTGAAGCACATGAAGCTGCAGTTCCAAGTTTCCACATATATTTTGTATCTTTTCTTATATCTATTTCTACTCCCCACATGTTAGATCATCATCTTTACAAAGGACTATATAAATGTTTAATTGAAATATATATATATTCAATATATCAATATGCATATATATTTAATTAACTAGACTACTTTTCTCATTCTGTCTCTGCTCAGACTATGACTTTGTAGCTTCTTACCTGCTGAGGCTATTAACAGCAACATTCACTGGTGATTCATAGTGTTCTGAAAAAACAAAAGTAATGATTTACCTTATATTTACCTTTGGAGATAACTGAAAGAAAGGAAATCTGTTATTACAAAATGTAGGCCTTAAATGGAAAACCAAGGGTCCAAATTATGGAACTCATGCAAGTTTTGTAATTGACAAAGAAGTTCAGATATGTTCTGATTGAAAATGGTTTCAGTTTTCAATTTGTAAACAACTGTGGAAAATGACAACTCAAATGAGTGACTTGTCCAAAAATTTAAATAGAATTAATCAGGACTGCAGAATTGTGCCTCCATAAGCCCATGATATTTAGAAGGGATTATTGTTTCTTTTATTTAATGAAGTCAAACACAAAGCAGGCATTATTGTTTTAAAAAGCTTTTTCTCAACACCATCTATATGATATGTAGTAATACACAGAAGGACTTTGTAAGTCATAAATTTTTAATAGATTTTATTCTTTCCTCATTAAAATGGAGGTATGATAGTTATATATAAAACAGAGATGTCTCTTTTAAGAAAGAATGTTTAGTATAAATTTTGAACACTAATTTTAAATTAAATATTTTGAAAGCATGTGACATCAACTTTGTTTTATTCCTCCTTTTTGACAAGCTGAGGAAATATAGCAAATGAAGAAAAGAACAGGAATTATTAAGAACTCTTCCTACAGTAAAAATACAATCACATCTGTTTTCCAAAATATTTGGTAGCACTCGTTTTAAGTGCCGTATGCATAATTTGAGCATGAATGATTTTCACAATTATTCTAAAACTAAGAATAGTATTGATAGTCCTTAACACTAGCACGCTCTTCTTCCTCAGTTCCATATGGAAGAAATAAAATATGCAGTCTGTTTTCAGGACAGTTTCATTTGCATTTCATTACACTTTTAACCCTCAATTTTTATTCTTTTAGAGGCTATTATAGGGGCCAATAATGGTATCTTATATATTATAAACAACACTTAGGGCATCAGGAAGATCGTGAAGCCCTTGTGTTGAAATGTGACAATGAGAGATTACTCAAGCTTCTTGTACTTCTCTAATTTTACTGAATACAGGTATACAGATGAAGTCAATAAAAATTTTAAACTATGTTTCTTTGGTGATCTCTGTGTGCATAAGTATACATTTTAACAAGTATATTAATTATCGAATAAAGCATACAATAAAAAGAAAACCACAGTACAAGACAAAGTTTTACAACAGGATTTTAATAATACAATCTCAAGAACACATACTCATGGCAGAATTGTTCTCATGACATTATTTCAACTAGATAGTCTGTTAGTGCTCAGAGAAAGGAGAAATCTTTTTTGACAGTCAATAAAAGTTCTCTTGTATAACTAAAGGCAGTTTTATTTGGTTTAGTCTTTTGTGGATCTTTAGAATTGGCAAGTTGCAAGTTTCTTATTTTACTTGATAGCTCTTTAGTTACATATTACCCATAACTTTGGAAACTTCTTTTAAAATTTCCTTTAGGTTTCAGTTGACTGTTAGATAATAAATATTTCTTCATAGTTATTCTTTAAGTTGGATTTTGTAATATATAAAAATTAATATACTCAGAAATCTTTTGGTTTTGCTGTGTTTAAAGTGCATAGCTAAATCCATGGTGTCTCTTGGGTTTTGACTCCAAATCAATGTCAGGGTTATTTGAATCTAGGTGGCTTTTCTCATCTCAGATATGGGAGGTTCTTTCTTGATCTAATGTGATCTGGCCCTGGATGCACATTTTTTCTTTTTCCTGAAAGTAGTATGATTCAATTCTGCTCAGATATATTAATATTGTCACTGCAAATAACTCACTTGGCAGGAAGAAAACAGTTCAGATGTCTATGTGATTAGAAAAGAGGATAAGAGACAGGAATAAGCGAAATGGGAATTTTGGAATTAATCGAGATAAGAGTACTGGCACCTCATATTTTACCTTAACAACACATAAGGTAGAAGCATTATGGACTTCTTGTTGGCCTTATTCCTCTTCTATGGTACCTCATAATTAGTAGATCATTTATTTAACTAATCAACTCTACTTCAAGCTAAAATGGTAGATAGACTGCTGCTTTTTATCTATTTTCTCCTCTAACCATGAATGTTTGAATTTGTCTATTTATGAAGGCAATATAAGTATACATAAATAAAATTTTGTCAGGAAATGAGTTTTAAAAAAAAGGTAGAAAAATAAAGACTTCTAATTCACATATTCTTGAGATAAACACCATTGAAGTGACTTGAGGAGCTTCTCTTTTACAGTTATGTTTGTATAAATGGCAGATATGAAAAGCCTGCTCCATGTCAAAGTTACGATATAAAATGAACTTCCTACAGTAACACAACTAACCATCCATCTGTTGTTCAGAGCTAAATACATTGTTGGTGTTTTCCTGCCAGGAAATGAAAGCATGATGATGAAAGGTTTAAGACATGTGGATCTCTGCAAACTTAACTTCCTACTCATTACCTTCCACCCATCCTACCTATATTGATACTTTACTATACTCACATTATCTGTGAATCAATGATATATTACACATCTATTTAAAACAAGTCATTTGTTTATGAAGTCAATAATAAAACAGCATTTAAAAAAAATGGCAATCAATTTGCCAAATGATAAGCTTTCAAATTACATTTCAAAGGTGGAAGAGGTTTTGTGTGCAATAGCAGACAAGCAAAATAAGGCCACATAACTATGAATTTTCCATGCTTCATATTTGCAGGCTTTGTCACCTATGCTCTGAAAAATACAGTATCTCTTTTATGGGTACATTTACAGAACAAAGTGAAATAAAGTAAATATAAGATTTTATTTCAACCAGGTCAACCTGACTACTTTAATGACACCCAAAGTGGTCAAATGTAAGAATAATTTGCAGAAATTTTAATGTAGAAACAAACAGTGTTTGATATTAAACATCTTTGTGCTACCTCCTAAACAAAAAAATATAGAGCAACATCCCTGTCTTTTGTCACTGGTTTTTAAATCATTTGATTGAATAGATTTTTTGGAAGTTAATCTGTGTTTAAAAAAATCCTCTTCCAACCAATTACTGAAGGTTGCTAAAAAACTATAAATATTGATTTACCCTCCAAGTATTTTGATATTTACCTATAGCCATATTTTCTATGAATCTGTAACAACAGGTCATCTGTTTATCTAGCCAATAATAAAATAGCATTTTTTCAAATGGCAACCACTTCACTTTGTCAAATGATAAACTTTCAAACTAAACTCCAATGAACTGGAAACGCCAAATCTTTTCTCCATATATTCATTAAAAATATATTGTTAAAATATATATATATAAACATGATTTGATTTATTAGATTTTTGTTTGTGTCATAGCAATGTGACTAGTATGCACAGAAACAGTAGTGAAGTACAGAATACACTCTGTATTTGTCACAAGAGCACAGAACCGTCAACATGGAAAACTAGTGCTGTGTATTAGGATTCAATGATATCCTTGAAGATTTGATGGAGTCTGAAACATGTTTGGAAAAGCCTATAATTTCACAGAACTTTAAAATTAGCAATGATAATTGCTAATGACATCTTGATATTTTCCTGAATTTGTCATGAATCTTATCACATATACATGGCACCACACTTAAGCAGTACATGTACTATAGGTGCACTTGCCATGCATACATACTCTATAGTTTTATAAAGGTATTTTGTATTAATAAGTGAGTGTAACATTTTTAAAGTTTCCTTAATATATGTGTTAACAAGAGATTGGGATATGTGAACAAAAATTCTCCTTTCAAAAATGATTTTTTTATAATAAACTTACATATCACAAATGTCCACAAAGAGGGGATGTATTTAAAGAACCTACTGTGAGAATCATAAGCTTCACTGGCATTCCTCAGAACAACGAACTTCCTCAGGTCTCATCTTCGGTACATTTCAATTCTTACAAAGGATACATGCCAGTTGATATCTGACATTTCTTTTCTTTTTGTTACCAGGGATACATCCTTATAAGAGCCAGGGAAGATGAAAAAAAATATTCTTATTGTCTAGAAGCAAACCCCACTGTATGCTATATTCATGAAAAATTACTTTTATTTATCCAAATGATCTTCAATGATTTAAACAATACAAGTAACACTATGTGAATATTATGAACCCAATTGTTAATTATATTGTTTTATATTATTTTTTATTCCTTTAGAGGTCATTTCTCTATTTTATTTTCCTCCTTCAATAAATAACTTCATTTTACTAATGATATGAGATAACACATATACAACTAACCATATTTCTAATCACATTTTCTTGAAAGGCAACGTTTGGATTGGAGATTAGAGACAGGCTTAAGAATCCTTCTGATGAGTGTGTTTTCACACCCATGCAGACTTACTAACCCACTTTTCCATATGCTTCTTTGAGTGATTGTCTCTGACCACAAGCACTGAATGACTGTGCTGATTAAATTCTGTGATCTTCTCTCTGCATCTAATTCATCTTGTCAGGTATGGAAGACCAATGACTTCATCTGTAAGAGGAAAACCCACAGACCCAAACAAAACATAAAAAATTGAGGCTTTGTTCCTTGACCTTTAATTCTAAGAAAAACACAAACATACCCAGGCACACTAGTGGCAAATACTGATAGTTAATTTCTTTTACTAAGAGACAAGGTTTTTAAAGCATGAAAATGAAGCTGCATCTCAGAGCGATGGCCATTTTCTCCTCTGCTGGAGAAAGGCCTCCGAGGTCTTTGTCAGATTCTCATGCACAGCTGTGAAGTTTCTCTCAAACTAGGTGGTTTATCTCACAAATCTGTGCAAAGCTCCAGTGAATAATTTATAGCAGGTATGAAGTGACAAGTTAAACCCGCCCATTTTGTCTAAAATGCTATGAAGGCACCACACTGCAGGGTGAGGGGAACCAGTTGAAGCGAACCTGAGTTTGTCTAGAAGAGACCGTGCTGCTGTAAAGAAAATGAAATGTAATGAGATCCCCTTTCATGCATAATTCATAGGTGGAAACATGACTGCATAAAAAGCCATGGATTTTAACAAGGCAAGTCTGCAATCATGCACATTATCTTCCCAGAGGAACTTTATATAATAATGGTCAAAAAGCAGAGCAGTCTGAGACCGGTACAAAATAAAGCTGACGGGTTTTTCAAATGCAGCAGAATCTACTTTAATATACAATGCCAGTAAAAGAGACAATTTCTATTTACCCCTGAAAATACTGTTTAGCTAAGAATTTACTTTAAAACATTTGTTATCTGCATGTCAAGTTGGGGAAGAAAATAGAAGATTCCTATCAATACAAAGATATGAAGTGCTTATGGCATATTGACTAACTAGAGTGGGGTTAGGTTAAACTGGACTTGGCAGAAATTTTCAGTATTCTGGCAACAAAAGTTAGAAATGTAATCAGTAAAGAGGCTTCAAAATGATAAAATTTTGATAATTGTAAACATAAAATTTAATTTAGTAATATTATAAGCACAAATATTATTATTCAGGGTGATTCAGGACTAACATAAGCCTAATTTCATACAGGGTGCTACATGTGCAGTTTTAGTTGATAATTATTTAAAAATGTTAACTAAAGCTTTGAGAGCTTTACATTTATCACCTCCAAGCCCTATGGAGACCTTACTTAGTCTTAAAGAGCAGGCAAGTTGGCCTGGAGTCTCATAACAGTCCATGTGGACTGAACAGGCTATATTCAGAATATACAATAATTATTAGTTATAGAAGAGGCCAGGAATTTAAAGAAGAGTGGAGGACCGTATAAGTATAGAGGGAAAAAGGAAGGAGAAGTGCTATAGTTGTATTATATTATGTTATATTATTTATTATATTGTCATCTCAAAAAAAAAAAAAACCATGAAGAAAAATGAAATGGGTAAGAAATCAAGAACAGTCAAAGAAGAGGGAAGTCTGCAAAATGTACAAGCTGAAGTGCTATGCTTAGTGACTTCCACTCAGAACTATCAACACCTGAGAACCAAGCAAGGTAGTCACATTGTGTCTAGTGACATCTCAGTGTTTCTGATCTTTGCTGAAAATGGGAGATGTATCATATATTCACCAAGGTGACTGATTCTTTGATGCAGGTATTTTTTTCATCTTATGTATTTATTATCTATTTAGTTAGTCAGTGTTGTGTGTGTGTGTGTGTGTGTGTGTGTGTGTGTGTGTGTGTGAGTGTACAGGTACCTGTGCATTCAAGCATGCATGAAAAGGCAGGCACAGTGGTACATATGTAGGGAGTCAGACAGAGGAAAACTTTCAAATCTAACGTGTATTTCAGGGAATGAATCTAGGCTATGAAGCTTGGAAACAATCCAGTGTACTGCTGTGCCATTTGCAGGCTTTACCTTTTAAGATTCACTTTAAAGAGACAGAGCTTCTGTCAAAAAGAGCTCAGGTTATATGGCCTTGATATAAAAAAAAATGTAAACAAGATAGAATACGTTATGTTTATCTGTTTGCTACACCTCAAAACTGTTTCATATTTTGATGCTGAAGATATATGGGTTTAGGTCTTTTAATAATTTAATGTCTGAATATGAGTCTTTAGGTTGTATAACAAAAGAGGTGGAAAACCTAGCAAACAAGTACATACAAAACACATAGAAATGATCATAGAGGTCTCTTTTCTTATCTATCTATCTATCTATCTATCTATCTATATCTATCTATCTATCTATCTATGTTTGCTTGTTTTCTTTTCTTTGTAAAATCATATTCAGAATGAACCAAGAAATTCAGAAGCTGATTTCAAACATCATTATGCTTAACTGTTCACACTAATTTGCTATAATATAGTCTTAGTGATGTTTTGCTTTAAAAATACATCTACAGAAGCAGAAGAAATGGCTCTTGAGTCAAGTGCTTGCCACCAAACAAAAAGGAAGGACTGGGTATGGATCTCTAGCGTCTTTGCAGAAGTCAGTACAGCAATGTGAAACGTAATTCTAGTACTGAAGGCCTGCAGAGGGTGATTCCTTACTCCAGCCACATGTGACAATACTGGTGAGTTCCAGGTTGAGTGAAAGTTGTTGTCTCAAAAAATAATCCATAAAAGTGACTGGGTGACTAGGGAACACATTCAGATGTTGAACTCTGACATGTCTCCCAAAGAATTAAAAGCCAGAAACAGACTCAAACACACATACAGAGGGATGAAGGGAGATCTAGCTACAACTCCCTGTCCCCCCATACTGATAACTAACATGGGTTTGTTTTCATCAAAACGAGCTTCCCAGAAGTTTTCAGTATTTTTTAACCCTAACAGACTTTAATACTTTGCTGCTAACTTGCTTGCTTTGGGACATAGCTGAGAAAAGACCAGTCAGTGTAACATGTTGGCTCTATTCCTGTCTACTTTAATGTGAGACCAGGTGATCAGCATCTGTTTCCTCTACCTGACAGATGGGCTCTTCTGTCTCTTCTCCACAGTTCAGCACACTGCTGAGAAATCCATTGCATTGAAGGATCAGTTTCAAGTTCAGAAAGAATTTGTTTGCTTGTACACCTGTGTTCTATGGGAAGTGCTCTATTGCTTATGCCAGTTGGAAGACTGGCTGAATTCTTTAGCATACATAAAAAATGTAAAGTGCTTGAAATGGGAATCAAATGATAACATTATTAGAATTCCCTCTTGGGGTCAGATGAGCTACACAGCTGTATTAGGAAGCTGGGCTTTGGAATAGCTTCTATAGTCTGAATTTGTTTCCTGCTTGTTTCTCTTCCTATGAAAGCAATGCACATATTAAATATCATATGAAGAACAAAGAACATTTGAAATAAAGATGTGACAAAACAGGACATGAATTATAAATCTTACATAGACAGAGCTTTATGAATGAGGATAGATAAAGCCTAGATCAATTCCTCCAAATTCCACGACCTCTACCAGACAGAAAATTTCCTTCAACATGTTCTGTGATTAGAAAGAACGAATTCATGAATCCAGTGTACCATTTAACCTTTAATCACATGAAATACAGTTTTATCACCATTTTCTGAAAATCCTGTACACACATATAACACTGGTACTGCTGTGGCTTTTTCTCTGCCTCTCTTTCAGGCTCACAGTTCATCATTCTCCCCTTAACACCCTCTTTCAATTAGCTCTGATCGCAGGACAATAGGACAGTGATGGGTCTCCATGTGAGAGCATGGATGCAGTGGAATTCTGTGTTCTTGTATACAGAGGATGTGAAGGTGCTCTTCGATGGGACACATACACACACACACACACACACACACACACACACACACACACACACACAAACCATAAAATGTTAGTGGGCTAATGATTTGTTCATGTATATATCTGTTAACATGTCGTCTCTACCTGCTTTCCCAAAAGCTAGAAAAGGATGTTAGATTCCCTGAAACAGGAGTTACAGATAGTTGTGAGACACTATGTGGACTATGGGAATTGCAGCTGGGTCCGCTGTAAGAGTAGTTAATGCCCTTAACCACTTAGCCATATTTCCAGCCCCTAGGAATAGTTTTTAATTATGTCTGTGTTATGAAAGACCAGTTGGACAAAAGAAAATCCTCATAGAGAATTTCAAATTTTAGTGTTTCTTATCAAATGATTTTAGAAAAAAAGATGATTCTGTAGACCTAACATGGAAAGCACTGGTAACTGGAAGCCAGAATGGACTCTGTAGTTTTGTTCAAATTCAGTTTTTCTTTACATCTATGTCATTAGATTAGAGAACTCAATTGTAGTGATAGCAGTTTACAAGAACTATTGTGTTGTTGGAAACATATACCTTAGCTTATCCATTTGTTAGAATGACTGTCACATGTGACGTCATTAAGATGGTAGAGAGTAAAGAATTTGCCAGACACAGTTATGGGCAAAAGAAGTGGAAACACTGCAAATGGTCCATCCAGTGACATCAAGTAGGCTCCCTTGGAGAGCATTGCAGGATAGCGTCCTGGGGATAAAGGAACATTATTTTGACAATAGGTTTTTTGTTTGTTTGTTTGTTTTTAAGTGGTTAAGTTCTATCCAGGAAAATTTTTTATTTTAAATTTAAATTAGGTGACTAGGTGGCCATCTTATTACTTTGTTTAGAAAATCTTTTACTAATCTTAAACTACCACAAAGGATAACAAAACAAAATGATATTAATTGTAATCTTGTAAAATCTGATAAACATAGTTTATGTTCATCAAAATACTTCTAAGAAATGAACATTTTGAAAGTCTTTTTATTAGGTTAACTGCTGTTGATTTCTTTTCGAGAATATTCTTACATACAAATGATAAATGTATGACTGTTACATAAAAATGATAAATTGTAAGGCTGAACAGTGGCTCAGTATTTAAGAGCACTGACTGCTTTTGTGCAGAACCAGGGTTGACTTCCAAGCATCTATGTGCTGGTTTACAACCATCTGTGTCTTCAGTTTCAGGGAATCCAGCACCCTCTTCTGACCTGCATGGACACTAGACACTACATGTGATATGTATGCATACATAAGGAAAAGCATTCTTATAAATATAAATCATGAGTGAGTGCAGTGTGACTACCTGTCTCCTTAAAGTCTGAAGTTCTGCAAGGGTGACCCCTGTCAGTTTCCTTGTCCGTGATAAATAAGGTTTACTCTTTTTGACCTATTCTCTACTAAGACGGCTTTCTGACTTGGATTTCTAGTCATCTCCCAAGCCTTCTCTGATTTAATCTCACCTCTGGAGAATCCAGGAATAACTATGCCCCCAGAAAGAAATTTGACATGTTTGTCTTAAACTTTAAAAGCTGAGCTCACCGGCTACTAATAAAGTTCTTGAAAAAAAATATAGCCATGTGAGATTTTAATTTTATTACAAACTGGCTCTCATCAATTGGCATTGTGCTGTAAACTTTGTGCATGAGGACTGGAAGCTTCTGAATTCTGTGATTGTTTGCATCTGTGTCTTTCACCACTGCTGGCTCATGGAATACTTGAATTAAAACCAACCAGAGTGCAGCCATTTAATTTATTTTAAGATGTCAGATGGCTAGTTTTTGGATACCAACTGATATTTACTTAGCTGCTTCCTCAGATCAAGGGCTTTCTCTCTTCTTACTCATGTAACAAGATGCTGACACATGCTGAATTGTAATCTGTGAGGGAAAAACAAAGACATTTTTGATTGTTCAAAAATAAAAATAAAAATTCTGACTTAGAATGCAGGGAGTGAATGGAAAAGGCGGGCTGCATGTATTTCTCATTGTAGAATTGTCCTGTGCTGAAACAGAAGCCCTGGTTTGAAAACAAATGGCTGAATTGTTAGCTAGAAATAGAGCAAGAAACTTATTAAAGCTTTAGGGAATTGGACCATGCTACTTTTTGCACCTATATTCTGGTTATCTAAAATGTGTTAACATTGAAATACAAATTTCTAGTTCTCAAACTTTACTTTGTAAAATGGTTGTAGAATTTAAAATGTGACCCCCATAATATATGAGTTTGCACAGCTTCGTGACTATATAGTAGATTTTAGAAAATCTTTGATGATTATACCCATACTTTCAACCCCTGAACAAAAGTGTCACCACTAGTGATTAGACAATCAAACTGCTCTTCCTGTCCAGTGAAGAAATGATGCCTGTCATTAGTGTGACAAATGGCTGGTGAATTCTCTGACATACATGTCTCATCACTACCACACTCTCAGCCAGAGACAGGAAGAAAAATGAACATACTACTTATTAGGTTGTGTTTTAATTTGTAGATGATAAAACCAAATCTATAGATTCAAACACAGGTTTTATATTATCTTAGGTCAGATGGATGTAAAGAACATTGAGTGCCTGAGAAAATATTTCCTGCACCATTTAGATCTTAACTATTTTAGTGGTTATTGAATTGTGTAAATGTGTCCTAATGCACAGACTTATTCTATTGGTTTATTCTACACAATACTGTTTTAAAAGAAAAAATGTCCCAACACATGATTTGGGGTCATGTAATACACGACAAACATATTTGTACACTTTTATCAGTACAAGTATATTTTATAGACTTGTTGAAAGTTTCTGTTTCCCAAATACTGCAGCCACAAATACTGAATATTCACAAAACTACATCATAAAAGTTTTAAAAAATGAGGTTGTTTTGAATATAAAAAAATAAAATTACATCTATTAAGAATCATTCTGGCACACATACAAACACATGTGGCATCTTTCTTACGAATTTCTCCTGGGATACCTCACATGCAAAATGTTTGCATGTGGGAGCTATTCTACATGACATGATGGGTGATTTTGTCTTAGGAAACACTTGAGAAGATTGAGTTAGTAAACACTGTCATGGGCCCATAGAGCAGGATCCGTCTAATATTCCACATCCCTAACTCTACAAGAACATACTTACATGGTCATTACAGAAGTGGTGACTAGGTCCGAGGGAAGCACAGTAAAAGAAGGAACTGGCAAGGTGTAGGCACCAAGATATCAGTGACACTAAGTGTCAAAACACTAGCCTCAGGAGGGTCCAAGATACATTTTTAAGGTTTCCATTCCACCTACACAAGTTTGTAAAACTTATTTGAACTTTCTTGAAGACAGCTAGTATCAACTGACAACATCAATGCAATGGAACTGATGAAAGAGTCAATGCCCAGAACTCACAAAGGAGATAGGTCTAGCAAGGTTGCCTGTCTGTTTATGGAAAACAACACTTGGTTCTGGTGGCATGTGGATAAACTCTGTAAAATCAGTTGTTGGTGAACATTTGTTTCTCATGCCACAGTTTGCTTAAAAAATATGTTACATGTAAGTTCCATTATAGTTGAAAAAATCCAATGATAAATTGTCATATTCCATGTATTCCAAGTGTTTTTAGATAAATAATAGAATTCACTTACAGTCATTCACCATTTTACATATTTCATTATAATTCTTAATATTCCCTACAGTTAGGTAATTTTAAAAAACTTCCTGTCCTCCTTTTATGAAAAAATTGAGAGCAGTTCTTAGTTCTAGGAGTGACCTGAAACACACACACACACACACATACACACACACACACATACACACACACACACACACACACATTCTGCTTTAGTTTGCAAATCTCCCCAATTAGCATTTATCACAAGATGGAATGACTACTATTTTCTGAAGAAAAAATACTTTAACCTGGATATTTTTGTTATTTCTGCAATTGTTTCATGTTTGGAAAAGTGTACAGGCTGCTGAATGTCTTAAAACCACAGTTGTTTATTCTTAAATGAAGATATATTTTATTTGGGAATAAAATCCACTTGGTAGGTCATGAGAACCTTAAAAACCAAAACCAAACAAATAAAATACTAAGTTTAAAAAAAATACCAGAGTTAATTTAATTCAAACAGTGAGGTTAGTTTCATGAAATACATGTTAAAGATACCTGTCTACATGCTTACATGTGAGGTAGGTGTGTGTGTGTGTGTGTGTGTGTGTGTGTGTGTGTGTGTGTGTGGTTATAAAGACTGGGTTGCAGGACAGAAAGTATTCCTTACTTTGAGTTGAACACAGCAAAAACATTCCACAATACCAGGTTATGGGCTTTCCAATGAAACCTAGGCACCAGTAGCATGGTATGAACCACACAGTTCTCTAAGGTGGAACTTTCTGAGGATCTTAAGTTCAAAGATTTCTCTTTTACCCTTTTATTTTTAAGTAACACTTCTTCAGTTTCCTTTCTAATCAACATAACTTTAGCACTAGATTTTCAGAACATCTTACAAAGTCAAATGATATTGAATATTTGTATTTGTATTTGGAGGAAGTCAATAGTATCCACAGATTTATGTCATCACTTCTGGTTTTCCTTTGCTTTTCACATTTGTCTGGAATGCTCTGTGTTGGAGTGTCATAAAAATAAGTACTTTGTAAAATCTACATGTCATCTCAAATTCTTCATCATCAACCATACATACATGGACAGACAAACCAACAGAGGCATGTGTGCGGACACACACATACATGCACATGAATACACATGTGGATACACACACATATCTACATGTACACACACATACATGCATGAGTGCACACACATATACGCATTTTCATAGAAAGTAAAAGTAGCTCAAGAAACGAACCTCCTTACCTGATAAAATTGGTTTATCATGAGGTATTTGTTGAGATTTCCTTTTTGATTTTAGAAATCTGATAAAACTTCATTTACTGCTTTAGAAAAACTTCTAGTGTGGATATCAGGAAAGCCACAATGGTGCAGCACTCTAAGGTTTACTCTTTCATCTGGCTTTACATTCATTAGTTCTGATCTATACTTTTGTCTCTCCAGATAGGAGTGTTTAGGAGCTGGGCCTTCAGTGGCTTCATAAATCACCAGGTAAACAAAATGAATGGCTTATTGCCAACCCTGAACATCATTGACACAGAAAAGTGAAATCAGCATCCACTGTCATGAACACAATTAAAATATGGACAGACCTTTACTTAGGAGTGTGCTTCTAAGTGTACCTAAGTGTCATCTGCTTCTAGAGAGGTCAAAATGAGCCCTTAGTCCATTATAATCTATTACACCTACTACAGTGAGGTTGTTTTTCCATAAGCAAATTAATAGAGGTGAAAGATTTCTGTCTTCATTATAGTTTATAAAGCTAATATATCTGCCGAAGTGCACTTATTTAAATAGAAAGCAAGCATATGTAAAATAAGCAAAAGTTCCTTGACAAAACCTTTGATCTAAGAAGAAGCTGACCCCGTGTTAAAGGTGAAAGTTTAAGAAAATAATGTTATTAAAATGCTTACTATTTTAATTATTTGGAGAAAAATTTTCCTCTATGGATAATTAAACTTAGTCTTTAAGATTTCAGAGTGGCATGCATTTTAATTTTTTAGATGAGCTTTCCTGTGGTGTTATCCCAGCTGAGATGGTACAGGGATCTGTGGAGTCAATTTGTGAATCATGCAGAAATGCTAGTAAAAAGGTGCCATACTACACAGCAGTCATCAATTTTTACCCCATGATACAATTCCTAGCCTTCAGCTTGGGCTTCGGTTTATTTATATCCACCCTTCTGCAGATCCCCATAAAGTGCCATCCTTCTTCCCTACGTTAGAGCAGATGTGTGAACACTGAAGGAAAGAAGCCAAAGCAGAGTGTTTATTATTTGATGCTGAAGATAATCCAGAAGGCAAATGCCCAATGTTTAAACTCAGAGTCTTAAGATAAATATTCCAGACACTCATTTCTCATTGATTGCCAGATAAACAATAGAATCGCTGCTTTTAACTACTTAATTCAGCTCTAGCAAAAGATTTCCTGAAAAGAATAATTTGCCTGAGACGATGGGCACTTTAAAAGTAATGAGAACATTTTGCCATAAAGCATAAACAAAAGTTAACAATAGCAGCAACAACAATATCAATAGATTACCAATAGTCTGTCTTTTTGACTAGTATGTTAAGGTCACGTTTTCAGTAGAACATCATGATTTAGTTAGATCAGGGATTACTTATGCCATTTACTGACAGAAAGTGTGAGTTTTTTAATTGAACCTAGTAAGTATACTAACGCAAATTCATTTATAACTGCAAAATGACTCAATTTACAAAATATAAGTGCATTGAGTATGGCTTCAAGCAAGGGTGTGCCCAGTCAATTACCGGTACAAAATGCTTTGTTTCCAAAAGGATTGATTGATTGCAGATTGGATCACTGATTGAGTAGTTATGACAATCATATTTACTTCTACATATAAATTGACTCACAGGTGTGGTCTAGCTGATAAAAATTTCAGAATGTTGGGAAGTAATGAAGAATGATTCTGCAAAACACAATGTCTAAGTCTGTCAAAACATGACAATGCTTTAAACACTAACTGCTATTTAAAAATGTTTGAAATTCTTGAGGACTTGAGGTATTAATGTCATCATGCCAATTTCCTTCCAGCAGCAGAGACTGAGTAGTTCAAATTATTTTAGGACGTTGTCCATAACCCAGTAATATTTCCAAAACTGATGCTAAGAATGGAAAATTGTAAGCTTAAAGTCAATTAGCAAGTCAAGAATCTGGGACATGGTCATTGCTCAAAATACTTGTTTTAAAAGACCAATTATTCATATATGTTTTATGTTTACAGATTTATGCTATTAAATTTGTAAAATATTTTTTCTAATATATAAAAGATCGCATGATATGTGCATAATTTGGGGAAACCTTAATTAAAAAAAGTGCCGTGTATTTTATAATCTCAGGCCCATGAACAGACACATATAGAGTGTCTACAGCATTTAAGCTTTCTTCTGCTTCTGCTGCTTCTGCTTCTATTTTTCTTTAATTAATTTTTTGCAGTCTAGTCATCATCCTCCTCCTGGTCCACCCTCCCATAGTTCCTTGTCCCATACCTCCTCTCTCATATCCAAGAGGATGTTCCCACCCCACTCCCACCCCACTAGACCTCCCACTCCCTGGGGCCTCAGTCTCTCAAGGGTTAGGTGGGGTTTTCCACTCACTGAGGCCAGACCAGGCAGTCCTCTGCTGTATGTGTGTCAGGGGCCTCATATCACTTAGTGTATACTGCTTGGTTTAATTTTGTAACAGGGATAAAAAACAGTGATAACCTAAGGAAGATTCTGAAATAAAAATGATATGTTTCACAGTGACACTTTTGAATCTTTCTTGTTATTACAAAAATATATTAAGCATGTCTATTTTCACTGTTTTGAAAGTTTATTAGCTGTACACCCCTGAATTTATAAGAATGTATGAAGATGAAAAACCACACTCATTTCAATTAGAACATTTTGTTAATAACATGAAATAAATAGTCAAATTTAATCTAGTCTATGGGTTTCAATGTTGTAAAAAGTCTATTACTTAATGTGCTAATTAAAACTAAAATAAAGTAAGTGAAATAAATAAAATAAGACTAGGTAAAAGAGGCGTTGCGGAGATTGCTTAGCAGTTAAGAGTATGACTGCTCTTCCAGACGTCTAGATGGTAGCTCACAACAATCTGTAACTGAACCCAAAGCCCTCTTCTGGTGTGTCTGAAGATCGCGACAGAGATAGTGACAGTGTGTGTGTGCTTTGTGTGTGTGTGTGTGTGTGTTTATGTGTGTGTTTAGAGATTCTTCTCGGGGCAAATTAATCTTCAAATTATAGGACTTATTCACAAGGTGAGAGGAAATGTTGACCTGTCTGTCTATTCTCTTACGTCCAAGAACACCACTGTTTTATTCAAATAATTATGTCTTGTAGATTTTTTTACACATATAAAACATTCTTTTCATTTTATGAAAAAAGGCATTTGTGCTGGAACCAAGGGAATGTCATTTAGATTGGTTGCTTGGTTGATCTGCTCAACTGATGTTCGTTCTTACTCCAGTGAACACACGCACACACATACACACCCACCACACCACACACACACACACACACACACACAAGCAAACAAACATGTTCACACACACATGCTCACAAACATACAGCATACACACAAACACATCTGAACATACACACATGTACACATGCAATTAGGAAGCAATTTATATCTGTACTAAACACATACAGAAAACTTTCTTGCCATTATTCTGTAAGTTATTTACATAATTATTGTGTACTAAATATTATTTATACCTTAGAAATTATTCAAAATTTACACAGTGATGCAATTATGCTTTATGTAAATAGAACTTCTTTTCTATGAGGAACTTGACCAGACACATATTTTGGTGCCTATGGAAGTCCTGGAAACAATCTTCTCTAGACAGTAAAAGACAGCTGTGTAAATAGTCTATACACTTAATATATGTTCTGCCAAAGCAAGCACGTCTATACACTTAAAGGAAGGGGAATGTCTTCGTTATTCAGATGCTAAATGAAAGTTCCTATGTGTACCCAACATTATAGTTAGTTGCCTTTATATAAACAGCTTCACCAAATGATTGTATAAATAACATCATAAATTTACAATAAAAATAATAAAATTTATTAAAAAATACACAAATCCTGAAAAGTTCCAGGAAAAAATTCAGTACTTTCTGTATGTAATCCAGTAAGGTATTATAAAACTCTGGATTACACACATTTGCAAATTTCCTACATCTTTCTCAGTCAAGTATGAGAATCTTCCTAAGTCGTTCAATTAATAATTATGTAAAAGTTCTCTCAACTATCTTATCAGCATTAGCAATCATAAAACTGCATTGTGATATTTGTGCAACTGACTTACAAATTTAAGGAAGAGAAACAGTGTGCAATAGATTAAGATATACTTAAAGTCCGTAAGATACACAAATAGAGGCAGTGAATTAAGTGATAAAAGACAATACCAACAAGGTATAAATATAAATGTGGGTAATTTGATGAGATTCCAGTTCCCTCTAAGGGGTTTGACATAAAGACTTCTCAGAATGTATACATATAAGAATGAATGCCTCAGACTCATTTAACGATATGTTCTCAGCCCACATTTATAATAATTGAATGCTGCTTTCGTGCCTTTATAGTGTTTTCAATTTTTAAAAATATAACTATGTACATATCTAAAACAGAAGACAATGCCCCCAATACACCTCTTAAAATATTATTGTTGCAAAATATTATATAGCATCTTTTCCAGAGCCATTTTGGCTCTTTGGAGAAAAACAAATGTCATAAAAATTTTTCCTGTCATACTAGTGAACATTCAAGATGTTTACCTCATTCCAAGATTCATTTTAATTTACAAATTTATCCATTTTGAGTTTATTTTTTCCAATAATTTATTTTTTATTCACTTTACATTCTAATAATAGCCTTCTCTTTCCTCTTTCCAGTCCCACCATTAGAAATACCTCTCCCCAAATACTCCCTACCCCTCAGATAAGGGGAGACCCCTTTGGGAAACAATTCACCCTGGAACATCCAGTCCCAGCAAGACTAGGCACATTCTCTTCCACTGAGGCAAAACCAGGCAGTCCATGTAGGGAGGAGGGATCCAATGGCAGGGAACAAAGATCATCAGAGCCCTGGTCCAATTGTTAAAGGACTAACAAGCAGAAGACCAAGTTGCACATTTGCCACAAATACGTAGGGAGTCTAGATCTAGCCCTGCATACTCCCTTGTTGATGGCCCCATGGTCCCAAGTTAGTTGACACTGTGGGTCTCCTTGTGGTGTTATTGACTCCTCAAACTTGCTCATCTTTATCTCACATTCTTCCACAACACTCCCTGAGCTCTCCCGAATGTTTGGCTGGTGGGGGTGGTGGTGTCTCTGCATGCCTCCATGTGCTGTTGAATAAAGCCTCTAAGGGGACAGTTAGCTAGCTTCTTACCTGAAAGCACATCAGAGTATCAGTAATAGTGTGTTGGCTCTCTCACATGAGATGAGTCTCAAGTTGGGGCAGTCATTGGTTGGCTGTTGCATCAGTCTCTGTGCTGTCATTATGCCTTCACATCTTGTAGGCAAGTAACATTTCTGGTTAATGTTTTGTGGACAGATTAATGTCCCCCTCCCTCTAGAGGAAATTCTGCTTGGCTATAGGAGGTTTCCTCTTCAAGAGTTTCTATATCACCATCTGGTAGTAATCTCCATTAGGGTCACCTCTATATCCTCCCTATACCCTCCCCTTTGCTCCCCTCCAGCTAGTCACCAGAGATGCCCCTAGTCAATTTCCTTTTTTACTCCCAGGCCTCTCCTACTCTTCCCTCACTTCCTTTTTTACTCAGTTCCCTCTCTCCATCTATCTCCAATGAGTATTTAGTTTCCCCCTTTGAGTGAGATTCATGTATCATCTTTTGGGACCTCCTTGTTACCCAGTTTCTTTGGGTCTGTGAATTGTATCATGGTCATCCTCCACTTTATGGCTAATGTCCATTTATAAGTGAGTGAATACATGGCTCTGGGTTATCTCCCTCAACTTCCATCAATTTCGCTGCAAAATTCATTATGTCTTTGCTTTTAATAACTGAGTAGTATTCCATTGTGTAGATGTATCACATTTTTTATTCATTCTTCAATTGAGGATGTTTCCAGTTTCTGGCTATTACAAATAAAGCTTCTATGAATATAGCTGAGCAATTATCCTTAAGGTACAATGGAGCATCTTTTGGCTATATGCCCAGGTGGTATAGCAGGGTCTTGAAAAATATTGTATTTCATGAGCAAATAGAAAAAAAAACATAATCTCTAATTGAATTCAATAGCCTCAAGTTCTTTATTCTTTTTAATACATTTAGAACTAATTACTTAAACCAAGAGCAAATTTTTAAATGTTGATAATAAAATGAATCTGAAGTAAATTAGCAACACCTAGTGTTTTCTATGAAAAATAAAGAGTTATTCCCAATTTTCTGAGAAACTGTCAAATTAATTTCCAAAGTGGTTGGATAAGTTTGCACTCCTAGCAGCAGTAGAGGAGTGTTCCTTGCTCCGCATTCTCTATGGATGTGCTATCACTTGAGTTTTTGATGTTAGCCATTCTGACAGGTGTAAGGTGGAATCTGAAGTTCATTTTGATTTGCATTTCCTGATGACTAAGGATGATGAACATTTTTTTAAGTGCTTCCAACCATTCAATATTTTGTGGGTGAGGGTGAGATGGGCGTGAGTGGGTGGAAAAGTACCTTCTCAGAGGCTAATTGGAAGGAGGATGGGTGAAAGGCTCTAGGAGGAGTGACTTGAGGGGGGCAAAATTTAGAATGTAAATAAATAAAATAATTTCTTGATGTGTTCTTGGATTCAGTATGAGAGTATTTTATGGAGTATTTTTGCATCAATATTCATAGGAGAAATTGGACTGAAGTTCCTGTTCTTTGTTGTATCTTTGTGTGTCTAAGTATCAGGGTGATTGTAGCTTCATAGAATGAGTTTGACAGTGTTCTTTCTGTTTCTATTTTGTGAAATACTTTAGAGAGTATTGTTTTAGCTCTTCTTTGAAAGTCTGGTAGAATTCTGTGCTAAAGCCATCTGGCCCTGGATCTTTTTTGTTTGCTATTTGTTGTTCTTTGTTTTTTTGGTGGGGCTGGGGGGGTGTTTGTAGACATTTAATGACTGTTTCTATTTCCTTACGAGTTACAGAACAGTTCAAGTAGTTTACCTAATATTGATTTATATTTGATATGTGCTATCTGTTTATAAAATCATCCATTCCTTTTACAGTTTCCAATTTTGTGGAGTACAGCCTTTTAAAGTAAGAACTAATGATTCTTTGAATTTTCTCATTGCTGTGATTCTGTCTCTCTTTTCATTTCTGACATTGTTTGCTTCCACACTGTCTCTCTTTCTTCAGGGTTTATCTTTTGCATACTTGTTTATCAGGTTGATTTCCTCAATAGACTAGCTTGGTTTTGCTGATTCTTTGTATCATTTTCTTTGTTTCTAATTGGTTGATTTTAGCTCTGATTTTGATTATTTCCTTTCCTATTTAGCTCCTGTTCTTTACTGTGGTTGCTTCCTTTTTTCCTAGAGCTTTCAGATGTAATTTTAAATTTCTGGTATGAGAGAACTCTTTAATTTCTTTATGGAGACACTTAGTGCTATGAACTTTCCTCTTAGCACTGCTTTCATAGTATCCCATAAATATGAATATGCTGTGCCTTCATTTTCATTGAATTCTAGAAAATGTTTAAAGTTTCTTTATGTCTTCCTTGACCCAGGGATCACTGAGTAGAGAGTTGTCCAGTTTCTATGGGTTTTCAGCCTTGATGTTGTTTCTGTTCTTGTTGAAATCCAGCTTTAATCCATTGTGGTCTGATAAGATACAATGTGTTATTTCAATGTTCTTATATCTGCTGAGGCTTGTGTTCTGACTGACTATATAGTCAGTTTTGGAGAAGATCCCATGAGATGGTAAGAAAAAGGTATATACTTTGTGTTAGGGTGAAATGTTCTCTTAGGTCCATTTGATTCATAACATTGGTTAGTTTCAATATTTCTCTGCTTAGTTCTTGTCTGATAACCTGTTCATTGGTGAAAGTGGGGTGCTGAAGTCTCCCGTTGTTAATGTGTGGTGATCAATGTGCGATTCAAGCTTTAACAATGTTTCTTTTACAAATGTAGTTGCCCTTGTGTTTGGGGCATAGATGTTCAGAATGAGACATCATCTTGTTGGACTTTTCCTTTGATGACTATGAAGTGTCTTTCCCAATCTCTTTTCTTTAATTTTGGTTGAAAGTCTATTTTATTAGATATTAGACATCAAGTCTTGCTTGCTTCTTAGGTTCATTTGCTTGGAAAACTTTTCTAGCACTTTATTTTGAGGTAATGTCTATCTTTTTTTCAAAAAAAATTATTTATTTATTTATTTATTTATTTATTTATTTATAATTCCAAATTTTATTCCCCTCCCAGTCTACCTTCTGACTGTTCCACATCCCATACCTTCCTCCCCTCCCACCTGTCTCCATGAGGATGTCCCCACTTCACCTTCCACCCCATCAGATCTCTAAACTTCCTGGGGCCTTCAGTCTCTTGAAGGTTAAGTTCACCTTCTCTGACTAAACCCAGAGAGACCTGGTATTGCTCTGCTGTGTATGTGTAGGGGGCCTCATATCAGCTAGTGAATGCTGCCTGGTTGGTGGTCCAGTGTTTGAGAGATCTCAGGGGTCCAGGCTAATTGAGACTCCTGGTTCTCCTACAGGGTTGCCTTCTCCTCAGCTTCCTCCAGTTTTTCCCTAATTCAACCACAGGGGCCAGCAGCTTCTGTCCATTGGTTGGGTGCAAATATCTGCATCTGACTCTTTCAGCTGCTTGGGATAAAGAAAATGTGGTTCATTTATACAGTGGGATACTACTCAGCTACTAAGAATGAGGATATCCTGAGTTTTGTAGGCAAATGGATGGACTAGAAAATATCATTCTGAGTGAGGTACCTCAGACCCCAAAAGACATGCAATAGTATGTACTCACTCTTGAGTGGATATTAGCCAATAAAAATGTACAGAATACCCAAGATACAGTCCACAGATCTCAAAAAGGTCAACAGGTAATGTCTATCTTTATTACTGAGGTATATGTCTTGTATGCAGCAGAATTATCGATTCTGATTTTGCATCCTTTCTGTTAGCTTATGTCATCTTATTTGGGAACTGAATAAATTGAGGCTGAGATATACTAAAAACAAGTGATTGCTAATTACTTTTATTTTGATGTTGGTGGTGTTAGTGTGAGTGAGTGTGTGTGTGTGTGTGTGTGTGTGTGTGTGTGTGTGTGTGTGTTTCCCTTATTTTGTTTTTGATGGTATGGAAATACTTATTTTCTGTGTTTTCATGGATAATAACAACCTCCTTGGTTTGGAGTTTTGCTTCTAGTATTTTCTATAGGACTAAATTTATTTAAAATTGTTTTTTCTTGAAATGTCTTGTTTCCTCCTTCTATGGTGATTGGGAGTTTGGATGGGTCATAATAGTCTAGGTTGGCATCTTTGCTTTTTAAAGACTGGAAGACACTTGTCCAGGTCCTTCTAGATGTAATTCTGATAGGTCTGCCTTTGTATGTTACTTGGCCTGATTTCCTTGCAGCATTTTTTGTTCTGTAGATTTACTGTTTTGATTATTATGTGGGCAGGAGGATTTTTCTTTTCTGTTCTAATCTAATTAGAGTTCTGTAAGCTTCTTTGTATGTTTATTGGCATCTCTTTCTTTAGGTTGGGAAACTTTTCTTCTATGATTTTGTTGAAAATATTTTCTGTTTCTTGGAGCCATGGCAACTTACCTTCTTCTATTCCTTTTATTCTTATGTTAGGTCTTTTCATAGTATCCGTGATTTCCTGAATGTTTTGTGTCAAAATTTTCAGATTTAACACCTTATTTGACTGATGAATCAATTTCTTCTATTGGATCGTCTATGCTTGAGATTCTTTCTTCCATCTCTTGTGTTCTATTGCTGATGCTTGTGTAGGTTGTTCCTGTTCTCCTTCCTAGTTTTTCCAAGATTGTCTCAGTTTGTGTTTTCTTTACTGCTTTTATTTCCATTTTCAAATATTGATATTTTTCTTCATTTCCTCCACCTGTTTAATTGTATTTTTCTGTGTTTCTTTAAGGGATTTGTTTCCTCATTGAAGCCTCTACCTGTTTTTTCCTGTATTTTTAAGGGATTTATTCATTTCCTCTTTATAGATCTCTATCATATTTATAAGATTGGATTTAAGGTCATTTTCTTCTGCTTGATTGTGTTAGGATATGTAGGGTTTGCTGTAGTATTATAACTATCCTCTGAAGGTCTGATGTTACTTTGACTTTTGTTGATTGTGTTCTTATATTGGTTTTTACATCTGGTTGTCCCTGGATGTGCCTGATGTAGCAATTACTGGGAGGCAGGGGCTATCCTTGATATTTCTGGTGCAGCAGGCCTCTGGTTCATAGCGTTGGGTTAGACAATGTAACTCAGGAACCAGTGCAAGTCTCCCATCATTTGGGTGTGTAGTGGGTAGCAGATAGGGGAGGCTCAGAGATGGCAGGACAATGGAGCTCCAAGAGGATACCACTCAGGGAAGCTAAACATACCCCAGAGGAGTAGATGGGCAGGGGAATGGTTTCAGGGAAGGGATCTAACTTGTATGTTTACAGATTTTCAGGTCTGAGGAGAGGTGGTAGGGAAGATGGAGCTCTGAGGGAGAGGTGGAGGCAACTGATCTCTGCTCAGGGCAGCTAGGCATGTCCCCAGAGGACTCATCCAGAAGGGAAATTGATGAAGGGAAAATGTTTAACCTGTATGTTCCAGATCAGCATGTCTGATACAATTCAAAAGAATGGCAGTCAGAAAAAATATATGTAGTGATGCTCCTTTACTGCTAGCAGTAGTCTCAAGTAAGTTTCCACAGACATAAACACTGTGATAAAAATGGTTTAGTCAATTCTCGACTCAGTATCTCATGAATGTGTTCAGAGGACTACTAAACTGCACTTTATTATCAGTTTTGCTATGCATAAGTTTATTAATTTTGTGAATGCTTTGTTTTATGGCAAAGATAGAGATTCTGATATCTTTGTCTTTGAATAGAAACATTTTCACTACGAAACAAGTGTACCTACTTTGACTCTTTCCTGTTGTTAGAAACTGACTTAAAATTATGCATATGAATTATAGCTAAACTTTTTAGACAGTACCAAGCAGGCGAACTAGTAACAGTCTCTACTTTTTATTTTGGTTCTCCTGGGATTCCATTATTTTTGTTGTTATTGTTGTTGTTTGTTTGATTATTTTATGTATTATTATTATTATTATTATTATTAAACCTTTTTTTTAAAGTGCAGTTATTATCCCCCTCCAGGTCTGCCCTGGCTATTCCTCATTCCATTGCTCTCCCCCTTCACTCCCTGTCTCCAAGAGAATGTCCCTAACCCCACACTCCAACTCCATCAGACCTCCCTACTCCCTAGGGTCTCAAGTCTCTCAAGGGTTAAGTGCACCTTCACTCACTAAGGCTAGACCAAGTAGTCCTCTGCTATATATGTGTTGGGCCTCATATCAGCTAATATATGCTGCTGATTGGTGGCTCAGTGTCCGAAGAGACTTCAGGGTCCAGGTTAGTTGAGACTGCTCCTCTTCCTATGGTGTCTTTCTCATCCTCAACTTCTTCCAGCCTTTCCCTAAATCAACTACAGAGGTCCCCGGCTTCTGTCCATTGGTTGGGCATAGGTATCTGCATCTGACTCTTTCAGGTGCTTTTTGGGCCTCCTCTGAGAGGGCAACCATGCAGGTCCTGTCTGTAAGTACTCCATACCATCAATAATGTTGTCAGGCCTTGGAACCTTCCCTTGAGCTGGATCCCAAGTTGGGCCTGTCACTGGACTCATTTTCCTCAAGCTCTTCTCCATTTTTGTTCCTCAAGCTCTTTTAGACAGGAACAATTCTGGATCAGAGTTTTTGACTGTGAGATGGCAAGCCCATCCCTCTACTTGATGTTCTGTCATTCTACTGAAGGTAGACTTTAAAAGTTTTCTCTCTCCACTGTAGGGCATTACATCTAAGGTACTCCCTTTGAGTTCTCAGTGTCTCTTACCTCCTAGGTCTCTGGTACATTCTAGAGGGTGCCCTCACCTCCTAACCCCTGAGGTCTGTTTCCATTCATTCTGATGGCCCTCAGGGCTTCAGTCTTGTCCCCACTCCCCATCATACCTGATCATACTATACTTTCCCCCTCCCTGTCCCCCTCCCCTTGTGATTGTTTTCTCCCTCCCAACTGGTAAGAAGGCATCCTCATTTGGGCCCTTAAGCTTGTTAACATTTTTGAGTTCTGTGGATTGTATCCTGGGTATTGTGTACATTTTTGGCTAATATCCACTTATTAGTGAGTACATACTATACATGTCTTTTGGGTCTGAGTTACCTCATTCAGAATGATATTTTCAAGTTCCATCTATTTGCCTACAAAACTCATGATTTCTCCTTTTTAATAGCTGAGTAGTATTCCATTGTGTAAATGAACCACATTTTCCATATCCATTCTTCTGTTGTAGGACATCTGGGTTGATTCTATCTTCTGTCTGTCACAAACAAG
Source organism: Mastomys natalensis (assembly GCA_021653895.1). NCBI lineage: Eukaryota > Metazoa > Chordata > Mammalia > Rodentia > Muridae > Mastomys > Mastomys natalensis. Next base: position 575,624 of record JAJTUV010001417.1, on the reverse strand, counting down.
GCTGCTATGAACATAATAGAACATGTGTCTCTATAGCATGGAGTAGCATCTTTTGGGTATATTCCCAATAGTGGTATTGCTTGGTCTTTAAGTAGATCTATTTCCAATTTTCTGAGGAACCTCCAGACTGATTTCCTGAAAAGTTGTACCAGTTTACAATCCTACCAGCAATGAAGGAGTGTTCCTCTTTCTCCACATCTTCACCAACATGGCCTGTCACCTGAGTTTTTGATCTTAGCCATTATGATTGATATAAGATGAGATCTCAGGGTCATTCTGATTTGCATTTCTCTAATCACTGAGGACTTTAAACATTTCTTATAGTGCTTCTTGGCTATTGGAGATTCTTCTGTGGTGAATTCTCTGTTTAGTACAATACTCAATTTTTTGATTGGGTTGTTTCATTTTTTTGGTTGTTAGCTTTTTGAGTTCTTTATGTATTTTGGATACTAACCCTCTATTAGATGTGGGGTTAGTGAAGATTTTTTTTCCCAGTTCATAGGTTGCTGATTTGTCCTATTGATGATGTCCTTTGCTTTACAGAAGTTTTTCAGTATTATGAGGTCCTGTTTATCAATTATTGATCCTAGAGCCTGGTCCCATTTGTCAATTACTGATACTAAAGCCTGAGCCACTGGAGTTCTGATTGGAAGATTTCCTCCTGTGCCAATGAGTTTGAGGCTCTTTCCCAATTTCTCTTCAATTAGATTAAGTTTATCTGGTTTTATGATGAGGTCCTTGATTCACTTAGACTTGAGCTTTGTTTCAAGGTGACAAATATGGCTCTATTTTCAGTTTCCTACATACAGACTGCCATTTAGACCAGCATCTTTTATTGAAGATGCTTTCTTTTGTCCATTGTATATTTTTGGCTTCTTTGTCAATGATCAAGTATCTTTAAGTGTGGGTTTTTATTTCTATGTCTTCAATTCTATTTCATTGTTCAACCTGTCTGTCTCTGTAGCAATACCATGCTGTTTTTATCACTATTGCTTGAAGTCAAGGATAGTAGTCCCACAGAAGTTCTTTTATTGTTAAGAATTATTTTCACTCTTCTTGGTTTTTTCCCAGATGAATTTGAGAATTGTTCTTTCTATGTTATTATGTTAATTCTACCAATCCATGAACATGGGAGATCTCTCCATTTTCTTAGGTCTTCTTTGATTTCTTTCTTGAGAAACTTGAAGTTTTTGTCATACAGATCTTTCACTTGTTTGCTTAGAGTTACCAAAGATTATTTGTATAATTTGGGACTATTGTGAAGGTTATTGTTTCCCTAATTTCTTTCTCAGCCCATTCATCATTTGTATAAAGGAAGGCTACTGTAATAGTGCTTTATAACAGGACAGGAGTGTGTATGAACTAACAGCAGTTATTGCAACATGCACAAGAACTATCCAACCTAAGGACAGACAAAATCCTGATAGAGGCAACCTAAATAGAACTGAATGGGTTTTAAAATTGGGGACAGAAAGTTGGGTAGTATGGAATGTGGGTTAGAACTAAGAAGAAATCAGAGAGGGGAATAAATATGCTCTAAATAAAATATATGATATTCTTAATGAATTAATAAAAAGAAGAGAATCCACATAATATCATTTCATACGGTCCTTTGGCTCAACAATAACCTCTTTCTCCATAGGGAGCACCAATTCAAAATATTAATCCTAGGAGATAGAAATTCCTGAGGGTAACTATGGGATTTTCTATGAAAGAATATTTGCTAGAAGAAAAGAAATTTAATATGTGCTTGACTTGCTATAGGTAAAGTTTCTGCTATCTACAACCCAAAATGAAAAAATGAATCAATATATTTCACTTTCTACATTCTAATATATTAATAATGGCAATAGATTATTTGATTTATTCATTTTCATCACGTTAAAATTTCTGACTTTTCAGAATCTTTTATGAAATCTAATACATCATTCATAATTTACTTAATTTTTGTTTAAGCTATCCTATTTTATTTCTTTTCATTTTATGATTACAATTGTTTAAATTAATAGAATTAGAGTAGATAGTACCCCAGGAAGAAAGTTAAGTTATCCTTTTATTCATTTTTTATGATGATATCTTTGAAGTCTATCACTAACTCTAGACTATTTACTTAACAGATATTTCTTTTTCACCCACTCAGACTGTCTCCTCCCTCAACCACCTACCCACCCACCAACATCTTCCTTCCCCGGGGCATTAAGTCTCTACATGATCAGGCACATCCTCTTCCGGTGAGGCCAGACAAGGCAATCCTTGGCTAAGGGCCATGGACCAGCCCATCTATGCTCTTTGGCTGGTGACACAGTCTCTGGGTGCTCCCAGGGGTCGGGTTAGTTGATACTGTTGTTCTTTCTATGGGGTTGCCATCCTCTTCAGCTTCTTCAACCCTTCCCCTAACTCTTCCATATTGGGTTCATGACCTCAGTCCAATGGTTGGCTGTAAGTATCTGCATCTGTCTCAGTCAGCTGCTGGTAGAGCCTCTCAGAGGACAGCCATGCTAGACTACTTCTGTGAACACAGGACTGGCATCAGTAATACTGTTAGGGTTTTGTGCCTACCCATGGGATGCATCCCAAGATGAGCCAGTCACTGGATGGCCTTTCCTTCAGTCTCTGATCCATTTTTTGTCCCTATATATCTTTTAGACAGGAACAGATTTGGGTCAAAAATTTTGAAGTTAGGTTGATGACCCCATCACTCCACTAGGGCCCTGTCTATCTACTGAAAGTAGTCTCTTCAGGTTCCATTTCTGTACTGTTGGACCTTTCATCTATGGTCATCCCCACTGAGTCCTCTCAAATACCAGGTCTCTGGGACTCTCTAGAGGTTCTTCCCTCCCCCCACCCTCCACAGCTGCATATTTTCACTCATTTTTCTGGCTGTATGGGCTACTTTCCTGTCTAAAATTTAAAAAATAAAAAGTTTACTTGGAAAATTTTAGAATATTAACGTTTTTTTGCAAGGTAGTTAAAGTCAAACCAAGTTATGGGATGATAAAACATGGGAGAAAGCTACACCAAAGTTGAGTCTAACACAATGTAAACAGCTCAGCCAACAGTTCGAGAAAAGACCATGATAAAGGAGGAAAATTACAAGTGCACAGAATAGAGGTCATTCAGGACTGACATATTCAGTGCAAACATGCATGTGGATATTTCTAAGGATCAAGGAGATCTCAATTAGGTCTTTGTTCTGCAAGTAGTGTGAGCTTTCATGTTTTTTTTTTTTAACACCTTGGCTTTAAACCTCCAGTTTGCAAAACTGAATAAGAAGAAAAGTGAGGAGAACACGAGAAAAGGGGAATTATAACACCACCGTGTTTATACCTACCTGTATTTTATTATAAGAAGAATGAAATAGTTTATTCCCACATCAGCCAATGTAGTGCTTATTGTTTTCATTTAATAAATTTAAAAAGCGTCTTAGCTATTTCAAGCAACTATTAAGTTCTAGCATGAATGGAGAAGGGTTCCATTTGCAGTTAATGGCTAATTCTAGAAGTTGAAGGTGCTACAGCCACTCCCTTTGAAGACATGGCAGATGGTTGCTATGTCGAGAGGGTATGAGCAGGAGAGTGGAGTCTGGGACTATCAATAACAACAAAATCTGTGACATGATATTGGAAGGGTTATGCAGTGGAGTGCACATGGTGGAGTTTGAGGACACATTGTGGATGAATGTTATCAAAGCATATATGTATGCAATTTTCAAATAACAAAAACATTTTAGAAAGTACTACCAAAATCTTACTCTGTGTTAGTCTACACTATGTTCAATCCTTTGAAAAAAGTCAAATGGAACCATTGATGAGGAATGGGAAGAAAGATCTTATTACAGGATGTGTATGGATAGTAAACCACAGGTGATATGAGAAGAACTTTATGTGAAAAGTGTAAGAATATATGAAAAAGAAGAGAGGATTTGGAAAGGAAATGAACAATTAAAACTAAGGTTATTTGATGAACAATATGAAACTGTAGTATTTTATAAGCCTCATCCATAAATACATATTTATCTTTATATGCATAGTATGTATATATTATACATTGTAAAGTAATTTATTTGAAGTTACTTTACATGGAGGATAATACTTTCTCTAAGAATGTATAAGCTGCTCAATGAGAGTCCCAGTGCTGGGAGTAGGATTATTCCCTTGATTTGTGGTCAGAGAGAGCTATCCTGGAATAAGCCAAGAACAAAACAGTTTTTGGTTGCATATCATACTCTTCATAAGACCATATTAGAGAAAATACCACGTCTTTTAGTGATAAGACATACAGAAATCTGTATCTCCAGTGGGAGATATTAGAAAGAGCGTGGCTAGCTCCTGGCTTAGCCTCCAGGTTCCCGCACTAATGCTGGCTCCTGGTGGTCCACCTGATCCCAGCTGGGTGTCCTCAGGCTACTCTAACTAACCCCCGTTGCAATCCAGTCACTGTGCTTCCAGCTCTGGTTTGCTTGTTCCAGGAGTTGCTAGTACCTTCACAGTCATAACTACTTGGTTGTCAGGGACCCTCCTTCCAGTAATTTTCATATAACTTCAATATATATGTATTTCAATACGTAAGATACCACACATTTTAGAAGGTTATCCTAATTACCCTAACCTTTAGATTTCATATCTACCTACTTACTTGATGTCACTCGGGTCCACATCCTCAGCCGTTTCACCTCCCTTGCTCCCTGTGTCTCTCTGCCTTCCTCTCTCTGCCTTCTTTTCCTCCTCCTTATTTTTCTCTATCCAATCATAGGCCTCTCACAGCAAATAGAGTGGACAGAGAAATTTCTGCCACAGAAATCAAGTTAGTAATGACCAAGAAGTTCCCTCCTGGTGGCTCATTCCATACTATCAGAAAGTGCTATAGACTGCTAGGACAAAATGGTGTCAAAGATCTTATTCAGTTAGAAACCCTATAAACTACAATAATGACATGAATAGATGTCCATGGGTACCACAGTGGCAAAAATGTTAAAAAGGTAACCAAGAATTTTCAGATGTGACTTACAGCACTCTTTATTGGAGGAAACATATACCTAGTGCTGCAAATCTAGACAGAAATCTGTGGTTGGGAATTTACTGCTCCCAGGAGTAAACTTACTGACCTCTAAATCTGTATCCCTACACCTATACATTATCATAGCGCTCAATAGTCATCAGAGATGTTCAGAATAAATTAAGGCACAGAGACTGGTGATTGTTCAAATGGAATATTTCATAACACACACACACAACACACACACACACACACTTTTCATCCTCAAGGATCATGGTGAAAAGGTAGATGAAAGATTTTTCTGAAACAAAGTCATGGAGTATTAGGAAAAACAGTATCTTCTAGGACACAGTTGAACTATGTGCTCATGAACTCATAACCCTGTAGTTTCCTGCATAAGACCTGCATAAGATCAAGGCAATCACCATTGTCACATGAATGGGGAGGTGTTCATGAGCTTCTATCCCTAACTGAGGAATGTAGAGAATATATCATGTTGATTGTGAATTGTAGAAGCATCACCTGTCAATAAAAAGCTGATATCCTAGTAGCAAAAGGCAGGAAATAAAAGGTGAATGTTCCAGTAGAGAGATTGGAAATCTGGGAGTTAGTCAGGTGTGGGTAGACCTACTACCCAGACTCTAGGAAGTGAGCCATATGGAGCTAAAGAGAGGAAACTAACCACATGGCAGAACTTAAACTAGTTTAAACTAGACAATTGAGTTATGAGCAAGAGGGAACAAGCCAAAGCTTAAGGCCTAGACATTTATTTTTAATTAAGCCTTTATGTCTTATTGGGAACTAGGGTGTGGATCAAGAGTTGCTGACTAGAGAGGAACTATTGTGAGCTGTGGTCTCTTTAAAGGTATGACTCCTGGTAGGTAGATGACAATCCAATGGATGACCTTTTACCCATGAGTATATGGACAGTGCAAACTGGACTTAGTAAGTTATTAAAAGAAACAAAGGAAAGGGAATAAGACATTGGTAGCAGTTTAGGAAATAGACAGTGGGTCTGGGAGGAATTAATGGAGAAGAATGTGGATGAATGTGATCAAAATATATTGCATGAAATTTCAATGAAATAATAAAAAATACTATGGTAAGAAGAGGTCATAAACATTTCTATTTCAATTGTTCATGCATAGAAGATTTATTTGACATGTAAATAGAGATCATGTTATTTCTTGCTTATGCTGAAGCACTGGGTTGGAAAAGCCTAAGAGGAAAATGGGTCTGGAATGTTACTAAATGCCTTTGAATATTCGTGGTGGCATTAGATGCAGCACATATGTCGGAAGTTATAAGTAGAAATTATGGGAAAATGTTTAAGAAATTTGGAATTCATAAAATTACAGTCAAAAGTGTAAATTGTTGGTTAAGAATTTTTCAAAAGATGGGCTACTTTAAAGAGGTTGGATATGTTTGGTATTCTTTGGCTTAGTGTCCATGAACAGATTTTAAGGCTCAGGAAAATTACAATTATAGAGTAGGTAAGATGGATAAAACGTAATCTGCCACAATGGGAAAATCATTATGAAATGCCTTTCACTAATCCTATGAAATGAAACACGGTCTGAGGGCCACTGGCACATTTGCAAAGGCTTGTTGTTGTTTGTTGTTGGCCTTTTTCTTGTGCCAAACTTAGAGTTGGAGATACTGTTGCTCAGTTGCATGAATTAAGTGAATGAGTTTAATTGGTCCCTGAAATCACAGGGGCCAGGTGGCAGCCCTGAATCACCAAAGGCAAGATAGTCATAATTTTCCTACTGGGCAGCCTAAACAAAGCAACACCCATAATGGCTAACCCATAATAGCACAGGCAAAGTGAATTTTAGATGGTGTGACTCATATGGAAGTTGGGTTCTGGATAATCACCCAGTGATGAAATAAACAAGAAAAGCACTGCATTGCTGTTTGATCTGCATAAACAGAAAATTTCTCAAACAAAGTAAAGCTATAATTGATTGTGGCAAAAGGAATCTCAGCCTGTGAAACAATTTTCAGAATTGAGACAGTATGCAGACCTTGAACCTCTTGAATGAAGGGATGGCCATGCTCCTCTTCTGAAAGACCTGATAAAAATACCTACAATTTTACTGCTAGCCCTTCTACTGGACTTCCTCAGAGGACCCTATAGTCTTTACAAAGGTACAATGGGAGAAAGGTAATATTCAGACTGTAAGGGCTAGTTGTTAAATGTTTAGTTACCATCTAACCTGAGCTACCCATCTGCTATCTGACCCATCAAGTTACAAAGTAGGACGTACAAAACAGTAACCCTTTTATCAAATGGAAATATTTTTGTACATGATTGGGCCCAAGCAGGTCCTGAAGGCACAAGCAAGTCACACGAAGAAGTTTCCCAAATGCCTCTGGTTTCTTTTCACATTATAATATCATCTGCTGCCAAGTATGCACCGGTAGAGGAATTTTTCCCTAATTAATTGATTGGATAATAAATATTAGAAGCCAATTGCTGGGCGAAAAGGAGTAGGCAGACCTTCCAGGTCGCAGAGAAGAAGAGGGGTAAGAGAAGGAGAAAACACTTTTTGTACAGAGAGGCAGGAGCGAGGGAGGCAAGAATTATTTGACCTGGTGACAGATTCCACCAGCAGAAGATTTCCAGCATAGAGTAGTTGCTAGCTACAGGGACCTGGAGGGTGATCTCAGAACTCTGGAGAGGCTTTCGCTAGGAGAAACACGCGATCTCAGTCTCCAGCAATGCACTGCTCTTGGAACAGTGCCAGTGCTGTTTTCTTGCCGGTTTAGCATGGATTATGTTTAAAATTACATGCTATGGGCACCTGCAGTCTCATGGAATGTTCCTATGGTTGGTTGACTGAGGAAGAGAAGACTAGAGCTTGGTTTATTGATGGTTCTACATGCTATGCAGAAACCACCCAGAAGGGGTGTAGCATTACAACACCTTTCTGGAACAATGTTGAAAGACACTGGCTGAGATGGTTTGTATATGCTTGGCCAGGAATTGGCACTATTAGGAGGTGTAGTCTTGTTGCAGTAGGTAGGTCATTGTTGGCTCTAGCTACCTGGAAGTCAGTCTTCCACTAACAGCCTTCAGATGAAGATGTAGAACTCTCAGCTCTTCCAGCCCCATGATTGCCTGGATGCTGCTATGCTCTCACCATGATGATAATGGACTGAACCTCTGAACCTGTAAGCGAGCCCCAGTTAAATGTTGTTCACTATAAGACTTGCCTTGGTCATAATGTCTATTCACAGCAGTAAAATCCGAACTAAGACACTGGGAAAGGAAATCTTCACAGTGGTAGAAGAACGTCAGACAGCACACATGATTAAATATTTGTTTTGAAGGAGAAACGGCCAGATATATTATTTAATGATTCCTGGGCTGTAGTTAATGTATTGGTCAACAACTTGGAAAGAGGATAATTGAAAAATCATTGAGAAGAACATATGGGAAAACATGGGGTAGATCTCTCCAATTGGGCAAATTATATGAAGATACTTTATCCCATGAAAATGCTCATCAAAAGGTGACTTCAGCTGGGAAGAATTCAATAGTCAAGTAGATAGAATGACCCATTCTGTGTGGTCAGCCTCTTTCTCCAGTCATGTCTGTCATTCCCAGTTGACTCATGAAAAAATGGCCATGACAGCAGAGACAGTGGGTATGTAAGGATTTGACAACATAGACTCCTGGCCGCCAAGACCAACCTAGCTACAGCTGCTGCCTGAGCACCAGATTATGCCAACAGCAGAGACCACACTGAGCCCAGATGTGGCACATTTCCCTGGAATGTTCACTAGTGACATGGTAGCAGGTTGAATATTGGACCACTTCAGTTAGTAAGTGAAAGGAGTACTTATTCTGGTTATGAGTTTATCTTTTCTCTAAAGTGATATTTCTACCCAACACATAGACTTACAGAATGCCATAACCACCTTCTTGGTATTCTTCATAGCCTTTCTCTAACAAAGGAATTCACTTCACAGACAAAGAAGTGAGACAGTGGAATGCAACCCATTGGTCTTCTGATATTTCTCACCATCATAAAGCAGCTTGCCTGATAAAAAGATAGAATATTCCTTTGAAGGCATTGTTGTCTCACTAATTAGATGGCTGCAGCCTGGAAAACTGAGGCAAGATTCTCCAGAATCCAATATATACTTTGAATCAGTGCTCAATATGTGGTACAGTTTTGCCTTAGACAGGATCCACAGGTACAGGAATCAAGGGAAGTTACACTCACTATCACCCTTCTTGACCCATAGAGAAATATTTGTTTCCTGTTCCCAAGACCTTAAGTTCTGGCCTAGAAGTTTTGGTACAGATAAGGAAGGGCTCCTCTCAGGAGTCACAGAGTCAATTTCATTGAACTGGAAAGTCATATTTCCCTCTGGCTATTTTGGATATCTGATGCCTTTAAGCCAACAAGCTAAGAAACGAATAACAGTGTTAAGATACTGATCTAGTTTAGAAGGAGAAAATGGATTGCTTCTCCACAATGGAGGTATTATGTCTGCAGCACAGGAGATGATTTGGTTATTTCTTGATCCTACCATGTCCTGTGATTATAGTCAAAGGAAAGCTGCAAAAACCTAATGAAGAAGGGGACTGACCTATAGGGAGTGAAGGTATGGGTTACCTCTCCAGGAAAAGAGTAAGACTTGTTTCAGTAGTAGAGGAAGGTAGCTATAAATACAAGCTAAAGTCACATGACCAGCTGCAGAAAAGAGAATTCTATTTGATATGAGTGTTTCTGTCATATTTTGCTTAAGAATGTGTTCTTACAGACATTTGTATTTTGTTTCCTCAATTTTTTTTATGTGATTTAATATCAGTTAAGAGAATCAATGGTTAACACATTTAAGATTGAAATACTAAAAGAATGTCCTTCAAGAAACATTGCTACATATTCTGAATGTATAGTGTATTTAGGATTGCATAAGAACCTGATAAGATTTAAAACGATTTGTGATTATAAGTGGAATAGTTATCTTATGTTTAGATGTAATTATCACATGGTTAGTGTTTTCATTTGGAAATTCAGCATGACATAAGGGGATGTGATTGGCTATTCTTGGTTGGCCAATTAACTAAAACCAAAATGATTGGGAAAACCTATGAGGGATATTTTTGAAGTGGGAAGACTCACTTCTAAGCCAGAACTTTTGAAGTGAGAAGATCTAACTTTATTATGTGCCTATCATAAGATGGGATTATGTGCCCACCATAAGATACTGGAGCTTATATAAAAAGACATGTAAGGAGAAAGAAGGAAACTCTTTTCCTGCCTGCTCTCTTCCTGTCTTGTAAGTCTATTTCTTTCTGGGTATTAGATACTACTTCACTAGGATTCGGGCATCAATTGGAGACAGCTGAGACATCCAGCCTCTTGTACTGATCAACTACTAGATTTTTGTATCCACCTTTCACCAGCAGCCATTGTTGTATTAACTGTATCAAAGCTTGTAAATTTTAGTAAATTCCCCAATGTAGGAATTTCTTATAGAGAACCATAACTCATACACTAACTTAACTGCTTGTTGCTAATATTGTGGGAATCTTTCTGAAATAAATATTATGACATCAATAAGCCTGGAAGAGAGAGTCATTGGTGGAACAAAGCCTTGGTCTCAGGTCCAGTTCACATCATTACTTTATACCCTAAAACCACAAGGTTGAGCAGGAGGCATCAGAAGCAGTCAAGGTTGTTAAAGATACTGTTCCATTGTTTTAGCTATCCTTCCAGGTCATCAGTTTTAGGTTGCATGTGAAGTATGTTTGGCATATAGGCAGTGCAAATGGTATTTTAAGTAAATCACTAACCAATGAATCAGTGTCTAATAATTGGTGTTTTCTACCTTATTCTACTTCACTGATGTTGTGCAGTATTTACTTGTAAAGCTAGTTATACAAAGAGGAAACTTATAAATCTCAGTATCCAAAATGCTACTGCCAAAGGCTTTAGTAAGTTCTGTAGGTAGTGGTGCTTGTTATTTTTGGTTGCTACCTTGACTACATTGGTACTAACAGAAGCCCAGGAGCTGAGTTTCTAAGAGATTTTTCTTGATTGGATAATTTGAGGCAGGAAGACCCACCCTAAATGCAGATCATTTAACGTATGAAGACTCACTCTCACTCTAGGCCACACCCCCTGGTGGCAGCCTATCTAAAATACAAATGAAGCATTTGCTTCTTGCCCTTTGCCCTAACTCATTGGTAAGTTAATTTATTCACTGGTATTAAAGCCAATTTCTTTGGGACCTCAATGTATACTTAAGATCATCTGATATATCAGACTCCTGGAATCAATGACTATTGGATTTTTGACTTCTTATGAGGAACAGTCTGTGTTGCAATAATCAGACTGCAAGCCACTTATGTTTCATCAGTTCTGTTTATCTAGATAACCTTGCCTAATAGCTATTAGAGTTGATTTTATGTTTCTTTTATCAAATGTGTATATTTCTAAGAAAGATCTGTATCTAATTCCTAATGTAAAACACTTTTGAATTAATAGAGTGATTAAGCTATTGTCAGACAGTATTTCATCAATTGTTTTGTATGCTTACTGATTACTATCTACAGCAACTCTTTATAACCTCTGGGTCACGAACTCTTTGAGGATCATATATTATCCTGCCTATTGGGTATTTAGATTATGATTCATAATAGTAGGAAAATTACATTAAGAAGTAATAGCAAAAATAATTGTGTGAATAGAGGTCGGTCACCACAACATGAGGAACTCTGTTAAGGGTTCATAGAATAAGGAAGCTTGAGAACTACTGGACTACAGCCTAAGAAAATATTTTACTTGTCTACTGATATTTATACTACTTCCTCCCTAAAATTTCCCTGATATTAATCTTTTGAAAAAAAAAATCATATAGCAGTCTACTATACTACTATGAAAACTTCCTAAATATAAACAGACACATATGTTTAAAACTTAAAATGGAGAAAAAATATAACAGGTTTAAGCACTGGCTATCCCAGAGTATTAGATAAAAAGCCAAGAGAGGAATATATTACTTCTTTGACTTTGATGGCCTATAAGGTCCCATTGCCACCTAACATTACATGCCCTTGCCAGGGCCATAGACCATATTTCAGAACTTAATGATTAGATCCTACTATGTTCAGGTTCAAGCCATGTACTTTGGCTGCCAACATGTTGACGTTGTTTGATGACAAGCTTTAACACGATGGGCAGGAATAAAAGTATTCCTTGGACAAAAAGGGCTAGCCTGATCAAGCTATATATGTCATTCTTGAAGCTTGACCAAAATAGAAATGCTGACTTCAGGCCATGGGTAATTTTATCAGCAATATCTGCCACATCAACACTTGGCAGAGCAGCATTCTTGAAATTCATAATTTTACTATGCAAAGTTAAAACATCCAGAGAGGAGTTAGAATTATGCCAAATACACTTGAAGTGATCTTTAAACTTTTTCCTAATTATAATGACTACCACTGTAAATTTTAGAACACAAATCCAATGGTATTTGGCATGACACTCGAGATGGCTCCTTATTCTTAAACTCTGAACCTCCTTCCAATAATATGAATAGGATAAAGAACATCAATCTGATGTTCCAAATGCCTATCTAAATCCTCTTGTATATTCAACACATTAGTAACATTTTTTGCTAAATGATTAACAAAAATAGCTGTCTTAACTTCTTATGTCAAAGCAATTGCAGAAGAAGTTGTGCTGCAATTAATGTAATTAAAGCTGTTATGCCAGCAATAATCAAGCCCACTACCCTCTTGCTTCTGCTTAAAGCCTGACTCATTTCTTCCAGTACTTGCAGGTTATTTTTAGAATACCAAGTTTCTGTGATACTCAGGGCACTAAAACAAAAGCGGTTTAATAGACCTCATAACTGACATGACGATTTCAAAATACAAATACAATTGAAAGGTGTACAATCAATGCAACTTACATTAAATATTATAAAAGAAACAAAAGTAATTTTAACTTGACAATTAAAAGAGCCTTAACACATGTGCTAACACCTGTTTGAAATCCAGATCTTGCCCCATTTTTATCTCTTGCTAACATAACATCATAAAGAACTGCAGCTAACTTCCATAAAACGTCTCTGAAAATGTCCAGAAAGAGACTTCCAAATGAAGACTGTTATTTCCAATATTGGATTGATTTCTAGACCAGTACATGATTGAATCTGAATAAAATCTGGTCACATTTAAGAACAATACAAGAGTCATTATAACTTTTCTTTTTTATTATCTTTTCTACAAGGTGTAAAAACTTGTGGCAAGGCAGCTTGTCCCATCAGGGGTATAGGTAATCAATGGTCAGTCAGGAACATGTGTCCAATACAGCTTCCAGTCACCAATGTCAGGGCACTCAGTAAGCTCACAAGTCAGCATCATTCTTTGTCCTGGCATCAGCATGTCTCACCCCTCACTCTGGTGGCCACCTTGTTCCTTCAGCATCCTGCATAAAAAACACAAACATGCCCTCTTCCTCATATTTAATACCAGATCAGGATAATTTCTTAAGCCAGTAAGTGGATCCTTCCCTTTCACCTACCATAAGTATACCTAGTTGTAGAGTGTCATGGACACTCATCAGAAAGTTTCTTGGCCTCCAAATTTTTTTAAAAGAAAATTTAAAATAAAAAATAAAGGGAACATTATTTAAATAAATTTGTGGTATACAGGGTTATATCCCACACTTTTTTTATTTTATGAAGATATTGTTTTAAAGTTCCATAGTGCTTTTCTACAGTCTCTTGTCCTTGACCATTATAAGGAATCCCAGTAATATAGGTAATGTTAAATTGCTGCTTAAAAGTCTCAAATGTTCAACTGAGATAGCCAGTTCCATTATCTGTTTTCTTTTTGTTTGTTTTTTGTTTGTTTTTTTTGTTTTTCTTTTCCTTTTGTGATTATTATTGGATATTTTATTTATCTACATTTCAGATGTTATCCCCTTTCTCCATTCCCCCCTCCAGATACACTTTAACCCATCCTCCCTTCTCCTATTTCTATGATGGTGTACTCCACCCTTCGACCCAATCCCACCTGCAGTCCTTGAATTCCCCATCACCAAGGCCCTCCTCTCCCACTGATGCCGACAAGTCTATCCTCCTCTACCTATACAGCTGGAGACATGGGTCCTTCTGTGTGTGTTCCTGGGCTACCTCTTGAGACCCCCCCAGACAGACTTATTAAATTAACAGGCTGTCAAGCCAAGGACAAGTAAGATTCTCCACAGAACCTTACCAACCTAAGACAGAAGTGCATTGCTTTTGATAACACATATTCCATGAGAGGTAAGGAAAGTATTCTTGTCAGAATGACCTAAGACAGGCTCAATCTTTTTAATGAAATAAAAAAGGGGGAGAGGTGGAGAGCCTTTGGGGACTGCTCAGCAAGAATCTGACATGGGCCAAGAACAAGGAAATGGGCTGCTTGGCAGGAATTTGACATTGTCCAAGGACAAGTAAGTAGGCTTCAGGCAGAGAATCTGATATTAGGCTAGAACAAAGAAGTAATTTCAGGCAGGAATCTAAATTTTAGGCTAGAATAAGGAAGTAGTGTTGGAAAAGGGGCCACAGTGGAGGAGTCCCAGAGGCTTCCAGGCGGCAGGTTTCACATACAGGAGAAAGGTCTGGAGTTCCAAAGGCTGGAAGCTTTGGCAACAGCAGGCCCCAATGATACGAGGAAGTTGTTGGTTCCAAAGGGTTTATTTTCATGGCGGGTGGTGGATGGATCTTGATGTATCCCCAACCCCCAAGCTCAGGGCAGACCTGAGTTAAATAGGGAGGGAGAAGTGGGAAAGGTCTAAGGAAGAATGCTTAATTGGCTCCGCCCTCTGACCTTCATTAGTATGTAAATCTCTAGGGCCTGAGGCCTGTAGTCACACCCTCTACCTGTGCTACTTTGGAAGAGACTGTAATGGCCTACATGACTGAACAATGTAGGTCCATGGAGATTAGACTGCTAGTCAGGACCCTGGGTTCTGGAGACGTGGCCGAACTCCTGCTGTTTCTCCCTTGGAGTCTTGGGGTTCCAGGTCCATGCCCAGCCAAAACCAAGATACCCTTACACAGTCCCACATCAGTTTTCAGATATGAATATGACTTTGAGCTAGGACAGGGAAGTTGGCTCAGATATTTTGGTCATCCTGATAAGCCCTTAGAAACAGTGATCATGAGAGTATTCATGGAATTCTAATGCCTTGCTTGTTCCTTGACTATTTGCATCTATTGTATTGCTAATCCCTCAACCTAGAACTGACTTGAATACTTGCATGTAATTCAAATTGTATTAAAGCAAAAAGGAAGTGGGGAGGGAGGGATGGGATAGGAAGTTCCAGGGAGGGGAAATGGGGAAAGGGGTTGGCATCTGAAATGTAAATAAATAAAATATCAACCTGACAGAAGGTGATGTTACTTATCTCCCATGAGAGCAGACATCCTCTAGCCTCAAAATGCACTCAAGAGCTGCACTCTCCTAGCAAGGCAAACCTAAAACATATAAAAACAAAACCAGTTTTATACAATATTATATACTTTAGAATTAGACATAGCCCTATCTCAACTAAGAGCTCAGAACATTCTGAGCTATGAGCAAAAGCACTATAAATAAATATAAGTGTCCATGTCATTATTTGGGAAATGAGATGGGCATAGAAAGGCCCATGGTCACAATTACATAGACTTATTATATATGTACTTTTACCTAAAATTATATATATATATATTTTTTTTTTCATACACATACATGCACACACAAACACAGTTTTGAAAGATATGAAACAGCTCAATGGATAAAGTGCTTGCCTCCCATGTTTGAAAATCTCATATAACACATGGTCAAGTTTATTATCTGCCTCTAATATCATCATATAAGAAGAAGAGTCAGGCAAGACTTGCTACAATTGGCTAGCCAGACAAATCAGAATTAGCTAACTTCAAGTTCAGGAAGAAACCTTGCTTTCAAGTAGACAATGATCAAGAAAGACATTTGATATGTATGATGCCCTGAAGCATGCATTCCCACACAGGCACATATACATATAAACTGGCATTCTAATATACTACAAACATGCATTCCACACACCTACACATAAAAATAAATAAAATTATTTATGTGCATGGATACAAATACATATGGACACACTCACAAATATGATTATTTTCAGCTTTCTAGATCTTTATAGGATCCTCTAGAACAATACCTGACACCTTTACTTAAGCATTATGAAGCTTTGCTCATGAATTAGCATGCAGTAGATATAGTACATTCCCTTAATATTACACATCAACTCTTCTTTTTATCAGAAATGTTCTGCTGTGAACACTGCTTCTCTTCTCTTCAGACTGCAGTATTACTTCTTTGTGGGGTGGTTAGCTCGAACTTGGGCATAAGTGGGTCCTGTTGGGTGGAGTTGTGGTTTTCTGGGGAACAGAAGTACTGGATTTTGACTGAGTTCACTCATGTGCCCTGAGGCACAGGGCGGAGCGACAGGCTCCGCCCAGGATAGGGGAGATTCATTCAGTTTGAGGTCACTCGGGGGCAGGGCTTTGAGTGGAACTGGGAGGGAAGCCCTGACAGCACCCCATGGGTAGACACTGTTTGTTACTACACTGCTTAGCTGGATCAAGGCTTGGCTAACTTGATTGAATTGGCACCCTCCACTGCGGGAATGTAGAGAAGTCCTCAGGCTGGAAATTATGTGGTGGCTAGGTAGTTCTAAGGCCCCCTCCATGGTTCTCTATGGCAGGCCCCAACGACATGAGGAAGTCCATGGTTTTAAAGAGTTTATTGTTATGGTAGAAAATAGATGAATCTGGCTGCACCTCCCCGAAACTCAGGGCAGACCTGAGTTAAATAGGGAGGGAGGAGGGGTCTAAAAAGAAATGCTGAATTGGCTACACCCTCTGGCCGTAGGTATCTCATTAATATGGAAATCTCTTGAGGCTGAGGACTGTAGTCATGCCCTCTCCCTGTGGAAGGGCTGGTAGGTAGGTTGTTGCCCTATGTGACTGATAGGTGCTGATCAATGGAGTTCTTTGGCTGCACGTCAGAAGCCTGGGGTATAGGAGCATGGTGAAATATATTCTGTCCCTTGCAGGGCCTCAGTCCATCTCTAGCCAGTGCTCCACCAGGAACCAAGCTATCTTTTCAGGTCCCACATTTCCTGTTACTGATCTGGGGGAAGTTTAACTAACAAAAGGATGACATAGACAGCTGTCCATCTGTTGCCCATCTTGTTTGTACTTGTAACCTCACTGTTTGTTGAAGCACATGAACACTATAACAGCAGGTCTTGTTGTGTTGGTTGCCACTTCACTGTACTTAAATTTTATTAAGGTTGCTTAGATGGAACATTTTTAACTCTTATGATCTCTCTTTATAAAGTTATATTTATTCCATCCCTTCAGATATTGAAATAATAAAACTATTTAAATCAGATAGATCACAAAAGTTATTAGCAACATTGATTTTAGAGCTCACATAATTGAAATGAGTTTGTAATATGATAGAAATATTTCAAATAACTTAATCTGTCTTCTGGTTACTTTTAAATGAATCATATCCTATGGTTCTTCACAGATTTTTAAGTGCTATTTTATGGTTATTTTCCAAAGACTATACTATATCTTGTTGATAGTATCAACAGCACAAAATTTTTCTCAGGAGGCATTACTCATGACCAGGAGTATAATAAATGATAAGTAGTTATGATATAGGAAAATGTAGTAATTCAAAATTAGATTCATCAATTCTTTGAAACTCAGTTCCATTATTCACAAAATAATGGATGAACATTCATTGACTTATTTTTTCAAAGAGAAAGAAAATAATGTTTAGGAAATTCTCTGAATATCGTAGTACCACACAAATATTATTGATACTCTAGTTTTGTGTGGAGTACTCCTGGTTTAACATACTTGTTTTGATCCAGACTCCATAGTCTTTAAACTTGTTCTCCCTTGGTGTATGAGACAGAAATGAGAAATAAATTCCCACACTAGAGCAGATCTCAAAATAGCAGCCTGTAAAGATGTACCTTTGGTAAATTCACTGAACATATTTGGACCTCATATTTTGTTCTTGTGAGTGAATATTGTTTTTAAAACTAGCGATTTAATTTTTGGCAGAGAGCATTAAATAATTTTCTAGCATGTTAACCCCTCTGTCTCTCATATCTCTCAAAGATAACAAAGTAAATCAATTATGAAAATTAAAAATAAATTATGAGAAAATTTTTTACCTACTCTTGTTTATTAGTTTCAAGAGAAATAGTCTTAAATCAAGATGTATATGATGGTGTGTGTGTGGTGTGTGTGTTGAAGGACCCTAAGAGCTTTTTTCAGTCCCACACCCTACTTACAGCTTTCTCCTCCTACCCTGGGTTAAGGCTAGACCAAGTTCCATTCTCCACCCACAGGAACATTCTTGAGTAAAAACAATTCAGAAAAAAATGCAGAATGTACTGACTGAAACCCTGGAAAATCCCAGATAGAGTTCCAATGTGTGTCATTATCTGCTCATGATTGCTAGCCAATAGATTTAAAGGTCAATATGCTTAGCCAATTAGTTGAACTGTAACCTTACTGATTAATGTCTGCCCCTAAAAAGTATAAAAGCTATTTGTAAGAGGCATTCAGGGTCACCTTCTAGTCACTCACTTTGAGGGACTAATTGAAGGTAAATAAATTGAAAATGAAAAATAAAAAAATAAATAAACCTCTTGCTTTTGCATCGGTCTGTGCCTAGGTGTCTCACTCGTGGGCATCTCCAAGTAAGTAACACTGACCAAGGGTCAGATCTTTGTGTGTGTGTGTGTGTGTGTGTGTGTTGTTAGATTAGATTTTAAAATTACTTTCAGGTCTATGCTTTCACATGCAGAATCATATCATAAAGCATTTAACTTACAATGCTATAAATGAAACACATGCTGCAATTAGCAATTGAAACTCCCATGGGCTGACTTTTAAAATGATGCTAGTACAGAAGATTTAACTTAGAGCCAAGAAAAAACCTGTGAGGCTGTTGTATGGAGGAATTTCATCTTAACTATGCAAGGTTCTTCTCTCTGACAGAACAATTTGGGGGATGGTATATTAAAACCCTCATATTGTATCATTTAACTTGAGAGCATGACTTACATAGTACCATTGATTTTAATGTAGTATAAATATCTGACATTTGAAATACTTCATGCTATCCTTTTATTTGACTTATTTTCCACCTTGTTATGCCACATAATTTTCACTCAGTCTTGGATATTTCTAGTTGAAAATATTATTGTTAATAGTCACCTGAAAACTGTCACAACTACCAACTTTATGTAACTGTATACACTAAAATGTATGAGGAGAAAATTTTATTGTTGATAACAACTTCTAGAAAGAGTAACAAGAACATTATCAGGGACAACATCAATAATATTTAAGTTTGATTATGGAAAGTTCATTAAAACAAATTGCCAGGGAAAAGCATGTTAAAATTTTTGCAATTGGACACCAGCTTTACTGTGACAGAAAATAAAATATGCTTATTATGATTTGAAATTCATTGTCAGATTGACTTGAAACCAAATTATGCATTAGCATTGATTTTGTCTCTGCTTGTGTGCTTCCTCTTTCAGGTTATCCAGGCCTTGCTGTTCACCAGGCTGTAAAGATAACATAATCCAGACTGGGTGGGGTCTGCAGGTTCCAGCCATCTCTGAGGATTTTAGTGTTACTATTATCTTAGATATTCAATGAAATAGCTCTCTTAGAAGATCTTCAATGAAACAGCTTGGGCACATATATTTTATTGATGGTGACCTTGGAGAGTGGAAAGGAGTTATCATGGTAAATGAAAATCATTGGCTAGAGTTTAAAGAACTGAGAATGCCTTATTTATATGGAAAGGCATTCCAGAAATTCCAGGTACTTGCCAGGCAGGTTCTTATCAGGAAACAGGAAGTTGATTTTGTAGGTCGTCCAAGGACTGTGTGACCTTTCTCTGGTAGAAAGTGGGGGTAAGGCTCTCCAGATAAGGTCAGAGAAGGGGAAATCCTAACTGAAAAAGGGAGTCCTGTGTTTTACACAGAGCTCAGAAGAGTTATCAGGACATGGTCAAAGGGGACCTTAAGTAACAATTCCCAACAATTGACCATTTTTATTGTTCCAAGCAAGTTTTTTTAAATTTCAATTTTCAATTTGGAAAATGAATATGATCAGAGTAGCAAATGACTATCAAGGTGATAGTATTGTTTATAAATCTCTGTACTCTCCTTGACCAGACTGTATGGTCATGGTTGTCTCAGTTGTTTTGTTATAGTAAAGCATATAATTTAAGTTTTTGTGGCTAGTTGTACTTGTCAAAATGCCAGGCATATTGATAGAATATTAATTTCCCTAAATGCAAAATACAAATGCTAATCATAAAAATCTTAGAAGTGCTACAGCCATTATGGTAGTAATATTTACCTCACAGAATCCTCCAGATCTCAAAACTTAAAACAATAAAAGACTCATTCTCACTTTGTTCGGCTTCACTGTCCTTAACTAACAATTGCTGTTGATTAACCAGTTATTATCAAAGTCATTGGTGGTCACCAGGGAAAACAAACACACAGAGAGTCGAATAGATTTAGGAATGTGCACACTTGCTCATTGCACATGCCCTTGGGATGAATCAATGCCTGTGGGAAACATTTCCTAGAAGATAAGAATATAAATGGCTATATCTAACAATTCGAAGGTGGGAATAGACAAATTTCATCCTATTTTTGGAAGGAAAGAAGACTTCTAACTAACACAATTAGTGTTTAGGTTAAAATAAATCATGTCTTAGAAAGGAGTTTTTCAAACTCAAAAATATACACATGATGCATATTATTACTATCATCATTGTGATAAAACTAATATCTTATTTTGTATTCATCCTGTTTTTATATATAAATGAGTATTTTATAATACTTCGAATTGAGATGTATTTGAAACTTTGTAACAAAGCAAATATTTTCACAAAGTATAGGAAACCAAAACTGATGCTTTATTTATTTAGTATCCTCTTCTGGTGTAGCTCATTATCTCTGGATTGGACTCAGGTCCCACCGAATATTGTGGGAAAGCCAGAAGTGCTTTAGAGATCTCTTTGAATTAACAACCTTTGAGTCTCTGATCAATGCATTAGAAACACAGCACCAAATACAATTCAAATATGCTAGCATGATTCTCTGCAAAAAAAAAAAAAAAAAATATTATGAATGAATATGATGTTCATGTGTGTGGTCCCAATATTCCTCACTCATAGACAAATGTTTCAGTCAGTCTTACTCCCTTGGCGTTCCTTTCTTTGTCTCTGCCTACTGTTATACCTTTTGTTTTGTACTGACTATGCAGTTTTCCATGTATCATAGAGTAGCAAGTGACTGCTTTGTGCTCTTTCTCTTGGTTCCTACTTTAGCCTGCATCCTCTTATACAGCAATATTTATTATAGTACTTTTCATAAGAGATAATTGCTGTGGATGCCCACCACTGTTTAACAGCATTTTGTATAATGAATTTATTTTTAGGTGATACTCTACTCATACTATTAATAAACAGATTAAAGATTTTTATGCTCATAGACTTTACAAATAAGTACATTGTATGTAAAATACTACATAAATCATACATTTTGAAAGAAAATTTAAAAATAACTTAAGCAAGCAATATTTTACTAGATGTGTCTTCATATGTGTGCATTGAATACATTATATAAAAACTCCTAATGTCAGAGTTGAATATAGTAGAAGTATTACTATATGAAACACAAGAAAAGATGTATATATTTTTCTGTTTTCACTTGACTAGATTGAATCCACTTGTCTCTGATAATCTGAAATTTTTGTTTCATTTTTAAAGTTTTGATTTTAAATAGATAGCCACTATTGTCCCCTAGAAAATGTTCTCAGCAGAAAATCTGGACGATAGTCAATAATAAAGGAAGAAATATGAGAAATGGGGAAAATACCTTCTGAATAAACACATAGGTGAAGAAAAGAGTGACCTATGTAGTACATCTTTCTGGTATCCAAGTAGCCTCAATTCAGGTCTAGACTTATCAGAAATGACTGCCAATATGCAACTGGATATGATGCTGCAACATCCAAGAGTACACAATTTTTTTGAGGAAGAATGTAAATGATATAAATTATCTTCTTTTAAATATGAGATTATGCAGTTTTATTATTCTTTAGTTGTAGCACCTGTTAAAACAACTATAAACAATAGTGTTTTTAACTAGTAATATCTATAATTTTTTTATCTTGTAGTAGGTAAGTTCAGATCACCCCATAACCAGAGCGTAATGAAATTGTCAACATTTTCTTCATTTCTTCTTTTTCTGACAAATGGTGTGAACATATCACCTTTTTCTCTTAATGGAAAACCTAACTGGAATACATCAAAATGCTATTAGGTTTTTCATTTTCTTCCACAGTGCAGTGCTGGGGAATGCATGCAGCCTTCATCTGGCCAACACTGTGGAATATTCCCTGTCCCTGATAAAATGACTGCAGAGGCAAATCAAGTAGAATTGTTCTCCGCGTTCATATTTCTGTGCCTTTGTGACAGTCTCTCCAAGAACGTGTGCAGGGAGATTATCTTTGCTATAAGAAACAGACATGGCTTGTGTTAACCAAAGTCTGTTTAAAAATTTTACTGGAAGAATTTTAACGTGTGAGTATACTTGATAAAAAATCTTCCTGGAAACATTAGTAATGCATATATTGTGTCTTAAAATAAAAGAAAAAGAGGGAACATAGACTGCTTGTCACAAATTTGAAAAGACACTTATTGCAGTATTAGGTAGGACGAGAGAGAAATAGAATCAACTGCCCATTCCCATGGGAAATATCCATAGCCAATTCATTGTTTAATTTATTTTTTTCTTGAACTAAACCAATAATGGGATATAAGATAAATCAACGTGAGTGTATATGAGATTTAGTAATCTGTATAAAAAAAAAGACAAGACTTCTATCAATAAAATTCTACCTATGGATTAAGTTACCAAAAGGAAAGACATTTTTCTATATGACAATTTAAGAAGAAAACATGATATGTCATTTGGGTTACCTTAAATAATTTGATTGTCATAAGATATAAGCAAAAAACATTAAAAATACATATATATATATATGTATATACAATATATTGTTATTTCTATATGAGATCAGTTTCTAAAGGAGCAGAAATATAGTTTTTTTTTTTTAAAATGAAAAACCACACAAATTACAGTGTCTTTTATAAAGAGGTTCACTGTGACATGTGCACCTTATAAGATATTATATGACAGGAAAAATTATTTAAGTCAATTTAAAGCTGAGATTCAGCACAATAAAGCCTTATTCCATGTTACTTTTATCAATGGGTCCTAAATACTCTAAATTGGTAGTCAATCAAAAGACAGTGGGAGGGAACTTCCACTCCAGATTTTATTCTTGACAAAGCCTTAGCAAATGTTTCAATGACTGAGCAGTGTTTTCTTGATTCACTCTAAATGACAAGGAAGATTTCTCCTAATTCTTGGCAAGAACAATAAATATTTTTTGGTGTTCTTGTTATGATGTATTTCTAAATTCCTAACCAGAGTTATGAGAATACTTCATAGTGAAACATTTTCATTTTATTTCTCCTCAAAAAAAAGCACCAGCTCGGGACCCAAACTCATTTCGATTTAAAAATGATGTTGTGATATTCATGGCTGAACTAAACAGAACAAATGGCTATTAGAACTGTCTTTTCACACCCTGAATAATTTACTGCTAAATGTGGAGGGGGCACTAGAAGGTCAAAATAAATGTGCGTGTTTACTTTCTTTCCCTTTGATGTTTCTAAATAATTTTTTTTTAAAGTCAAATATTCTGCAAGACATTCTTCTTGGGAAGATATGTATAAAGAAATATACCTTCAAATTGAAAATGAAAATTTGATATTGTCCTGATTTATATATCAGCACTATTAGAGCAAGCTGAAAGGCACCATAACTGCTTATGTTTGCTTTAATGTGCAATAGGGATCATCAAGAAATTTTCCCTTTTGATTTGGTGTCATTGGTGTGTTCAGCCCACTGTCTCAGGTACATTTTCAGGCGAATATAAAATAAAATTCACCTAGAAATCGAATGTCAAGGTCATTAACATCTATTGTTTATTTGGTCTTTGTCTAACAGCATCCCCATTCCTTGCATAGTGCTTAGTGTAGATTTTGGAGGCACAGAGCCTTTATTGACTCTGTTAAAGGGGAATTTTCTAGGCATCAGAGCCATGCTATTTCAAGCTCCACTGTCTTTTTTGTTGGCAGCTTCTGTGAAAACAAGACTCACTGATTCTTTCAACTAAGGTCCCAAGATTTGTCATTAAGTGAATCTTGAGGATAAATCTTACCATCTTCTATTTAAAATATCTAAGAAGGAAAAGGGTATAATAGAAATTGGCAGTTGTAGGTTTCATTTTTCTGGTGCATTTTTGTGGCCATTTCATAGGGTGTTCAGCCTTCCATTACTTGTGTGGCATTTATTTGTTTCATTTTTAATTACAGATGTGGTATAGCTGCTTGGTTGATTCATTACTTCAGCATTAGCTGCTTGTGGTGGATGTTCAATCCACTAGATATCTGTCACAATTTTGGATTGGGTACCCATTATCGAGATTGATAGCAGTTATCAAACCTCAAAATACGTGTGTGTTCTCTTTTAAATATTAGCTGTCAGATTGTGATAAGTTGTGTTGAGCTGTGCAGAGCAGGGTTGAACACATGAGACACTGAGTCTTAGTTTTAAAGGCAAACTCCTCTTGTAGCTGAAATCCATGACAAAAGAGAAAAGCAGTCAGGGTGCCAACAGGCTTAGAAAGCAAACACTAAGGTCCAAGAGCAGCCATTCTAGATTAAGGAAAATGAGTTGGAGTTGATCTTCCTGCATTTATCTTATATTTTGAGTTTTTCAAATTTTACCTTTGAAACACACACACACACACACACACACACGAAGAGAGAGAGAGAGAGAGAGAGAGAGAGAGAAGAGAGAGAGAGAGAAGAGAGGTGAAAGGGGAGAGGGAGAGAGAAAGAGAGAAGAGAGGCAAATAAATGAATTTTGTTTACAATGAAAAACAGCTTTAAGGTTTTGAAAAGTAATTATGTAAGGAACTTTGAAGTCCTTGAAGTATTAACGTAACAGCCTCTCTGTACCATGGAAAATCTTTTCATTTTAGAGACTAAGTGGAAATTAGTACATAGAACCTAAGAAGCTCTCTGTGCAAAAGCCTAGGCTTTGTCTCTTTGTGCATATGTGCCCTCATCAGTAGTGCATATTTTCTTAGAGATAACATATATATATATTTCAGACTGTCAAAGGCATAGCATATCTATGTTGTAAAACATGTTTATTTATCTTCTACACTTCCAAATGGTCTCTAAACATTCTACTTTCATATTCTTCGGCCCAAATTTTCACAGTTATCCTGCAAAGTTGGTGACTGAAGGACCTTCCTGGCAAGCAGCAATAGAGAAGTGCAGCTGGCCCAGCTACAGCCTGCTGCAGAGCTGCCTCATTCATGGCTAGGTTATAATTAGACAATGGTCCCTTTGTCCACACAGGCCTGCAAATGCTCTCCTCTCCAAACAAGTGATTACTGATGATATTTATTACTGTAATGCTTTATGTCTTTGAAACATACCACAAAGAATTCAGATTTGACTATTTAAATCTATTTTAATTAAGCACAAAACTTGAAAAGGAAAAGGAAGCCTTCTTTAAAGAGGCCCTATTGTTTCCTGTAGGGTTTTGGTTTTGTTTGTTTGTTTGTTTTGTTTTATTTTTTTGGAAAAGGATAGGCTGCTAAAACTAACCTTCCACTTTTATTTTCCAAGGAGAAAAATAATTTGAGCTAAAGATAATCTGTCCATTGGTTTTATTAATAGTGTTCAGCTTTCATGACATGCTTGAGAAGCACACAGACTTTTCATGAGCATCACATTTGCAAGCACTGTCACGGCTCCTGAAGGCTCTGGTGATAGCAGGAAAGTCTGTTAACAATAACTATGAGGATGTGCCCCCACCCACCCACTCACCCACTCCCACCTTTCTGCCCTCAAATTCCTTCACACTGGGGCATCTAGCCTTCATGGGGCCAAGGACCTCCTCTCCCATTTATGCCTGACAAGGCCATCCTCCCCTACATATACAGCTGGAGCCATGGGTTCCTTGGTTGAGGGGCGAGGATGGGGGAAGGGGATAACATCTGAAATGTAAATAAAATATCAAAAAAAATATATTAAAATAAAAACGATAACTATGAGTGGCCTTTGGGGAACAATAGTCTTACCTTAGACTATTCCTGGCTTTTCAGAAAACAATTTGCTACATCATACTCCATAGTCATGTTAGTACCCATAGAAGACTTGACTTAGACTCATTTTTTGAAGTGCCATTTTCAATTCTAAGCTCTGTTTTTATCCTTTTTGGATCACTTAACTTGAGCATTATAACATCTACCTAGTGTCCTGATTCTAGCATGTATATCCAGTGGACCCTGCACAAAAGCTTAAATAGTCAGATTGCTGGATGTTTATCTTCTTATTTTCCAAATGTTTACCTTTTCCATTCTGCAAAGTCCTCCTAGCACTTAGGTGTCATAAGTTCATCATTTTATGATGTTTCATCATTTTATGAAACCTGTTACAAACAGTTTTAGATGTTAACTCTGAAAATAATTTTGTCACAAAAAATGTCAAACATATTGGAAACACTCATCTGGAACAATGTGAAGCACAGAATTGTGTGTAGCCAGAATATAATTTTGTTTCAGTGTTTTCTTTCATAATTATCTCATCAATGCTACTAGTATCATTGAATAAAATGCCTTATAAGGGTCTCATCATTATGCATATTGGCCAAAAGAATGAGATAGGCTTACCTGGCTGTATTTTATTTGCACAGAGCACAGAGCTGGCAAAGCATTTGTATAAGTAATCACGTAAGATATTGTTGAGAGATTTGTTTTTTCCTTAGGTCAAGAAAGTCTCTAACTGACATAGTTTTATAGAATTAGGTAAGGACTAACTGAGTTTGTCATCTAATCTGTTTTAGCCTGTAGTTCATTTTATTCATTGTGTAGCTCCTCTGGGAGTTTAACTGCCCATCATAATAGTAATATGTGCTTCACTTCTTCATGGGAATGATATAAAATTTGTTACAAATATGAAACTTTAAATAAAATATTCACATTTTCAAATAAAATGGGAATATCACAATAAATCATTTATATTAAATTAGTATACTAGAAAAACCTCTTTGGAGGAAAAGTTTCTCCCAACCAAAGATAAGCAAGCAAACACAAACTCATGATACATTAACAGGAGAAGAGAACATCAGTAAGAGGAAAATATACTTAAGTTACTAGAAATCAAATTGATAACAATAAATCTACCAGATACAAATGTAAGAAAACTATATGTACCTATAATTCTATAGGTGTGTGTACTTGCACATACATCGTCTTCTCTCAATAAGTTTAGTTTGGAAAGATTTAAAACAAAACAGGTAAGAATAATGAAATTAGTACTCTCCCAATCAAAAAGAACCATAAAGAAAATGGTATTGGGGGCTTTAGAAACTAACTTGGCTCTTAACATTAAAGAGATAGAGAGGTAACATGTCCTCATCAGTTGCCATTTTCACCCACTGTGCAGACTCTCCCACTCCTCTGTTCTGGTGTTCAGCAAAAGTAAAGCACCAAGGTTGAATCTCAGCTACTCACACTCTACCTGACTCATAGATAAAGATAACAGTTCTAATCTCTGTTGCTTTCAATTCATTTCTTGAGCTTACTTAATTTATTACAAACAGCGTAAGCAATAAAAAATAAGGTTGAAACTCATGCTTTAGTATGAACATAAACTGTGGCTTATATATATTCAAATTCATGTCTAGTTGGAAAGAAATATTCATGACTAATATTAAACTAAGCCCAGAATTAGGCAAAATGCAAGAGACATATATTGAAGTGAGCATTTTATTATGTGCATGCCACTCAGATTAAAGAAAGGAGTGCATGGCACTGACAGGATATTGCATGTGTAGCAAACAATCTATTTATAAGTGTCAGTGGGGTGTGATTTCTGGAAAAAGTGACAACCCAATGAAATGGCTGCTCGCTTTTAAAATTATTACAGTATAAATCCACATCTTTTAAGATGAAATTGTAAATTGCAATTAACAAAATGTAGACAAATATGCTTAAGAATGAACAGTGGCATGAAAAAAATCCTCTCTCTCTCTCTCTCTCTCTCTCTCTCCTCTCTCTCTCTCCTCTCTTTTTGTGTGTGTGTATGTGTAGAAAAATTGAAAAATGCAAACATTCTCATGCTATCCTTGTCATTGTCCAGTGCAGATTGCTGGGGGGTGATTGTGATGGCTGCTGATAAGCTAGGAAACCTTTCACAGGTTAATCTTATTGTGCTCCTCAAATGGAAGGGAGTGAAGCCCGGGTGGTAAATTTCTAACTATAGAATACTAGAATATCATAAATAAACACTACTTGGTTTGCGAGCAATAACTTATCAGGAAATCATCCTACTTATTTAAGACCATTGCTATGCTCTTCATACTGCCCCCTTTAAAGCAAGATTGTGGATTTTGCTCTATTAAAAGTGATCCTTCATTCAACAAGCACGAACCGCCTCCCCACCCCCCAACCCCCCATTTTCATGGGAGTGAACTGTGGATGTAAGAAATTGATAAGGAAAGCATAGAGATAGTTGGTAAGGAGAAAAGAGGGGTGAGAAAGGGAGATTAAAGTTTTAAACACTAACTTCCTTAGCAGCTACGATGGGGTGCAAGAAAACAGAAATTCTTTTGATCCACAGATATATATTTGCATTCTCTCTCCCTGCACTGAGAGAAGAGAAAGAACAAGCAGTGGTAATTAACTTTGTTTTCTTTTTATATTATAATTTACCTGGCCTTTTCATGCTTCTAAGATAAGGTGAGCCAAAGATGCTAAGTGAAACAGCAGAGGTTGGTTTATCATACTGGCTGTGAGCTGCAGCAGGGATGCTGTGGGGAAACTCCTTCCATTATCACCGTAGAGACTCAGCAATATCCAACTGGTGCATGTGGGGGAGCTACAGGACAAAGGCGTGGAGCAGGCTTTGTGTATTAGTGATGGGGAGGATGTGTTTTTTTCATAACCTTTCTTTCTTTGTTCAAAGAAGGGGCTTCCATTTTAAACAGTATTCGGTGACTCTCCAAATGGGAACTAAAGACTTTTGCTAACAAATACATCTGTTAATGTTTTTCTATCCCCTTTCTGTTTTTAAAGAAAACCTTCATGGCAGCTCACGTGCAGGCAAAAGATGCCCATTGTTCAAGAATTAAGTTTCCCAGTTAAAAGGCATTGATGGGATAGATCATGTTTAGGACATGCTAAACACAATCATGCCTGGATATTACAGCCCGGTGGTCATTGCCCTCTTATGCTCATACAGCAAAACACTTCCATGTAAATCAGTGGAAACCTTTGTTTCAATATATACATATACACAAACACATACATATACATATGTGTGTGATAATGTCATTTTAAACTTATATGAATATTTGATAATGTAACAACAAATAATAAAACTGTCAATCACATAGTGTAGTAAAACATGCTGTGTGTATGTGTATACTTGTGTGTGTGTGTGTGTGTGTGTGTGTGAACTTACACACGTAGATCCTAGAGATCCATGCTAGCCATGTATTCATCTATAGTTTTCTAAGTGAATTTGGGAGATTAGGTATCTCAGTGCTGACTGGTTTGACCCAGATCCCATGCATTCTCTAATATTGATCCCACCCCCTGCTACAAAAATTAAGAAGTTGTTTTTTATGTATGTGTGTTTGTTACCTTCTCACTTGGAGAGCACTTTACCAAAGGAGTCACCCCCTCCCAGTACTCAAAATATTGGCTTTATATTTAGCTGGTCCTTATAATACAACCTTGAAAGTTTCATCACAGGCAGTTTGCAAATTCACAATGCCTGATTAGTGTCCTCTCTCTTCCTTGTCCCTTTTCTTGCTTATAATTTGGACACAAGGTTAATTTTAGGGAAGTAGCCCATCTCCCTGGGAAGATGATGCAACATTAACTTGAAAACACACACACACACACACACACACACACACACAACAATCCTATATTTTAGAGGAATACAGAAACAGACATAATGTATGAACTGAGCCTTTAGGAAAGCATTAAATCATTTTATCTTTAAACAAGGATATAGGAAGGCAAGGGAGTGTAGGAAAATAACAGTATTATTGTAAAATTCACTGGTGAACTGGGCTCCAGTATTTTCCTTGAGTGTGTTTACAGACATCAGCACTTCTCATTTTGTACAGAGTTTATCATCTGCCTTGTGTATCTTCCAATGGAAACCATTCATATATCACTGTTGTT
This sequence comes from Mastomys natalensis, assembly GCA_021653895.1. Classification (NCBI taxonomy): domain Eukaryota; kingdom Metazoa; phylum Chordata; class Mammalia; order Rodentia; family Muridae; genus Mastomys; species Mastomys natalensis. The sequence goes on along the minus strand of JAJTUV010001417.1, from coordinate 545,162 downwards.
AATGCTACTGCTGCAATGCTTTTCTGAGTGAGAAACAGTGAGGGATTATCTACTTTTATTTTTCCTTTTCCATCACATGGAAAGATAATATTGGGAATGAAAATAATTCTGATTGACCCTTCTATAATGTATGTGCCTTCCAAAACACCATTATGTTCTTCAAATGCAATTATTGCCAATTTTAAATTAGAATAAATACATATTCAAAAGCATTTATTACACTAAAAGTTGCCAGGGTACTCCATGTTCCAATAATTTGATCAGTTTTGGAACAAAAACTAATACCTATAAGCTCTGTGTAATCAAATTTGAAATGTGTACACTGCATACAAGTGGTAGTATTCTTAAGATGGTATCATATATGTGATAACAAACGATGTATAGACTGATGTGGAAAATGGCAACCCTTGACTATACTACCTTAAAGTGAGATTAAAACCATATGAAGCGGAAGAAAACATGTTTCCTATGCACAGACTTTGGATTCAATTCAGAAAGTAATTGAGAGAAACGCACGCACACACACACACACACACACACACACACAAACAGAAAGCGAGAGACAGAGAGAGAGAAAGAGAAGGGGGGGCCTTATTTAAACTAAATACACTTACAAAAGTAATGCAGAAGTTATTTAACAAAAAAATACTTAATAACTATTATGAAGCAAAAATTAGTGTTTTTGTTGGCATAGTCACATAGGAATAAGCAAAGAACACAACAAAGCAATAACAACAAATGTAGTTTCTTCCTTTTCTGACATGTTCCAGTAATATTTTTCTTTGACATTAATTCCTTTGACATTTTTAAAGCTACCAATTATTTGTAATTATTTGGGGGAGAATACAGAGAATAAATAAGTATATTAAAACATTTAAAAACAATGCAGAATTATCCTCTCTTTTTGTAAAAATTAGTTTCTCTCAATCATGGTGCCTGTGTGTATGCATGCATGAGTGCATATGAGTGTGTGTGTGTGCTTTTGTGTGGTTTGTATGTGCATGTGTGTGTTACTTTAGGTGTACAAGCATGAGGGGAGAATGTGTGAGTTCTGTGCTCATGGAGATCAGAGATCAATATCTAGTGTTTTCCTTAAGCACCCTCCTTTATACTTTAAAACTATTTATTATTTTATTTTATGTGTATAGACATTTTGCATGTATGTATTTCTATATGCCACATGTATGCAGTGCTCTTAGATGCCAGAAGAGGGTATCCCAGATGCCCTCAAAAAGGAGTTACAGATATTTATGAGTAATTGTGAGTTCTGGGAGCCAAACTCAGGACCTCTGGAAGATCAGCCAGGGCTCTTAGCCATGAGCCATTCCTCATCCCTCCACTTTATTTTTGGGGCAGATATTCTCACAAATTAGAGTTAACTGATGGGCTAGTCTGGCTGTTCACCAGGCTTCAAGGATCTGCCTGTCTCTACGCATAACCACTAATATTACAGGCATGGATTTTGCAACTGGCTCTTTTAAAAGTTTTTGAGTATGGAAGGTCCAGACTCAGAGTAATGTGGTTTTGCCACAGTCCCTTAACTCACTGAACCAATGGCCCAGACCTTCAACAGGGAGGTTTATAAATGTCTCAGAAAACAAGGGTCAAGGAATGGAAAATTGAATATAAATGTGAAAAATTAAAAATTAATAGGAGACAGAAATCAAGAAAAATGATGAGTGATATTAAAATTATTTTACTCAAAGTATCTATATTCATTATAAAATGATCCAGTAGATGTCTCCATTATTACTAAAAGTATACTAAGAAAATTTAAATAAGAGTACTTCTTAGCCAGCCATCATGGTAGTCTCCTTTAATCCTTGGACTTAAAAAGCAGAAACAAGGCAGTACATTGAGCTCCATAGAGACAGCGCCGGGGCAAGCAAAAGCCAGACGGGCACTGGGTGACTCTGTGCCTCGCGGAGGAGAATCAACTAAACATGGCCAAAAGAGATCCAAAGAAGCTTAGAGGCAAAAAGTCTTCATATGCATTCTTTGTGCAAACCTGCCGGGAGGAGCACAAGAAGAAGCACCCAGATGCTTCTGTCAACTTCTCAGAGTTCTCCAAGAAGTGCTCAGAGAGGTGGAAGACCATGTCTGCTAAAGAAAAGGGGAAATTCGAAGACTGACAAAGGCTGACAAGGCTCATTATGAAAGAGAAATGAAAATCTACATTCCCCCCCAAAAAGGAGACCAAAAAGAAGTTCAAGGACCCCAATGCACCCAAGAGGCCTCCTTTGGCCTTCTTCCTGTTCTGTTCTGAGTACCGCCCAAAAATCAAAGGCGAGCATCCTGGCTTATCCATTGGTGATGTTGCAAAGAAACTAGGAGAGATGTGAAACAACACTGCGGCAGATGACAAGCAGCCCTACGAGAAGAAGGCTGCCAAGCTGAAGAAGTATGAGAAGGATATTGCTGCCTAAGAGCTAAAGGAAAACCTGATGCAGTAAAAAAGGGGGAAAAAAGGCTGAAAAGAGCAAGAAAAAGAAGGAAGAGGAAAACGATGAAGAGGAAGAAGAGAAAGATGAAGATGAAGATGATGATGATGAATAAATTGGTTCTAGCTCAGATTTTTCCCTTGTCTATAAAGCATTTAACCGCCCTGTACAAAACACTCTTTTTTAAAAAAAAAAAAAATGAAATGTAAGGCTATGTAAGATTTGTTTTTAAACTGTACAGTGTCTTTTTTTTTTTTGGTATAGTTAACACACTACCGAATGTGTCTTTAGATAGCCCTGTCCTGGTGGTATTTTCAATAGCCACTAACCTTGCCTGGTACAGTCGGGGAGTTGTAAATTGGCATTGAATGTTAAAGCAGGTTCTTATTGGTGCACAAAACAAATTAGTTATATATGGGGACAGTAGTTTGGTTTTTGTTTTTCTTTTCTTTTCGTTTTATTTTTGTTTTTTTCCATCTTCAGTTGTCTCTGATGCAGCTTATACAAAAATAATTGTTGTTCTGTTAATAGAATACCACTCTGTAATTGCAAAAAAATTGCAGATGTTTTAGTTTCTGCTATCTTCCTTACTTAATGTGTATTCTGTGTATAGCTTCGTTTTCTCCTGCCTAATTTTCTGAATTCTGTAAGGAATCATGGGTAAAACATCTGCAAAATGACATTCTGAATGCTTCTAAGTAAATACAATTTTTTTAATTAAAAAAAAGGCAGAGACTAGAAAATAGTGAGCTGAAGATAAGCCAAAAACACAATGCAAGTCCCTGTGCTTTAATGTGATTACATATATTATATATTTAATTATATATGTATAGCCTAAAATGTATGTAAGTATACACATACATGTGTGTATGTTTTTAATATTTGAATAGAATTGTACATACTGCTGTACTTGGCTTTTCTCTGTCTCTCTGTCTCTGTCTCTGTCTCTGTCTCTCTCTCTTCTTCTATCTATCTCTATCTTATCTCTATCTCTACTCTATCTCTATCTCTATCTCTTCTCTCTCTCTCCTCTCTCTCTCTCTCTGTCTCTCTTTCTGAGACAGGGTCTCACTATAAAGACCAGACTGGATTCGAACTCAGACAATTGCTTTGCTCTCCCCTCTGAATGCTGGAATTAAAGGCACATGCCACCATGCCTATCTGTTGCTGTTTTCACTAGCTCCCACTGCTTGAATATGATAGTACTGTGCTCATTTACACATAATATTTTGTGTCTAATCACTATCCATGTCTTAACACTCAGTCCATACATTTATACTGCCGTCAGCACTAGGGCTTGTACTCAGATTTTGATAACCCTGTGGCTTCTAGCACTTCTGTAACCTGAACCTCTTACAAGATTTCCAAAATCTGCATTTGGAATTTTGTTAAAAATTCATTACTAACAGAAGCAGCATTATCAACCCATGCAGGTAATCTTCCCTTCAATCTCTATTTTTTTTTATCTTTTTTAAATGGGTTACAGGATAATATGGTTTCATATGCCTCCTTTGGCTATCCTTTATTTTAGTCAATACCTGCCATATCTTGACATCATCTCTATTTAAACCATTTCATCCCCTGTCTTCTTTCTTCTTTCTTCCCTCCCTCCCTCCCTCCCTTCCCTCCCTCCCTCCCCTCCCTTCCTTCCTTTTTTCTTTCTTTCTCTTTCTTCCCTTTTTTGTTTCTTCCTTTTACTTTAGTTTCTGCTATCTTCCTTACTTAATGTGTATTCTGTGTATAGCTTCATTTTCTCCTGCCTAATTCTCTGAATTCTGTAAGGAATCATGGCTAAACATCAGGAAAAACCAAAAGAACAGAAGCAAGAATCCACACATGAGAAAGAACTTGTGGTAATTTTTCTCTCACTCAACATATTACCCAGTTCGAATAATTTAACTGGAAATTTTATAATCACAGTTTTCTTTACAGTTCAATAAAATTCCATTATGCTTTTGTGCAACTAGCATAATACTTCAGGGGATCTGGCAACAGCATATATGTTATAGAACTATAATAACCGAAACAGCACGATACTGGCATAGAACCCAGATACATAAAAATGTAGAATAAACTGACAGACCAAATAGGGTTTTTTTTGACAAATAAGTTATAAACATACATTTGATAAAACACTACATCATTTACACATGGTACTGGGAAAACTATTTCAACATGCAAAAGAGTGAAACAAGTTGATAAAACCTAATATTTCAAAATTGCTAAAGAAAAAACTAAAGAGCAAACTTCAGTGTATAGACACAGATTTTTTAAATGGGACTCAGTCACATAGGAAATAAGACTAATAATTAACAGACTCTCAGGAAACTGAAAATTCTGTATACAGGAAAAGAAACTGCCACTAGCATCAGCTCTCAACCTGTGGGTTGTGACCCCTTCGTCAATCTTTTATCTCCAAAATGTTTGCATTATAGGACAAAATTGTACCTAGGATATAGCAAGGAAAATAATTTTTATGCTTGGGGGTCGCCACGACATGAGGAACTGAATTTAAGGGTCACCTCAAAGAGAGGTTGAGAGCCATTGGCTTTGAGTGATGAAGCAGTCCACAGAATCACAATCCTTTCCATCTATTACACAAAGCATAGTGTCTAAAAAAAAAATACTAATAAAGAATAAAAAAAAAAAACTCCTGCAAAAGTCAAGAAGACAACACAAAAATAATGAGTTACTGAACTTAAGAAAATATCAAAGAGAATAAAAAAAGTGACTGATAATCACTTTAAGACATATTCAACATTTTAGCAAACAGGGAAATGCAGATTTAAACTCCTCTAGCTTTCTTTGTCATTTTATAGCCAATAACAGCATGCACAGGACCACTGACGCTTGTGTCTAGAGAAAACAGGGAGCTCTGTCACCCTGTTGGCAAGACTCTAGTGAAGCTTCTCTTTAAGTAAGTTCAGAAGCTTCTCCAGAAACCTAGATATAACATTACTATGTGACTACATGGTACCATTCCTGGGCATATACCTGGAAGGGCCTGTCTCCTCCTAGAGAGATTCTCCTGCTCTAACACAAGGGCTGGGGAGTAGAAACCTGGGAAGCAGTCTGAATGTCTCTGAACTGGAATTCATAGTGAAAATAGGAGACAAAAATTGAACTGAATTTTCATTTTAGTTCTTTAATACTGTTTTCATTTACTTGAACTATCTATTTGCAATATTGTTTTTATCACCTGTAAACACTTTTAAAATGTTTTCCTTTGTTTTTTGCTTTTGTGGTTCTTTTTTTTTTTTTTCTGTCTTGTGTGCTGTATTAGAAGGTAAAGATTTAAATATATCTGTAATTGCTAACACTTTAAAACATATGCATACTACTAAGTCTAAATAAATGTTTTAAATAAATGACAACAAATGAAGCTAAAAAAACTGACTTAATTCAACATCACTATAAAAACTATGGATTGATATTTACTATCATGTTTCAAAAAAGGGTTATATCTCTTCTAGTTGAACAAGTTTGACATAATTTAATTTGGTGAAAGAAGGCACTGTGTATAGGTGGGTAATGTTCTTCTCAGAAACTAGAGATTATTAAAGGAAAATCCCAGAGTGATTTGTGATCATTGAGATCCCAGCAGGTTCTGAACATCACAAGCTATTGTGATGTTATTGGTTGCCTACCTGAAGAGATCATAATACCCTATTGTTGAAAACACCATACACTTGGACATTAAGACACTGAAAAATCAAGACAGATACAAATTGACAGCAAGCATAAGCATAAAACTCTGTATTTGAGCCTCAGTTCTCTCATTCTCTCCTCTCTCTCTCTCTCTCTCTCCTCTCTCATCTCTCTCTCTCTCTCTCTCTCTCTCTCTCTCTGTGTGTGTGTGTGTGTGTGTTTGTGTGTGTGTGGTACAGAATTTCTGTCTAGATACATGAATATTCTCCTGCATATTCATGTATTAGGAACTGGTTTAAAAACTATTCCCCTTTTAGTTGCTTTGCTATTGTGGGTTTTTATATGATCATCATACTAGACAGACAGAAAAATATCTACAGCCAGTAGCCAGCATTAAGCACAGCCACTTTTCATTTAAGATGGGCTAGTCTCCTTCTTCATGGTCATATATTAAACATTTGGCACACCATGTTCTTCTTTGTTCAAGTGATGTAGTTTAAGATTGGTTTTTGTTCAAACACAATACTTTAATATAGTTCTTGTACATTTTCTTAATCCTCAACACATTTTCTGAGCAGATTACATATCCCTCAACAATGTTGTATTTCGATAGATACATATTCTAAAGCATTTTACAAAGAGTCTATCTGATGAACAGGAAAAGAAGGAGAAAATAATTATTCTAGCAGGTTCTGTAGTTAATTTTAGGCATATTTATGAGTGTAGATAATTTTCTGTTCATTAAAATACCCTGTAATCTGGATTAAGCAGTATTAAGGGAAGCAAATTAAAAATATTTTTACATATTATCTGCTACATATTATCTGATTTCAGGTACATTAGTTTGCTTTTCCTCCACCAGTCCAACTAATTTTTAATTTGAAAGAAGTTATCCCTATGTTTGCCTTATTCTTGGTATGCAGAGTGATTGACAGTTCTTGACTTTTCCATATATTTATATGAGTTTTAATAAGGAATTAAGGTAACACTCATATAAAATCTTGTATAAAACCCAATGTGAACTTTGAAGTTACCTGTAAGCACTTAAAATTATTAATTTTGTACTTTCATGAAAATAAAATAAACTGATATTGCTGCTGATTATATTAAATCGCTATTAAGATTTTTACTCTAGCTGCACCTTCTCTCTGTATCTTTATTTCCTTTAGTTTTATAAGCCAACTGTAGATTTTATTTTTACATATTTTAAAATAAAATACTTATGAAAATTCCTATTTAATGTTCATAAGTTAAAATTATTGGTATATACTAATATAAATGTTATCAAAATCTCTGCTTTCTTGATAATTTTGGCTGTCTTGCATGTAGATCCAAACAAACCTATGTATGATCTTTTAAGATTTTTTTAAATGTAGAGAAGTTTCTTCATTGCCTCTTTATATAAGTATTCTCTAAATAATTTGTAGATAAAACTGAGTTGCATACATAGTCAAATTATCTACATTATATATCAACTTCTGTCTTTCTCCTGGTGCATTTTTCTTAACCCCTGTATTCACTGTATAATGAAAGTTAGATTCAAGCCTTGAATAGACTCAGGGTCATATTTTACTATATAGGCTCTGGATGAGGCTCAGCATCCTTCTTAATTATTTCTATTCATTTTGGTTCTCAGTGTATTGGTTGACATATAAGATAATGTCTGGTTTCCAGCCTGCATGATAATAATCCTCCTCACTGGGCTAATGCAGAATTGTCTCATATCAGAACTGCAGAGTTACACTTCCTCCATTCTCAAGCTCTTGATTTGAAGCTTGACTCTTTTCTATGAGTTAGCTTTGAAGGATGGTGCGAGAAGCTCTGCAAACCAACTTGGTCCTTGACATCTTCCCTTTTTCTTGTTTTACATTTTACTTTAAAAGGTTTCTAGATTTATAAAGGGTCATGAAGAAGGGTTGCCATCATTTTGAAACTAGTCCAGGATACAAAGGGTTTACCAGAGCACCCAGAGTAACAGTGTGATAACAACCCCTCCCTAAATGGAGAGGGTTGTAGAAGAATAAAAGGGGGGAGGAGTGCTGCTGCTGCTCTTTTGTTTATATAATACATTTTCACCAGAAATTGTCAGGATTTGATTTCACTATTGTCCTTTCAAGGTCTGTAGAGATCGTGTTGAAACTTTGATAGTGATTGTGTTGAATCTGTAGATTGACTTTTGTAGAACAGACATTTTTGTTTATGTTAATTCTAATCCATGAGCATGAGCAATGTCTCCATCTTTTAATATCTTCTTCAATTTCAAAGACTTGAAGTTTTTGTCATATAAGTCTTTCACTGGCTTGATTAGGATACTCCACAATCATTTTCTATTTTTAGTTACTATTGTGAAGGATGTTGTTTTCCCCAATTTCTTCCACAGTCTGTTTGTCATTTGTATATAGGAGGGTACTGATTTTTGTTTTGTTAGTTAATCTGTGCTTATGAGCTATAGGCGTTCCCTGGAAATTTGGAGTAGCTTACATGTATTGTCATAAATGTGTACACCTATTGGACACCTGATTTTGACAAAGTAGATGGAAATAAATTTACAATATATAAAAAGAATGCATCTTCAACAAATGATCCTGGTCTAACTGAGATTGTCTGCATGTAGAAGAATGAAAAGTGATCAATCTTTATCACACAACATAAAAACTCAGGTCCAAGTTGTTCAAAGAACTCAACATAAAACCAGACACACTTCACATATAGAAGAGAAAGTAGGAAAATAACCTTGAATACACTGGCATAGGAGGCAACTTCCTTAGTAGAAAACCAATAGCATAGGTCTTAAGATTTACAATCATTAAATGAGACCACACAAAACTGAAATGGTTCCGTAAGACAAAGGACACCATTTGTAAGACAAAATGGCAGCCTATAGAATTAGAACATATTTTCACAAATTCCACATCTGTGAGAGGGCTAATATCCAAAATATATAAAGAGCACAAATAACTAGACATCAGCAAACTAAGTAATCCAACTGTAAAATGGAGTATAAATCTAAATGAAGAATTCTCAATAGAGGAATCTCAAATGGCTGAGCAACACGTAAAGAGATGTCTTAACCATCAATGAATTGCAAATCACAACTACTATGGGATTCCATCCTAACACCTGTCAGAATGGCTAACATCAGTAACACAATTAACAAGTCATGCCTAAGAGGATGTGATCCAAGGGGAACAAGACTTCTCCATTGCTGGTGGAAATGCAAACTTGTATAGCTAGTATGAAAATCAGTATGATAGTTCCTCAGAAAGATAGTATTCAATCTACCTCCAGATCCAGGTATACCCCTCTTGACCATGTATGTAAAGGACACTACATCCTACTATAAGGACCCATGCTCATATATGTTCATAGCAGCTTTATTCATAATAGCAAGAAACTGGAAACATCCTAGATTATCCTCAACCAAAAAATGGACAACTAAAATGTGGTATATTTATTCAATAAAGTCTTACTTAACTGTTAGAAAATGATACCATAAAATTTGCATGCAATGGGTAGAAAATTCATTCTGTGATATTGAAACCCCACCCAGAAAACAAACACAATATGTATTTTACTTCTAAATGGATATTAGTTGTTAAGTAAAGAATAATCACATTAAAATCCACAGACTCAGAGAGGTTCTAGGAGGAAATAAGGATCTCCCTGGGAAGGGGAAATAATATTTGCAGGTGGGCTTAGGGCACGTGGGAATGGGAACAGGAGGAATCAAGGGTAGAGAGGAGAAATGGAGGGAGAGAATATGGGGAGAGTCAATAGGAAGTGGGGGACTTTAGTGGGTGGTGTGGAATCCTATTACAGTGGAAACTTCTGACCCTATAAGGATGACCATAGGGAAGAATTGTATAATGGAGACTATGGAGCCTAAACTGACCATCCTCTCTAACCAGGATGGGTTCCAGTAGTGTGGACTGAGACACTTTCTACTCATAACCTGTCTTGCCTGCAAGATATGGTGGGACAATGGAGGAGCTGAAATTGTTATATTGGCCAACCATTGCCTGATCCACCTTGAAGCCCAAGACAAGAGACAGAGCTAATGCCTGCAACTACCTGGATGGCCAGGAATGGAAGCTAGAGGGATCAGAGAGCTAGGGTAGAATCAAACACATCTGGCTAAAACACAAAAAGCGAATGAAAAAAAATTTTACCAATGATATTCTGCCATACCCATAGATCACTGCCTAGGGATAACAGAGAATCTTCCTCTGGCAGCAGATACAGAGAAATGCACAACCCCACAGCCAAACTTTACGCAAAACTCAGGTAACCCTGTGTGTGGTGTGTGGGGGGTGGAGGGATTGTAGGAGCAGTGGCGTCAAGGACATCAGGAATACACAGTTGACAGAATCAACTAAGCAGAAGGGGCTCACAGTGACTAAAGCAGCAATTAAGGTCTGAGCTAGGTCCTCCACATACATTCTGTGCTTGTTTAGATTGGGATTTTATGGAACTCCTAACAGTGGGATTGAATGTGTCACTGGCTCCTTGGCCTACTATTTGGACTCGTTTTCCTCCTACAGGGTTACCTCAGCCAGCTTTGATATGAGGGTGTGTGCCTAGTATTCTCATATTATTATGTCCTGTTTGGCAAATGGAGGAGGAATGGATTTGGAAGAAATGAGAAACGAGGAGATGCTGGAAGGAGTGGAGGGAGGGGCACATGCAGTTAGGATGTTTTATATGAGAAAAGGAGAGATAGAAGTAGATTTCAGAAACCATTAGATTATATCTCCTGTTTTATATCATGTTATATTGAATGCTTAGATTCTGTATATACTGGAACACAGACTGGTATCACCACTTGACACAAAATAGGGTCCTAAGAAATATCTTCAAAGGCAGAGGTCTGAATTACTGTTGTCTTTTCCTACCTTTGAAACTAGAGCAAAGCTCCTGACAATGCATCGTTGCTTAATGTCACCTAATTGCGACAATGTAGACACAATGGATATTCCCTGTTCAGGAATCATTCTTAGCACTCTCCTTCTCCATCTTATACCAGTGGTTCCCAGTTTCAGTCACATCCGTTATTTTACCACTATGATAAGAATTTGCTATGGTTGTTAATCATGATAATGAACTTGACAGGATTTTTAAATCACCCAGGAAATAAAGTTATGGGTGTGGCTGTTAGAGTGTTTCTAAAAAGACTTAACTAAGATGGAGAGAGCCATCCAGAATGTAGGTAGCATTCTTCTAGGGGCTGTTGTCCTAGACTGAGTACAGATGAGAAATTCAATGCAGAACCCACATCCATCTCTACTCCACAGATAAAGCTACAGGACGACTTCATGCTATCGATGCAATAAGACATCCTATCACTGTATCTTTCATTTAAAAAAGTGTTTTGAATCAAAAGAAATACTTTGCTTAACCTGTTGTGCTGTTGTTCTAGCTTTTCCTGCAGATTTTGTTATACCAATATACAAGTTATTAATATATTTGCTAATCTGAATAATCATTCTTAGATATTTATTATGTAAAGACACTGAATTTTGAAATGATAATTCTTTATTCTTATACGAGGCTCACCATTCTTGTATTTATTAAAAAAAGACTGTGTTATCAAGCCATATCATTTTCCAGTATGATTATTTGAAATGTTCACCACTTTTCATTACATGGAGTTAGATTATTCAACTTTTGACATCTTTCTGTTCCAAGCATCATTTTTCATAATCACATAACAGATTGTATTATATTTGTATTGTATTATTTATCCATTGAAGATAAATAGTAAACTCTCATCAAGATAGTTGCACAACATATTTCTCATTATTTTTTTCTGAAAGTTTTGTAGCATCTTTTCTGAGGTCTTTTTTGAATAACATTTTGTTCACTAAGAGTTTCATCAGTAGTTCCAGTTTCAAGGATATAGTCTTGTGTGCTCATACCTACTATGTTGTGCCTGTGACTTGAAATTTGGAAGGCACTTAATATACATCAGCTAAAGTGAGTGGTATTGCTCTGGTGCTGTAAGTTGAACCCAGTGTTTCTTCATGCTTGTGTGAGCACCCTACCATTGAGCTTCAGTATTGAAGCCATGGTGTTTTTGTTATTGCAATTTTCTAGCTAATGCCTCCCTCCATCATGGATCTAGGAGTGAAATAGTTGCATGTGTGTTCCTTAATACTGCTGCTGTTAGTGTCACTGATATTTACCAAAATAGAAAGATTTATAGAGAGATCCACACCCTGGACACACATTGAAACTTTGAATTCTAGAATATTTGATTTCTTGCAGAAATTCTACAGATTTTTAACTTCAAAAAGAGTTTAAAGACAAACGTTGTTAATCTTTTGTAACAATTTCTCTGTAGTTTGATTTTATTCTGTGTAATCAAAGCAATTCAAAATGTGCATGCATGCACGTGCGCGCACTCACACACACACCAACACACACACACAACACACACACACATCATAGTTTATTATTGATGTCTCCAGAACTTTATATAAAAACTCATTACTTACAGATTTGAATAAAAATGAACTTTAGATTTTAAGCCTAAACTTCAAAATAAACCAGGAAATTGATTTGGTTGTTTAAGCACAGTCACTCCATATGGTTTTAAAAGGGCATTTTATGCCTCAAACCAGTTTACTTTATTGTAAATCTTTAATTCGTTGATGAAAATATATCTTGACAATTCTTGGAATAAAATTTCCACAGGGGCTTATCATTCATAAGCAATCCTATTCCTAGTATTCACACCAAGTTTGCCTAAAGAAATCATACTCTAAATACTTAAAGTTTCATAGAGAGAAATAGCCACTAAAATGTTGGATTTATTAAAGAAGTTTGGACATAAGGAAGTTAATAAGGGGGCTTGAGAGATGGCTCAGTGATAAAGAGCACTGGCTGTTCCTCCATAGGGCCTGGGTTTAATTTCTAGTACCCATTCATTCTCATAAAATAAAAATAGTAAAACCAGTTTTATAAGAATGGAGTGGCAGGATTAAGTGGCAGGATATCAGAGATCAATAATAATAAATCAGTGGCTTTTGATTATGACCTCTATTATGAATAGATGATTCAAATAACAATGAGAATCACTAACACTAGAGACTATTGGTAGATGTTGGTAACACATATATGGTGTATCTACTGGCCCATTTCATGAGCTTTAATGTCCTACTTTCTGCATTTACCTTGGTTTCAGTAGACAAGTTCATAGGAAAGGGTTTGTCTTTGGAAATATCTCATTGAACGAAAATGGATTCAAACAAGTTGGTAAGTAGAAAATTTTGCAACTTGCTGAAAGTAATTAGGGTAATTTTGAGAAACATTTTTTAATTACAGTAGTTTCAGAGATGCATATAATTATCAATTGACTTGTTTCTGTGGAAAACAGGAGAGGATGGAAGGAAATTTCTGAGAGGAAGGTGCTTCACCATAGGGACTCAGTTAATTTTTTTCTGAGCAGTGGGTCTTGCAGACAGGCAACTTCCTCTATAGGGTTAAGTAGATTACCAGAGACCAGATGAAGTGAACTTAATACACCACTGCTACAACAAAAAATAATAACATACTTTCCATTTGCTTCAATCCTTTTCTGTAACACATTTTGTTTAGATAATCATAAATCCCAACTTTAAAGCATCTGCACGTGCTTGTACATACAGCATGGAGTAAAATACTTTCAAGAAAAGGAGAAGGATAAGAAGGAAAGGAAAGAGAAGAGAAGAAAGAGAGGAGAAGGAAGAGAAGAGAAGAGAGGAGAGGAGAGGAGAGGAGAGGAGAGAAGAGGAGAGGAGAGGAGAGGCGAGGCGAGGCGAGACGAGACGAGACGAGACGAGAAGAGATGAGGCAAGACTTGTCCAGAATGAAGTTTGTTTCTTCCATGGTCAGTTTGCTACCTGATTTGATAACAAGGAGTCTGGTTTCACTTAAAAGAAGGGTATCTGAGTGTTCACAGTTCACTGTTTCTTCAGTTAATGTGAAGACTTAAGTTTTTAATAAATGAAAAACTTCACATTAAAAATTCAATGACTATGACAACCAAACACACATATTATCTGAGTAGAGTTCACAATGTCTGAAAGAGTGCTATGCATGTACTTCATTGATGTTTCTTGATTCCTTTGGAGATTTCTCAGTTCGGTGTGCCTCACTTCCCGAACTATGCCTGCATGTCATTTGCATGCTTATGTTGCAGCTCTTCTTTCTTACCTAGTATTTGCTTCAGTTATTTGTTTCCATGACACTTTATTTTCATGCTGTTTTCACCCAACAAACTAATCACATGAAATAACATCAGATAAATTAGTAGATAACATACAAGACAGCTAGCAGTATACCCCAAAATCACCGAAGTCATCAAAATAGGGGAAATCTGTGAAATAAAGTCAAAGATAAAAGAAGCATAAGGCGACATGACAGTTGAGTATAATACAGTATCACTGATGGGATCATAGAACAGGAAAGTAACAAGTAAAATCCACCAATATATGACAAACATTTCTTAATAGTGTTATTAATGTTAGTTATGATTGGTTATCATTCATATATACTAACTAAACCAAATGACTTGAAGTTATGATCTAATTAAAACCAATCTAATTGTGTCCAAGATTTTCAGTGTTGCTAGCAACCTGAGAGATTCTAAAATAGGAGTATTCTATTTTATTTTTAGTAAAAGTTTTTATGTATGTATATTTGTCTAACAGACATAACTTAAGGAAACAAACATTCATTTTACCACAGTCTTAGGTGAGTATAGTTTATATTGGCAGAAAGGACACACAGAGCACTTCAGTTCATGGTAGCAGAAATATCTGGTAGAGCATGTAAAATACTATACACTGTATGACTTATTTACCCAAGAAGAAATTGTTTCAAAATGGACTAAACTTACATATATTTCTGTAATTAAATGTTAGTCAAACTCATTTTTTAAGAAGAGTATCCCATCGTTCTGGGCATCTACAATTAGAGTAGAATGGCAAGACTGTGGACTCCTGGTCTTCCCTGTCTCTGTCTCTCCCAGTGTTGAGACAGTGAACAACAGTCACTATGCTTTCCCTTTAAATGTATATAGTTAGAGAATTGAACTCATGTTGTTGTTGCATGTGAGCTCACTAGAATAGCCAGTAAATGTAGTATTCTTGGTTCTGTGGCTTGTATAACCTGCATTTCTTAATGCTTCAAACTTTCTCTCCACAGATGAGAGTCAAAGACCTAACTAACAACTTACATAATCAGATAACCTTAAGAGCTATATGTCAGTTTTTATTATTATTTACTTATGGATTGCTATGATCCAACATGTGACAGTGACAAGTTAAGAAAAGAGAGTATTATTTTAATATGTAATTCATAAATGTTTTATCCAGCATGCTGAAGAAGGCATGGCGATGATCATGGCAGAAGGTGGTTGTGACCAGGACCATGATACAATGGCAGTCCAGAGAAGAATAGAGCAAATTAGAGCAAGACATTGGTTGAGAATTCAAAGACCAGTTCGAGGGACTCGTTTCCACCAGCAACTTCCCATCTTTGGACCTGTCTTCAGTCTTGAAATTGGTATTATGAGCTTGGGAAAAACTCCCAAAGCATAAACTTGGACAGGAGGTTTCCGACTGAAATGACAATATCCTACATTTTTTCATTATTAAGTATGTTTTTGTAAGTATTTTCTATCATGTTAATATAATAAACAATGACTAATAATGTATTAGGGGATGTATCCTTGTCAACAGGTGACAGATATCTGTGTTTATTTGAGATTACAAAGTATTTGTTAACATTTCCTCAATTCAGTGCTGGAAAAGTCACAAAGATTAGAGAGAAGTCACAAGGGGGTTCAGTGATATCCAGTAACAACCAAGACAGAAACAGTTTTAAAATGAGCACAATGTGGCTTCAGATTAAGTCAGATTAGGTCACTGCTCCTATATATTCTGTACTGTTAACTGTGTAATTAAACACTAGCAAAACACGGTTTGACAAAATAAGCCTGCTGAGTCTGTTTGAATGCAAATGTCATAGTCCTTCATCCCAGAATGATAATAAAATATTAAACTTGCTGTCATGCTGGGTTAACTTAAGGCAAACACTCTAGGAATATGACTGTCTACTTGAAGGACATGTGGTGATCTTATTAATGGCAGAATAGTGATAACACAGGTATGTATGACTCTCCCACTAATATCACCTCGAGGAGATTTCCTAAGGGCATGAACAATCAAGTCAGAAGTTTAGATACAGTATAGTGGTACTGCTTGAGGCAACTCTGAAGAATGATAATCATTTCTCAATTATCTGAAATTATATATTGATTTTTTTAGTCCTTGTTATCATAGTATACATGTCTATAATGTTCATAAATTGTACTTAGGCTATGGAATTAACATAAGACATGTAATCTTTATAGTACAAAAAATATCGCCAGTTTATGGATTAGAGTGATACTGTTTGAGTTAAACAGAGAAACTTCTGTTTTATCCCCAAGTTCAAGATATCTTCTGATTCATCTCCATTCACTGAGTTAAGTTGCAAGAAAAAAGACTCTTCCCTCTCTCTCTCTCTCTCTCTTCTTCTCTGTGTGTGTGTGTGTGTGTATGTGTGCATGTGTGTGTGTGTACATGTATACATGTATATTTCATATGACCTGATTTGATGCTGTCTGTAAACCAGAATTTCTCTACTGCTCACAGTGGTTAAATTTCCAAAACTACTTTTATAAAATGTTTAAAATTTTAGATTATTTAAAAAAATAAATAGTATTTGTCACTCAGAGTTTTGCTTACTTTTCTTATTTTAATGGTTTCCAGCATTTTTCTGCAAATTATGTAACTTCCTTTCATTATAACATAATAAATATATATATATACAATAAATACAATGAATATACTCATATACTTACAAACATTAATTTACCTCTCTCCAAGGACTTATTTATTTATCAGGAAGCAAAATTCACTTTGCCACAATCTTAGATGAGTATAGTTTTTATTGGCAGGAAAGACTCATAGAGTAATTCAGTTCATGGCAGCAGAAAACTGTGGTAGAGAATGTTACACACATAGCGGCAGGAAACAAAAGGGTAATTATGAAGGCTGCTCCAGTGATCTAGTCCCACTAGCTGGTACGCACTCTATGGATTGAAAATATAGTGCCAGAGGGTAGGGAAGAAAGTATTGGAAATATGAGTCTATGAGGAACATTTCACATCTAAACCATAACATTCTGGCCAGGGTCCATCAGAGAACACAAAATGAGTTTACTTTGTCTTTAAGAGTTCTAAAAGTCTTAGCAATCTATCATCATCCCAATGTCTAGGTGTCCAGTGTACGTACTAAAACCTAGGAAAATTTCTTGTCCCATTCTATAAAAGTAATGTTGTCATTCATAAAGATAAACTATTCAACAGAAAAAAGTCCAAAACTCAAGAGGGTGATATTTGCATTCTGTAGTTTTATGCCCTTTTCGTAGGACACATGCCATCAGGACATGAGTTCCTAGACTTGACTTTGCTTACTTCAGTGGTCTTGTCAGTCACAGAACAATGAGCTCTGGGAATTTGTCTTTATATGATAGCTATTGTTTTTTCTGACATACAATGCATATTCCAGCCATATCCAACATCTTCAAGTCTCCATTGGAACTGAGGATTCAGTCTCATACATGACAATGTCAGTATCCTAGCAAACAATTTAACTTCATACACATGCCTGGTTTCCCATGCATTTATCTAAATCTTGTAGGAATCACCCATGACCCCAACCACTCTTACCTCTTGCATGTCCATGAAACTGACTGATATCATGGAGTCCATACTCAGTTTGTCACCACCTTAAGTAGTACTTGTTCTCCCTTGGACCATAAACGCAGTGATTCTTAAATATGTGAGGCTAGACTAGGGGAAAACTTATCCAGATAACCTTGAGCAAATATAACATTTAAAGGGGCAGTATCCTTTTAAAGGATAGTCATACAAATGAATTTTTAGTTTTGTACCCTGATGACTGCCATGGTGGCAGATGGGATGGAGGGCCCTGTCATCAATTCAGCAAATGCCCTGAGGACACCTTTCTTATGTTCCCAATGCAATCTGCTTGCCTTCTCTTCAATGTTACTAATCCCCTAGCCCCTCCAATCCCTTGATCATCAGCTTACAAATTTACTTGAACTACTTGGGTGGACACACTACTTTAAACCTTTGTTACCTAATTCTCACTAGAAACTTTGCTAAAAGTGTCCATCATTATCAGGCTACTGTTTAAATAGTATTTTATTTTGATTCCTTCTATAAAATGAATTCCTTTTTTTTTTTTTTAAACATAGCTTCACTTAAATTATTGAACACATGGTCAAAGTGTAAACAAATCATCTGCTAGGAAAAAAAACTGTTTGTGTTAACGTTTATGAACGCCATCTTACTGTCTGCTTTTTATTGTTCTGGAATTATGCCAGAGTCTTATCAGAATTACCCACTAAGCTCTTTTTAAATATTTAATAGAACTATATCTCTAATTCTTTCAAATTTCTCCTAGAAGTCCTTCTAAATGTTTGGATACCAGTCAGGCTTAGTTATAGCAATACCCTATATTTTGTTACTAATTTTCTATATTAGCTACTTTGATCTCATGAAGCCCACAATACCTGAGAAGCAGGAATAAAGGTAGAAAGATTTATTATGGCCAATGGTTTCAGAGGGGGTGAAGTAATAATCACGGTTGGGAAAGAATGGAGGCTAGATTCTGTTTACATTAAGGTAGATAGGAAGCAGAGAGTAAGGCAAGAACCTGACTAGTTGGGATAACTTTCAATAACCTATCCCTAGTGATTCAGAACTCATACCCACTAAGTATTCCATCACCTCATTAGTGTCGCCTCATAGAAAAAGTATTATGACCCATAAGCCTGCAGGATATATGTCAGATTAGTCATAGCAGTCTGATTCCTTTAAGTGTACACTGAGGACTGTTACAAATTAAAACTAGTAGTTTTAATTTGCCAAAGGCATTAAAAATTGAATGGTAGAGTCTCTGAATTGGGGTCTAATTTCAGAATATGTGTTCTACTACTTTCTCTTCAGCATTTCTAGTCAGCCCTGAACTGTTAGCAATTTCTCTTCCTATCGAAGTATCAAAATCTTAAGAAGCAGCAATCAATAAAAATCATTTTGATTCTCAAGGTTTTTGCCTCTCAGACTGTGAATACTGGTTTCTAAGGATTTTACTACCTTTTAATCACTTGCCTTAGAAATTGATATTCCTATAAAACTTTAGCTGGTTAATTTGTATGTTCTCCAAATGTGACTAATTTGATCTAGTGGGTATGTCAATGTATTGATAATTTTGCATTAACCTGACAAATATCAAGAAAATCAATTTGTAAAGAAGATTTTACCATGACATAATTTTAGTGAACAACTTTAGTTCATGATTATTTGTCTGATCCTATTACTTTTGTGGTAACACTGCATGACAGGAACATGTGTTCAGCCTAAACTTTCTACTTTTAGAACAAACAGTAAATATAGGAAAGGAATCAATCAGGCTCCCCCACTTCTCATTGAAGGAATACTCCCTAAGATGCTAAAGACATCCATTAGGCCATGTTTCAGAAAACTCTATAGCAGTCCAATATCATCACAGTGAGAACTGAGTCTCTATCACGTGGACCTTTTCCTGCACTTAAGAGCCAAGCTAAAGGATATATTTTCCAAAAATGGTACAATGTTTTGTTCTTAACAGTTATGAGGTACCATGAAAGATGGCAATATAATATATTGTCCAACATAAATTAAACCACATAGTTTGTGTTTTTTTCCAGTGTTTGATAATTCAGTGTTTCTTTTGGTTCCTTTGTTTTTACCCAATTTGAGATTCTTTAATTGGGACATTTAATTATGTTTCATAATAGTATGGTTCATTTCTACTTACTATCATTGTTTTAGAGAAACCAGGTACTTGTCATCACCACTACTTTGCAAGAAATATACCTTTACAACTGTTTATAGATATATCCATTGATTAAGTTTATAATTTCTGGAGATTATTCAATATGTGGTTTCATGGTTTTCAACAGTTTTCAAATGTTTTGATCTCTACTCAAACAGGATTTTGCCTCGTCTTTGTTCTTCTCTTTCCAGTTCATTTATACATGTAGTTTTGCAGACACTCTTCTGCACTTTCCATTCCTGATGTGTGACCATCATTATATAAACTCTCATCCCCAGCTCCTTTGCAGTTATCCATTCTACTTTTTTCTACACCTCACTTCCTCTGAATCTTTCTTACGTTATTTTAAATTTTGTTAATTTTAAAAAAGTCTTTATCCTGTAATCTCATGTTTCTTTAATCTTTTGAGAATTCCTATGTATTAGTCCTATACTTACATCATCTTTGCTCCTCATGTTCTCCACTCACGTGTCCCCATTCTCCCTTTTTAGAAGCTTTTGTTTTCTGAAACTATAATTACACCATTTCTTTTCCTTCTATTTCTTCTTTACAACTCTTCCTATATATTGCCCTTGTTCTCTCAAATTCATGAATTCTATTTTTTAACTGTTGTCATAAATGACATGTATATCTGTGATGTGTATGTGTGTGTATGTGTGTGTCTGTGTATGTGTATCTGTGTATCTGTGTGTTTGTATGTATATCTCTGTGTGTGTGTATGTATGATGATATATAAACATAACCTAGTTAGTCCCTATAATGTCATGTAAATATGTAGGATATCAGGGATGGCCTATCATTCTATCATCGCCTTTAATTATTGTAATATAAATTAAAATATTTAATATATATTTTTGATTTAAAAAATTTATTTACACTGCAATCGAATCTATCCTGACATAAGGACATCCTTCTGAGTTCACCTAGTGTTGGCCATATGTATATATATGTGTTTAGAGTTGACCACGTAGGAATGGATAACCCTTCAAGTTGTTGTTTTTTTGTTTTTTTTTTTTTAATAAAGAAGATTGATTCTGTTTTCTTTTTTTATTTTTCCTTTTTTTTTTTTTGGCATTTTATACCTGGCTAGAGGTCTTCTTCATCTAGGAGTAAGGCCATGTGAGATTACTCCTATCATGTTTACATGTAAACTGATGTTTTCAGTGTGCAGGATTGTTTAGGCATCCATATATTTAAGATTCCGTAGTTGTAGATTCCCAGTCATGTACACAACAAAGTATCTCACAACACACACCTTTATCTTCTGGCTCTTACACTCTTTCTACTCCCATTTCCATAATATTCCCTATAGATCGGAGGGTTTATACCTGGGTTCATATTTACTTTCAGCTTTGCTAGTGTACAGAAAACCTTCCATTACAATGAGCACTAAGTCAGTAGGGATGAAGGTCAGTTAGGCATCATTTCATCTTTTCTGTGTCCAATGACATTTGGAAGCATTGTCTTCAGCAACAGATCCTTCTCATTAGTTTATTGAGAGCAATTAATAGCCTTGACACTCATCTGAGTTATTTGAGGGTTTTCCATGAGGCCTCTTTTGCTAAGACCTTAGTTGTATGCAACCCATTCCCGGTGTTAAAAATATGTTGTTCGTGAAAGACAACTAGTTAGGGCATTGTTTTTCAATTATTTTGTAACTGCTTTTTAGATTTCTTTCCTACGTTAACTATTTTAAGAAACTTCTATATGGTGTGTGTGTATATGTGTGTGTGTGTGTGTGTGTGTGTGTGTGTGTGTGTGTGTGTGTCTTGGGTAGAGATGGTGGTTTGTGTGTTGTGTTCCTTTTTGATATGTCATCTAAGTTTTAGATGAATATCTCATCTTCTATAAAAGTCAGAGAAATATCTGATGATATGATCTTTCGCCTGCCAAGTATGTATCTTTTCTTCAGATAAGTTATTAACTTTTGAGGAAATTATCTTCATTCATTGGTCCTCATATAATTAAAATTGTAATAAATGGTAACTTTATGAGATATTTTCCTCTGGTTATCATTGACTTTCATAACTTGAGTCTCAAAAAATCTTAAATGAGAGTTTATGAGAGCAAGTCTTCACAAAATAAGTCTTTGGGGGTATTCTTATGAATAAAATTATAGTATGGGACTATATTTAGAAAAATAAAACAAAAGCAAAAATGTAATTATTTAGATTTGTTCTAGAAATTCCAGATCTTCTACATTATAATCTCCTCTCCATATTGGTTAATATGAATTAAAGAATTCCAGATGTATTTAGTCTAGTATATTTATAATAGTGGGTACTTCCTGCTATAATATGTTCTCAACAAGTTTTCTCAAGGAAGAACATATAATTTTATACCATTTTACTAAGCTTTTTTATTAGATTTTATTTTCATTAGATTTTTAAGCTCTTTTTCTGTGAAGCTAAATTTTTATCTAAGCAAAACAGGAATTAGTCAGAAAGACATTTCATATGAGGCCACACCAAACAACATAGCAAGAAATTGACTCAACAGTAATTAAAGAATTGACCTAAAATGTATAGTTTTGTTGAATTAAAATTTATTTGTGAGACATTCTTTTTTTATTTGATATTTTATTTACATTTCAGATGTAATTCCCTTTCCCCATTTCCCTCCCAACGAGGAACCCCCTGTCCCATCTCCCACTCCTGCTTCTATGAGGATATGCCCCATCCCACTCTCCTACTCCCCCCTCCCCACCCATGATTTCCCCCACACTGGGGCGACCAGCCTTCACTGGACCAAGGAGTTTTAATTAACTATTAGTTAATGTTGCAGGTTTCTTTTAGTAGAGCTATTTTCCATTTCTTCAATTCTTTAAAGGCATCATTGTTTTTAATACTTAGGGTTCTTGTGAAAATGTTTTTGTTGTGTATTATGAAATCAGATAAAATATTTAAATCTAATTCATATTTTTTCATATATACGTCTCTATTTTTGTAATGGGACTATGCAAACAATAATTATTTGTTTTTTCATATATATTTTATCTGATTCGTGTCTGATATAGGTTATATTTGATGTATCTAACCTAAAATCTGGGGGATATCTTTTGTGTTTAACAGTTTATCCACCCAGGACAACTGATTTTTAAAACTATTCTAGAAGAATGCAAATAGAGCTATTCTTATCTCCTTGTACAAAGCTCAAGTCCAAGTGAATAAAGGACCTTCACATAAAACCAGATACACTGAAACTAATAGAAGAGAATGTGGGGAAGAACCTCAAATACCTGGGCACAGGGAAAAACTCCTGAACAGAACACCAATGGCTTATAAAACTAAGATCAAGAATTGACAAATGGGACCTCATAAAATTGCAAAGCTTCTGTAAAGCAAAGGACACTGTCAATAGGACAAACAGCAACCTACAGATTGGGAAAAGATCTTTACAAATCCTATAACCAATAGAGCACTAATATCCAATATATGCAAAGAACCCAAGAAATTAGACTCCAGACAACCAAATAACCCTATTAAAAAATGGGGTACAGAGCTAAACAATGAATTCTCAACTGAGGAAACTTGAATGGCTGAGAAGCACCTAAAGAAATGTTCAATATCCTTAGTCATCAGGGAAATGCAAATCAAGATAACCCTGAGATTTTACCTCACACCAGTCTGAATGGCTAAGATCAAAAACTCAGGTGATAGCAGATGCTGGCGAGGATGTGGAGAAAGAGGAACACTCCTCCATTGTTGGTGAGATTGCAAGCTGGTACATCCACTCTGGAAATCAGTCTGGCAGTTCCTCAGAAAGTTGGATATAGCATTACCTAAGGACTCAGTTATACCACTCCTGGGCATATACCCAGAAGATGCTCTAATATATAACAAGGACATATGCTCCACTATGTTCATAGCAGCCTTATTTATAATAGCCAGAAGCTGGAAAGAACCCAGTTGTCCTTCGACAGAGGAATGGATATAGAAAATGTGGTACATTTACACAATGGAATATTACTCAGCTATTCAAAACAATGAATTCATGAAATTCTTAGGCAAATGGTTGGAACTAGAAAATATCATCCTAGTGAGGTAACCCAATCACAAAAGAACACACATTGCATGCTCTCACTGCTAATTGAATATTAGCCCCAAAGCTCACAATACCCAAGATATAACTCACAGACTACATGAACGTCATGAAGAAGGAAGACCAAAGTGTGGGTGCTTTCATCCTTCTTAGAAGGAGTTACAAAATACTCATGGGAACAAATATGGAGATAAAGAATCGGACAGAAACTTGAAGGATGGGTCATCTGGAGACTGTTCCACCTGGGAATCCATCCCATGTGCAGTCACCAAAGGTATATGCTGATGTCGATGACAGGAAGTGCATGCTGACAGGAGTCTGATATTGTTGTCTCCTTAGAGGTCTGCCAGAGTCTGACATATTCAGAAGTGGATGCTCACAGCTAATCACTGAACTGATCATGAGGTTCCAAAGGAGGAATGACAGAGAAGACTGAAGGAGCTGAATGGGTTTGAGGCCCCATGGGGAGAGCAACAATATGAACCAACTAGAGCTTCCAGGGTCTAAACCACCAGCCTGAGAGAACATAGGGAAGGACTCGTGGCTCCAGACGTATATGTAGGGGAGGATGGCTTTGTCAGGCATAGGTGGGAGAGGAAGTTCTTTGCCCAGGGAAGGCTGGATGCCCCATTGTGGGAGAATTCATGGGTGGGGAGGTGAGAGTGGGAGGGTGAGCGGGGGGCATATCCTCATAGAAGCAAGAGGAGGGGGGATGGGATAGGGGTTTCCTGGATGGGGGAGAAATGGGCAAAGGGGATCACATCTAAAATGTAAATAAAATATTCAATAAAACAAACAAACACAAAACAAAACAAAAAAATCTACTCTGTAATTGTGGCAGGAACTGGACAGGAGAACTTTGATGTGCTACAAAGTGTAAGCAAGGATTTCTTGAGGAAAACTTAATGTTAGGGCAAAGGGACTAAGCAAGGAAATATAAAGAAGACTATTGAAGTTGTATTTTAATATTTAATAGTATCTTTTATTTGCCTTCAGAATGATTAGACATTTTATGGAACATAGGCTATTCTATCTTTTCACAATGTTAAGCTTGTTTATTTATACAGTAATACATTTCCCAGAATTTAAAACTATGAAAGTCTATAATTTTCATGTAGCTTCTCAGAGTCTATGTTTGCCTTTGTAAGCTCCGTTATCACACCTGACAAGAAATATAAGCTAAGAAGAGATGCTCACATGAATTTTTCTAATATATACAATTGTTTCTATTACTATGATCTATAAGAAGTTACTTCGAGTACTAACATTTGTAGAACTGTTTCCATTAATTATCTAGTCTTAACAGCAATACTTTGAGTAGAAAAGACATATTATAGTTATTGATTTGCATATATTATATTTTTCTTTTTTAAACTGAATTTTTTTATTAATTATTATTTTATTAATTATTTTATTTATTTACATCCCAACCAAAGAGCATATACAAGCTGGTCCAAGGCTTCTGGAACATATGTATCAAAGGATTGCCTTCTCTGGCCTCAGTGGGAGTGGATGCACCTAATCTTGTAAAGTGAATGCTTTTTTTTATTGGATATTTTATCTATTTACATTTCAGATGCCATCCCTTTTCACATTTCCCCTCCCTAGAAAACCCTATCCCATCCCCCCTCCTCCTTTTTCCCTTTATACCATCTTAATTACATGCAAGTATTAAGGTAAGTTCTAGGTTGAGGAACTAGCAATACAATAGATGCAAATAGTCAAGGAACAAGCAAGACAAAAAATATAAATAGTCAAAGAACAAGCAAGGCAATAAACAAAATTCCTTAAACACTCCTGTGATCACTGTTTCTAAGGCCTTATCAGGATGACCAAAATATCGGAGCCTACTTACCTGTCCTAGCCCAAAGTCATTTTTATGTCTGAAGCCTACTTCCATGTTCTAGCCTAAAATTTAGATACCTACCTGAAATTACTTCTTTGTTCTAGCCTAAGATTAGATTCCTGCCTTAAATTACTTCTTTGTTCTAGCCTAATATCAGATTCCTGTCTGAAGCCCATTTCCTTGTCCTTGGCCAATATCAGATTCCTGCCAAGCAGCCCATTTCCTTGTCATTGGCCCATGTCAGATTCTTTCATAACATCCCTAAAAGGTCTCCTCTCACCATTTTTTATTTTATAAACAAGACTGAGCCTGTCTTAGGTCATTCTGCCAAGAATGAGCAGTTCTAAGGAATTAAAGTTAAATGCAAATTCTATGTATAATATATATACTTTAGACCTAATCTTTATTCATACTAATGAGCATGTAAAAGAATTATAGTTTGTAATTGCCCATAAAGAAAATAACCAGAGTATCTGCTAATATATGACATTACTGTGACAACTAATTATGCAAGTCTTAGTATTCCTTTGAGTCTACGCTCAGAAATTACTATATGATGTAATCAAGGACAAACTGTTCCTCTATGTGTCACCAGACACAGATCATTTGTGAATTCAAGTTTTGAATCATTTTCAAAGTTGGTGAGCAGACATTTCTGTTTGTGGTGGTGTGTGCCCTTATATTTAGCATATGCTTGCATTCATGTTGATTGTCATTGAAAATCAAGTGAGAAACAACATGGCAGTAGATAGATTGAGCACAGTTGTGAAAACACAACAATTTCCATGTAACATATGTTTAACTTCTGTGAATTTCAATTTCTTTAAGCAGAAGTTGCATTAACTGTGTAAATCCTTATCTCAAATCCTGTCCTAACTGTCTGCATTTTATTAATATGTGATTAAGTAAATGTTGACTGAGCTCCGATCAGTCTGGAGGATTCACAGTGAAATAATAAGGACACTAAATGTGGCTTACATAATAGAACTGAGCGAAGTACATTTTGTCCTACACAGACGAGCACATAAGATTTGTAAAAGATGGTTACATAGAATATAACACCCACTTCCTGGCTTTATTAGAGATTGAACTTGCATAAGATTTATTCTGAATTCAAAGAGTCTCCTGTGACATGAGCATGACTGGTAAAACAACTACAAACATTAAATTCAGTGAACTACTTAAGTTTGTTAATATTTTTCACAGTGTTCAATTTAATTTTAATAACTTGCACAGCTATGGCAGGACAAAGATTAAAGACTGAAAGGGAGAATAGGTCAAAGAGAAACCTTGCTTGCCAAGGTAAGCCTGCTAAAATACTAACTAGAAAATTAGGCAGGAAAACCAGTTGAAAAAATACTACATCTTTGATCTTCATTTGGTTAAAAAGATGAAAAAACAGGAAATTGCTAAGGACAACTATTTAACTGCAGTGGAAACAACAGGTTAGGTAGCCATATCTCAAACTCCATGAGGAATGCACTTATAGAACTTCAAGAGTAAGTATCCAGATGTCTAAACATTCTAGTCAATGAACCTTTATTTGGAATTTGGCAAGCCTTCAGATAACTAGTGGTCAAGTTTAGCTGGAATACTTTTTCCAGCCTATTTGCATAATTTCATACATATTTTATGCTGCAATACATTCTTAGCAGTAGCCACATTTAATTTCAGATTTCCTGCAAATTCTCTGTTTGCTTTCATGAATTATTTCATTGCCTCCTCAAAGAAATGCTTTGGGAATAAACCCAATATTTCCACCATAGAGTGGTGAAGGAAAGCTGACATAATGATATCTTTAAGCCCTGTGTCTGCACATAATTGTATCATTCTGCACTCAGAAAAATTATCACGAGAAAGGAATTTAGAATGCAATGTGTTATTATTTTATGATTTACAATTTTATACTCATAAGGAAATTATATATTTTCACATATATACCATGATGAACATTTTTATGACAATTATGTGACAAAACCTTTCTCAGAAATAGTAATTCAAAATATATGCATACATATAGATGATGGGTAGATAGATAGATAGATAGATAGATAGATAGATAGATAGATAGATGATAGATAAATGGACAAATGAACAAATGGATGGACAGAAAGACAGACAGACAGTAGATAGATGGACAGATGGATGGACAGAAAGACAGATAGTTGGATAAATGGATGTAGAATGCTTCCCCTAGCAAGCATAAGAACAAAACTCTGTATTTGAGCCTCAGCTGTGTGCATGCGTGCATTGTGTGTGTGTGTGTGTGTGTTTGTGCATTGACTTTCACAGTTGGATTGCAAACTAAAACAACCCTGAATGTATAGACATGAAGAACAGACCTAAGAAAAGGAAAACAATGAAGTTCTCACTGCTGTTTAGAATCCTTAATTTTCCTAAAAATTATAACCTTCAAAACATATTAACTGATGACATCAGACAAAACTGGAATAACAACTGCTTTTATTAACTTAGAATTTACTCTTTAACACATTAATTATACCTGCAAATTATTCATAATAACATCCACTGAAGTTTTGGAGTGTGCATCGATAAGAGTTGTGTATGGAAGTACCACGTAGATCTTTTCTGGCTGATATATTTTACTTCTCACTAATAAACTCTGTTACATCTTACCCTCAGTTCAAATTATCAAAAATTAGTATCCAATTTTGGATAAAGTCGTCTATTCATACGTGAAGGCTAAGTCTTTGTCATTAAATTTCTGACGATTTTGTATGTGTATGCATTTCTTTATTTAGTCACACTTACATTCAAATAAAGACAGCATCAAAGTAATAATTTTCCTTAGATTACATTGGGTGTTATTTTTAGAAAACCATAAAAAACTTTATTAAGAAAGTGATACTAAGTTCCTAAAGGAAAATATTTATTTACAGTTGATATTATTTAACACAAATAATAAAAAAGTATGTATTATTTCACTGACACTTTATCTTAAAGGATAAATATGAGAAAGTAATAAGTATGTCAATAATTATAATTAAGAATATAAAGCATACAAACCCACTAAGTCAAAACTTAAAATTAACAATAACATTATTGGCTCTAGAAATTTCTGTGTATCATAGCTGGTATGTATAAATGCTTTACCAAATTCCATTCTACATTTTTTCATGGCCCTGATAATTCACTTCATCCAGGGGCACAGCTGTGGGACTTCATAAGGGTATCCTGGTTCATGGTGGGCAGGGGCCTAGAACCCCAAGACTCCAAGGGAGAAATGGCAGGAGTTCGGCTACGTCCCCAGAACTCAGGGTCCTAACAAGCAGTCTAATCTCCATAGACCTACATTGTTCAGTCATGTAGGCCATTACAGCTCCTCCCAAAGTGCACAGGTAGAGGGTGTGACTACCGGCCTCAGGCCCTAGAGATTTACATACTAATGAAGGTCAGAGGGCGGAGCCAATTAAGCATTCCTCCCCAGACCCTTCCTACTTCTCCCTCCCTATTTAACTCAGGCCTGCCCTGAGTTTGGGGGGGGGGTACATCCAGATCCATCCACCATCCGCCATGACAATAAAGCCTTTTGGAACCAAGGACTTCCTCGTATCATTAGGGCCTGCCGGGCCTGCCGCCACAGAAGCCTCCAGCCACTAGAACCTGGGACCTTCCTCTGGTATGTGAGACCCGCTGCCTGGAAGCCTCCAGGCAGCTTCCACCACATTGGTCCTGGGCTGCTGCCGTGTGGGCCCGGGGCCCACCGCTGTGGCCCCCCTTTTGACCAACACACAGTAAACGTTCTTCTTTAAAGAATATAGGCCACAAACTGTACTAGATTTAATATAGGTTCTCTATTTGGACTTCATAGTTCAACCTTATTTCCACATAAACTCTTTTCCAATTACTATAGCTTTACATTTTAATATTTTTAATTAAAATAGAATTCTATAATTTCCCTGTATTCCTCCATTTATTTATTCCCAGGTACTCTTACTCAAACCCTTCCAATGCTTCCTGTTCTTAAGTTGACAGTGTACATACAATCTACATACACATACACTTACATATATTTCTATTGTTTATGGATATATTGTTCTAAAGCTAAACACTCTACATTGGGCAACCAATAATGGGGCTTAACTCCAGGTAACACTAGAAAATTAGATTAAAACAATTCATTTTCATTTTGATAGGCTTCCTTATTCTGGCCTATATGCTGAGTCTTTTTTGCCTATTACTTACAAGGTATGAAGACACAAGGTGACATTCTCAAACTTAATATTTATACCACTGTATTTTCTAATGAGACTATCCCTCCTATCATAACTCATATTTCTAGATGATTAAAGTTTAAAAACCATCGGCACAAACAGAGATATATTTCTAATAGAATATTAAAGATTTAATAAAGACACTGATTAATATGCATAGATTAAGTTATCTTGTTTTCCTGATTGATCAAAAGTTTCCATCCATATGTCATCACTGGTGAACATTCACATGGCACAATCTCTTAGAGTATTGTCTGTTTCCAACATATTCCCTGTCTTAGCATTATATCATTTTTCCCACTGTTTTCCATCTGATACCCAAACCATGTAGATAAATCACTGATCACTGGATGGGTGAATCAATGAAGATCTGTGCCTTTGACTCTCTTTCAGGTAAAAGTATAAAGTTAAAAAAAAAAAAAAAAAAAGTATAAAGTTAGATAAATTGCTTGAAGTTTTGCACCTTCTTTTCAATTCTGTTTTCAAAACTGACTGCAGTCTAATTAAACACTATAAAACAACCTTATAAAGAATACAGTAGCACCTTCCCAATGGGGGAGGAGGTTAGACTTTAAGGAACTTCATTTTAAAATTTGTAACGACATGCCAAGATCTTTTTTCTTTTTTCCATTTTTATTTATTTTTATTTTATATTAATTACATGCTGACTGAAGTTTACCTCCCTTACCTTATCCTTGCCTCCCCTCCACTCTTCCACAGATATACTCAACCTCCTTTCTCTTCAGAAAAGAGCAAGCCTCTAGGGATATCAACCAAACATGGCATACCAGGTTATAATAAAATTAGGCATGTCCCCTTATATTAAGGCTGGATATACTAACTCAGTAGGAAGAAAAGGGTTCCAAAAGCAAGGCAAGTGACTAACACAGCCCATACTACCACAGTTAAGATTCCCACAAGAACACCAAGCTACAACTATAACATATATGTAGACAACCTAGATTAGACCCATTCAGGCTCCAGGAATTTTGGTTCTGTCTCTATGAGCCACTATGAGCCTTGGTTAGTTGATTTTATGGGGCCTGTTCTTGTAATGTTCTTGATTCCTCTGGCTTCTACAATCCCCACCCCCTTCAAAGGGTTTCCAGTGCTCTACTTAACCTTTGGCTGATGGTCTCTGTATCTGCTCCATCAGTTGCTGGATGAAGCCTCTCTGTTGATGATTATACTAGGCTTGATTTTATGAGTATAGTAGCAGAAATTTGTTGTTTGTTTGCTGGTCATGGTTGATTCTATCATAGGTCTCTGTGCTATACAGCCTCTAGTCATAGCCCTCTAGATGGTGTCAGGCATGCATTCCCTATCCTCCAAGTAGGACAGTTTTGGTGGGCCACTTCCACCAGTCCTATGCCATCTTTACCCTTACATATATTGCAGACAGGACAAATAGTAGGTCAAAGTTTTTGTGACTGGGTTGCCATTCCAATGTTTCCACTGGAAGACTTGCCTGGTTATAGAAGATGGCTAGTTCAGGCTCCATGTCTCTCATTACTAAGTCTTCTCTATGGTCACCCTTATGGGTTTCTGAGAGTTTCCCTTGCACTAAGCTTTTACCTTAGTAACCACATGCCCCAAATTCCAGTCTTCTTCCCCAGTTTTCTTTCCTTCCATCTCCTTCACCTGATCTCTCCCTCTCCCATTTCTATTTGGCCACAGTCCACATGAAAAATCTATTCTTTGTCTCCTTCTCAGAAACATCCATGCATCCTTTTTGAGTCCTCCTTGTTACTTAGCCTTTCTGGGTGTGTGTATTGTAGCATGATTATCCTTTGCTCTAGATCTAATCTTCACTTATATGTACATTGTCTTAAAACATTTTCCTCACCTATGTTGAACTTTCATCAGTAAATTCTTGATACTCTAGACATTTGTATTGATTCAGCCTGAGAAAATTTGATGTTTTTTTTTTTTCATTTCAATACTTTCATTTTTGAATTCTAATTTGTGGTGTGACACATGGACATGGGGACAGAAGATACAAATAAGTATTAACAGCAAATAAAAAAGCTAGGCAGAGTAAGAAATCAACAATATACTGTTACATTCATCAGAGGATACAGAGCACAGTACAAATCTCTGCATCTGGTATAGCAGAAATAGACAGAAGGTAGTTTTTTAGAAAAGAAAGCTGTACGTAGAACCTCCATGCTTAGAGCCATCCCTGGAAAGCTAGTGGCTTAGCAGAGAGCTCCTGGAAATCAGTCAGGACAAACTTGAGTATGCAGACCTGGAGGATATAGCCATGGTACAGGTAATCAAACAGTACATGAATTTCAATCCTAGGATTGCTACTGGGTCCTCCTCACTCTGAAGACTAAAGCAAAATCTCCTCATGCTCTAGCACAGAGAAGAGGCAAAGAACAGACAAATAAACAAAATCTATTCCAAAGCATAGCTGACCTGTCTTTACTTTGTGCTCAAGGGAAATACTTTTACCAGAGCACAGCCCGATGAGATTTCTTCTTAGTTTAAGCTACAAGTAGAGAAACATATCTAACTTCAGCCCAAGCTTCATCCTCACCTAAAGCCTCTGTTAGTATATGAAGCACACAGAAGTTATCAGAACCGAGTCTCACTAAAACCCTGAGGCTTCTTCATAAGAATAAAAGATGATTTTGATACCAACATAGATACTCTAGAAAACATAACTGAAGACCACTTTACTCAGTATTGTGGCAATTTCCTCTGAAGTTCAATGCCCTTAAGACAAAAGTTATTAGCAATGCTTATTAAGATTCAGGAAATTCTAAAGAGAAGCTTAAAAAGTTAAGATAGGAACAACTGAAAATCAGAGGAAATGGAAGTCATAGAAAGTGACAGAGACTAAATTATCTGCCTAACCAAGAGAGATGAGCCAAGCTGCTTTGAAGAGAAAGACCAACTTTGCCGCTAGGAAGGAGACTAGTCAGCTGAGCTGTCAAGATGAAGGCACCAACTGAGCCACCTGAATGCGAGAAGCAAGCCAAGATACTTAGAGAAGAGAACAGCTAAGCTGCTTGGACTTGGCTCAGACTAGTCAATCTGCTTGGAACTCTCTTTCTTAAAGACATATCCAAAAGCTCTGCTGTGAGATTGAGTGTTCAAGGATTGGTAAACCATCAACCTTGCTGACAGAGTGTAGGAGGAGCTAAGGTGGGAGGAGTAAGGAGGGGAAGAGGTAAAGGAAGAGGAGGAGCTAGTGAGGCAGAGAAATCTAGGAGGATGAAGAGCCACTCAGGTATGGAGACCAGTCCAGGGTAACAACTTATATTTAGGTTAGCTAATTGGGAAACACCTCTAATTGCATAGGCATATTGTTATTGATCATTACCAAATATATAAATCCTTTGATTAATATTTAAGTATTAGAGTCTCATTCATACTGGGTCTGCGTGGATGGTGGGATGGTCTGAGCAAAGCCCAGCCTTGTGGAGACAGTGTGGAAGATGGCAGAGCCATCTCCCACACTGGTGTCTCCTGGGTGGTAGGTCTGGTGTCTCTGATTGCCTGAGCAAACTGCCTGAGCTGAGAAGCAGCAGTACACTGTCACCACTCCTGGCCTCAGGCCTAGGTTAGTTTGGAATATGGCGGCTGATTAAGAAAAGCCAGATTGAATGCTGCCATTTTAAAATATTATCTCAACAACACAGGATTTCAGATACATAGCTGCATCATTCCTAATCCTGTAAATGAACCCCTAGCCAAATTTCCATAAGTAATCCCAATAATCCTTCATAGGTTAAGCAAGAAGGATTTGGGTAATGCTGATATTTTAGCCTGCCATAATTTTGCTGTATGGGGTGAGCAAACATTTTT
This sequence comes from Mastomys natalensis, assembly GCA_021653895.1. Taxonomy (NCBI): domain Eukaryota; kingdom Metazoa; phylum Chordata; class Mammalia; order Rodentia; family Muridae; genus Mastomys; species Mastomys natalensis. The sequence continues at coordinate 511,204 of JAJTUV010001417.1, read as the reverse complement.
CTCTCATTACAAAGAGTATTATGCAATACTCAGATAGAAATGCCCATATTTTAATAACAGCTGAACATGGTACTGAAAGAAGAAAAGAAGTTAAAATCAAGTTGAAGAAAATGAATAGCATCAGAATCACATGTGGTAGGAAAAAATCAGACAAGTATTTTGATAATGTCCAAAGTAGATAGACAAACAAAGCATGTGGTTTTAAAAGTTAGGACTTTCAAAGAAAAACACTGAAAATAAAAAGGCATGATAGTCCCAAGAGAAATGGAAACATTGAAACTAAGAAACAGCCAAAAGGAAGAATACTTTTGTAAAACATCATGGTACCATGGATGTGTTAGTAAAGAGAAATAGCCAGTTTCAACAACTCTCATCTTCATATCACAGGTAAAACTTTCTAAACTAAAGCACAAAGAATGGAAAAAAAATAAACCTACAAATAGAGAAGGAAAAAAAGCAGAAGAGAGAGAAGGGGAATGAGAGAGGAAGAAGAAGAGGGCAGTGGAGAGGAAAGCGAAGGAAGAAAGGGAAAGCTAAAAGGAGAAAGTGTGGGAGGAGGGGGGAAAGGGAGGAATACAAAGGAAAAGGAGGAATAAAAGGAAACTTGGCACGGAAGCAAAGAAAAGAGTGAAATAGAAAACCAAACAGAAAATAAACCATAGGTAAAGTGCAGCACAGATCAGATTGCATGAGAAGGTGTGAGCATGGACCAACACACTGTCTGAAGGAATTTCCTCCAGGATTAACCAAACATTAGTTGGACATCTGACCAGGATTTTGGGGAGATCACAGATGGGAGACAAAAAAAGTGCTGGAAACCTATAGCAAAACAAATCAAACTGGAACTTCAGAGATCAAGACAGAGAAAATCCAGAATAGGGCTGATCACTTCAACAAAAGTGAAGCAGTATAGAGATAAGGGAAGGATAAGAAAGATATTTAGTAGTTACAGACATAAAACTCAACCACTTAGGATGATATACTGTATAAAACAAAATGATAAACCCATAGTCATATTTAAAACAAAACACCAGAGTTACCAAAAAATGAATCTTTCCTGTCTGTAGATGAAACGTGGAATCTTGAGTATAATGGGAAAAAGAAGAAAAAATTATAAACACATAACTATACCACTGAAAGTATATGAAAATGACTAAAAGATTTCAAGTGCATTATTGCAGTAGAGTTCTAATAAAAATTAAATGCAAAAATAATGATCACATACTGAATTATATTTGAAAATTATACAAGAATGAGCATATTGTCATATGATTTTATATTCATCATCTTAGATAATTGTAACACATTTTATAAGGATATAAGAAGCAGGAAGAAAAAAATACTTAAAAGTAGAAGGAAGATCAAGAGAGTTTGGGGAAGGGGAGATTCATAAATAATGGCAAATTTAAGGAATATCAGAGAAACCCATTTCTCTGCACAATTAGCATGTGTGAATAGTTTATATAAAATTTGATAAAATGCCATTGCTATTACAATGTTTCTCATTACACATGGAGCAATACAATGTTATTTGAGGTAAATTTAGATTAATTTTATGTGGATTAGCTGATCTGGAGAAGCCAAAAAAGCTTTAAAAATAGGAAGTACAGTTTTTAAGAATGAAAGAATGGAGAAACAAAGATTTATATAAAATACTCAAATATACGAGGTTGAAAAGGTATATTTGATAGCAATTGTGGACAAGATTGAGGGACCAAATAAAGAAGGAAAATGAACATATTGCACACTAGTCCAACTTCTATCAATTACCTAGTATGTCAGTAATGTAGCTTCACCTAATAAAAGATGGTGAAAAGCCCAGACTATAGGTTGTCTTTATGAATCTTAATTGTAATATGAAAACATGTTTATATTTAATATCAATTGATGGATTTCTCTACCTATGACAGTTTCTTTCCTAGAGTTACATATTTTCCTTCTTTATTAAAATGGAAAGAAGATCAATTCTCAAATAATTGTTTTTTTCACTAAAAGATATGTGAAAGGCAAACTTCTATGTATTTCCCCAGTACCTGCCTTTCAGGACTCCTGTCCCAGGTCTATTGTTTTAAGCCTAACTGTGCTTTACCAATAGAAAGAAAACTCCAGGTTTCATTAAGCATAGACACAGGTTTAAAACCCTCACTTTTGCTAAGTCTTCTTTTATCATAATGATTTGACAGCTAAATTCTGGTTGTATTTTCAGGGTGACAAGGCTGAGGTACCAAAGCACAGTGAGAGTGTTTGCTTCATAATGGGCATTCAGATGTAGGATGAGGTGAAGAGTGACCCAAGAGGTAATTGTCAGAGATGATGGTCAAGTACCAGCTCAGTCACTAGCTGATATCAGTGGAATAACATCTTTAAGGGGCATCTGGAAAAATGAGAAGACATTTTTCCTGTCAGCCCCAACCTCTTGCCCAGGGCTCTCTTCCATCTGGCCCTCTGAATTGCATTCATCTCCTGCCGTCTCAGCCTGACTGTATTCAGGCTTGCCACCAGACCAAACCTCTCTCTACCTTCTACCCTATCACTTTTCCTCCTCTAAAGAATACTTCATTGTATCCTACCTTACCTACCTTAATGATCTCCATGCCCAGCTCCTCCTGCCTTAGTAAACTTTCCTTGACGCACCATATTCCCTTTGAACCTCCTGTCCATTTTTCCTCCATTACAGCTACCCCTCCTTGTAAGAAAAGACTCCCACCAGCCAATTCCCTAGTCTTTCACCCTCACCAAAAAGCTAGCTACTTTCAGGGAGATGGGATAAATCTAAAAATCTCAAACAAAGATATGGACTTTCCTGTAAATGGATCATTTCAGAAGTGCACTTAGTGAGAGCTGCTAGAAACCTTGTGCTATGAACCCAGCAAGAGCAGCTGAAAGTAGTCAGTTTACAGCCTGGACCCATTCGGCATTGGCATTTGATTTGACTTCTTCCTAAGACTGAATATAATTGAAAAACATCCCAGATTTTTTTTTAAATAAAACAATGCCCTGAGAATAGAGCTTCTCATGGTCACTTGAAAAGCCTCTTTTGCTCAGGAATAAACACATGGATTTTAATAGAAAGACCATGTCTTTCAGTGCTTAAATAAGAATTCTGACAAATGAACTGACACTTAAGAAGATGAACAGATTATAGGTCCCATGGTGAGTCTGGCTTAGTAACACTAAATGCATACCAACTATGGAGATGATGGTAAGAGGGTGGAAAGGATCCATGCCTGTCAAGTTTGGCTCTGGATTCTAGTTACAAGAGTTTGCGATTATGGATAATTTCTAGGCCATTTTACATTCAGTTTCCTCACCATAAATGGAAGTACCTGAGATATGTCATGTTAATGATGGAAACATGAAACTTACCAAGTTCCTAAAGTTAAGTGCTTAAGAGATTTTCATAAGAGATAAAAGACAAATAGGCAAAGGAGGATGATTTTGTGTGTTTGTATGTGTATGTGTGTGTGTGTGTGTGTGTGTGTGTACATGTGTGTGTGTGCGTGTGTGTATTATATATATATATATATAACACAAATGTATGTTACACACTTTCTTGGTAAAATATACTTGGCCAAGACAGACAATACTAAAGATTGAGGATGAGTTAATTATGTAAATTTCAAATAAAGTATTTTGCTAATACTATGTATTACATCAAGGGAATACAGTTTTATAGTATATTTATACTAGTATTTACCATATATTGTAACTTATTAAAAGAACAAAAATGTTTACAGCAAAAGTAAATAATAAATGATAACATGGCATATATAGCATATGTTATATGTTATAACATATATAACATAATTGATGCCATAATATACCATACATAGTATATATGTTATATAACATAATCAATACAAATGTAAAAGAATTGTGATAAAATACTAATATACAGCAGGAGAAAAAATAGTTAACACTATCGGGTATAATATGTAATTGTCCAAATAATGAAAAATGAATCATCTTATAGATTCTATTTAAGGCCTGCAGCATGGTTTAATAGGAAATGTGCTTGCTCTATGTTGCTGCCAATCTGAATTTCATTCCTGAAAGCCACAAAATGATGGAAGTAGAGAACTAATAATAGTTTTCTTCTGATCTTTACCTGTGTGCTATGCATATTACCCTGTTATCAAACACACATTTGTATATTTAAAGTTATTTAAAAACTGGCTTAAACAACTAAAGCAAAACATAAGGTCAATCTGATTGTTATCAATAAGAAAACCAGTTTACATGCTTTTAAACACATGCATTTAAAATCAAAGGATAAATATTTGTGTGGTAATAGGCTCCTCTTTGTTGCTAAAATATACTGAACATCTCATATAATCACTTACTTATCAATTTTATAAATAATGATAGGCTTTATGAAGTTCCAGCTTCTTAATATTTTCCTAATTTCTGCTTCAGGAAAGGTCCTCCAAGTTCCAAACAAATGAGCTCTATCCTGTCTCATGAGAACTGACTAACGTTCCAGCTGAGTTTTACTTCTGTCATTTACCACTATTGCTCTTTGACATACAGCCATGGGCCGTTTTCTCGGTTAGTAAGGATGTTGTCATAGGCCAAAATGTAGAGAACACATGCTTCACAATAGGTATTCAGTCATGAGGGACAATAAGGAGTCCTTTGATGTAACAGCCACAGGAACTTAGACACTTGCAAAGTCAACCATGTATTTTAGTGAAAAGTTTAAAGGGTCTATGAGAATAGAAACAAGAAAGATTTCCTGGATTTTACATGTAAAACTCAGTTGCCAGCTTGGGTCACTTCTCCCTGTCATAACTCAGTCCCCTTATACTACTTGCTACCAGCTGATTAGGCTGCACTGGGCTTCACAGTTAGATCCTTCATTTTCTATTTTCTGACTTATCCTTTTTCTCCCGTGAAAAATACTTCCCTGCCGCCATAGTTTACTGATTTTCATGTCAAACTCTTTATGCTTTCTAACTTTTCTCTACATTTGCTTTCTTCTATATTCTTGATTTGAATTTCCACCAAAAAAGCCTGCTGAGTAGTTTGCCATTCTATCTTCTACAGTAGTACAAAATTAGCCACTTTTGCCAGACTTGATTGAATGGCTTCAGAGCCATGGTTAGCCACTTTTGCCAGACTTGATTGAATGGCTTCAGAACCATGGTTCTACCCTCTAAAGATGCAGTTGAGTGGTGCTGCCACAAGATTTCTAATAGTCTGACTTGGTGTAAACAATGCAGATAGCATTGTGCTGGGATCATCTCTGCATTAACCTATCTGAACAATTCGTTCTCTTCTCTCTATGTAATCCTCTCTTCAATACAAAAGAAAGATATTTGAATGAACTAGTATGATAGAGATGATAATTCTCTTGTCATTAAAAAGCTCATATCTTCACATGATTAAGTCTGAATAATTCACTGTATCCTTCAAATACAAGGACAGAAACATCGAGAAACATTGACTGGAATAACTGAGGTGGAAAAGGCTCAAGCCCTTGGTGTGGAAGACTTCTTTCTTGGTAAGCTCTGAGGAGGATAGCAGCAACAGGGTGTTCTATAGAAGTAGAGGGTTTGAATCTGGACTCAGTTCACTACTTGTATGACTGTGGTTGAATTGTTGTTGTGGTTGAGTTGTTAAATCATTTGATGGTTCAGCATCCTTACCAAAAATTAGAGACATAACCACTATTATAAACTGCTTAAGGTTTGTTATGAACTATAATTGGAATGTGCCTATAACAGTGCCTGCCATATTGAAAGTTCTTAAATGTTGATTTAACTGGTGGGTCTTAGCTTATTACGACTAAAACAGAGATGAATTTCAAATCTAAAGGACTACCTGTCTGTAAAATATTTCAGGATAGGTTGAATAGACTTTGTTCAAGAACACAATCTTTGAGGACTCAAAGATTTCTCTGTAGTTAAGAGCACAAGTTTGCTTTTCCTGAGGACTTGAATTTGATCCACATATTCATAGCAGATTATGACATCTATAATTCCATATTATAGGATCAGGTGCCGTCTCCTGACCTTCATGATGTGCACAGACAGACATGCAGACAAAACGCCCATATATTCAATAAAATTAAATAAATAGCACAACCTTCATCAAATAATATGGAACGTTTAGAAGAATGGGAGCTAGAGAAAGAAAACTAGTCACAGTAAAATATATAAATTAAAAAAAAAGAAATATGCACTAAAACTAAGTAGTTATTTTGTTTTGATTTTGTTGCTGTTTTGTTTTTTCATAAAGAAGGAATATATGTGTACTTATATAGAACTTTGCTTATGGTAATATTTAACTTCTACTATATTTTATGGAATGTTTATATATGACCATAAATATGGGTGTGAGTGAATTATCACTTAAAGAATTAGTGAACTTGTACAAGTCATAAAGTGTTAAAAGGACACATGTTCACCATGTAACTGTGAGTCAGGGTTACCAGTTAGCATCAGTGCCATCGAAAACTATAATACATAAGCATTAGATCAGAATTCAAAAACCCCTAACAAGTAATTATGTGTGGCTTCAGAAACCCCAAACCTCAACTAGAAAAAGAAGTAGACTGTCCTTTGTTTTGTATCTTTCTCAGCCCTAGAGGACTTCATAGATTTCAGGAAATATATTCGGAGACTCAATATAAGAAGACAGAAAATCACACTCAGTGCAAAAAAATCATTCACTCTGGTCAAATCCTAATATTTTTTTCAAATGTAATTAAGGCAAAATACTCTTTGCCTTAATTACACAGTGTAGAACCTCTAAGATTGATGCACCAGAATATTTTTTTGCATTAAGTGATTTGTGATTAGTTGAACTGGCTCATTTATTCAGTAGATATGTAGAAATTCAGAATGTCTGCTATAAACTGGTTATTTTTCACTGATCAAGGACTCCAGTAAGATTAAGTCAGCAGCACTCTGGACCTTCTCCAACAGAGATCTCTTTCGGAACTAGCTTTCATCTGGAGTAGTAGAAGGAGAAAGCCTCAGATGCCCATAGTTACTTAATCTCTTTCAGCTTCTGTAATTGTTTAGTTGATATTTTGAAATTAGAAAACCAAACACTGTGGAAAAATTTAAGCAGAGCTCAGACAGTCCAAACTAAGAACATTCTGCATCACCTCAAGTTCATTCTTTTCCCTTTTCTTCTCCTGAGGACTGTAGGATTTCTGAGAACTAGGTATCCTAAATGACATCACTGATTATAAAGCTAAAATACTGAAATACTGATTCTTGGAGATCATTACAAATACTCTACCTCTGAGTCGCCCTCCTCCTCCTCCTCCTCCTCCTCCTCCTCCTCCTCCTCCTTCTTCTTCTTCTTCATCTTCTTTTTGGGGTGTTGAATAAACAAAGTGAACAGTGTCTACAGAAATCAGTGTTGAGTTTATGAATAAATAATATTAGAATTAACTTTAGACAGTACAGATTTCAAAAAAAAGAGATAATTATATTATAATGTTAATGGGTCAATATTCTAAATAAGAAATAAGACTTTTAAATGTATCTGCATTAAAAAAATGTGCCAAATCACTACAAGAAAAATCATGGCAAGACTGAAAAGGAAAATAGAAGAATATATTTTAAAAAAAATTTAAATTTTCTTTCTATGTCTTCCCATCCCCTCCCTCCTCCACTCACTCCTGTCTCTGTCTCTGTCTCTGTCTCTATCTCTGTCTCTCTCTGTGAGTGTTTACATGTATGTGTGTGTATGTACATGCACACATGCACACACACACTTGCACATGCGTGCCTGGTTGTCTACATGTGTTTATTTCGTATGCAGGTGCTTGTAGAGGTAAGAAAAGTGCAATTGGGTCCATGGGAACTGGCATTACAGATGTTTGTGTGACAACTGTTGTGGGTATTAGACATCAAACCAGGTTCTTTAGCCAGAACAGCAAGCATTATTCATGACTTATCCATCTCTCCAACCACTTTGGCAAATAATTTAACACACTTTTATCAGAGATGGAAAGGATAAGGTAGTGAAATTCAAGACTCATTCATCTTTGTTGTTCACTTCCTGACATAACAGCAAATCTTATATTCTTCTCAAACACAAAATAAAAATCATCAAGATAACTCATATTCATGGCCATAGAATATGTCTTAATAAACCTAATATAAATAAAAAATTAAACTAGAAATTATTTCTTAGAAGTAAATTGAAATGCCTGTGTACTCAGAGATCATATCATATACTCACAATTGAGAAAATGGTGGTGGGAAATTTTTAAGAGGAATTTTGAATTCTGTTGCATTGAAAACATAATTGAATAAAATTTTAAATATGGAATAAATTAAATTGAAAGCTACAAATTGGAATAAAACTATCATAGTAATCAATGAAATATTAAGGAAAGAACAATAGAACCATAATCAAACTATTTATTTGAAAATATGCATAGTATCAGCAAGTTTCAAGGTAATCTAAGAAAAAATTAATAAAATCAAAAAGGAGACACCATAACAAAGGATGCAACAAGTTCTTGGTCCTCAGTATCAGAAACATAACACTTGCAACTATTCTGACAGTGAACAATATATTTCTATATGAGACAAACCTCAAAATTGATATCCAAAATTTGAACTAATGAAAGCATACCCTGTAGAAACTCATTCCAAGGAGTATATATATGATAGAGGGAATTTTTGTATCACTGAATACAGATATTAAAAAAGAAAACCCAAATGTTTATACCAGAGAACTATTGAATATAAAGAAAATTAAACTGAGAGCAAGCAGAAGAAACAAAGTAATAAAAGCATAAGGGGAACAAGCATGGTTTTTAGTTGTAAGAAGGTCTATTGCAAAAGACAAAGTCTTTTTAGTTTAAGTTTAATAAAATCAATGTCTCTAGACAATTAAGGCAGAAGTGTGAGCAAGTTTAGTGTGTCAGAAAAGAAAAGGATATGACAGGAGCTATAAGTGAGCATCACAGGTAACTGTGTGCCTATTTGATGACATAAATGAAAATATGTCCAGCTTTCAAAGGCTACACTTGGATATGAAAGAATTTTCATGTACAATTTGCACAAAAAGAAGCTATTTGATTATTTGTATAACTATTAAAAATAGGTAGTGTTGCCAGGCTAGGGTCATATGTAAATAGCAGAGCACATGTCTACCATCGGCAAAACTTGGAATCAGTTTAGGAAAGTAAATTATTTAATTACAATTACTCTTATTGTGTGACGCTAATATTATATTTTCTAAATGTTATATCAATTAAATTATGATAACATTGTTATTTTCATAAAAAGTAAAGTTGTGAGTCAATCATTTTATATTCTAAAAATATTACTCATTTTAAATGATGCCTGTCCTATATAGTTGTGCTTTTCAAATACATATATAAACTCTAGATTCATAACATTGACATTTTTCACTAATTTATCTTGATTAATGAACTGGCTGAGGGCAAATGGGAGGAAAATAAATATTAGTATTGAAGGCTAAAACACAGTTTCTCTTGACTCTGTGTTACCATTCATTAACTGAATAATGGGTATGATTCACAGCAGACATGGGCTCAGGCTATGGTGCAGGCACTACAAGCAGCTTTGAAACTACTTTTCACATCATTGTGAGTTACATACCAAATTATATCTGTAAAAACTGATTTAATTGAATAGATTGGAAAAAAAAATTATGCATTAACATTTGAAGATAGCACCCTGCTGGCAGAACATTATTCTGAATTTAACTTTTGGCTCTATAAAGTGAATACAACAATGAGAGGAAATATAGGACTTACTATTAATATTATAATAATTTCTAAGTATAGATAAATTGTGCTAAGTTTATTTTAAATATATTAAAATAAAAATTATATATTCTGAAGTGTTTGGTGACTTATTTTAATTCTTAGGCTCATCTCAGGATTCAGTAAGTTTTCCTTCATTAACATCTTTCTCAGTTATTGCTTTCTTTTGAATTTTAAGTATTTCTATGTTTATATTACAGATAGTTAGCACATATACAGTAAGAAGCACATTGGCAGGTAAAGAGGGGCAGCAACCGTCCTAAGTCCAATGAGAGAAGCAGCGATTTTGTATTTTGTACATACGTTTTGTATATCCTATACATGATGATTTCTGTGAGCAAAGATCGTTGCTGAGGTGCACATGGGAAAACCATATATGGCAACAATACACACAGCACAGTCACAGAAACAACTGGTACAGGCAACAGCTGAACAGATGTGGCTTGATCAAGTGATCTTTGATAAGAATGATTCAGATTTTGAAGCTAAAGTTAAACAGCTTGTGAAAGTGACAGGAAAAAATCAGAATGAATGCATTGTAGCCCTACATGACTGTAACGGTGATGTGAAAAAGCTATCAATATAGTGCTGGAAGGGAATTCCGACACCACTTCATGGGAGACTATAGGAAGGAAGAACAATTTTACAGAAAACAAAGAAAACAGAGAGAAGAAGACACAGAGAGGAGCAAGTCGTAGACGGGGAAACAACAACCACAAGGGAAGAGGTGGCAACTGAGGCTGAGAGTTCAAAGGTGAAGAGAATGGAGTTGATTGCAGCCAAAGAGACAAACAAGCCTGCAGAACAAGGCAAGGCGGCCCAGGACAGATGGACAGGAAAGTTCTTTGCTCAAAGCATGGAGACATTCATCCTGCAGACTATTCAAAGTCCATGTCTACAGATAGCTGAGAGACAAAGTTGGTAGTTTGGGAAGCTTATAAGAACCGTACAGATGAGGACCTGAAGCGCTGGCAAAGCCTCACAGTGTATTTCAGGAGCTGCAGAGCAAAAGCTCTTACGGACTTAGAGGTGCCTGGAAGAATTCTGTGGAAGAGTAGACAACAGACGACTGGACTGAAGATCTTTCTGAAACAAGAGTATTCACTGCTTCATCTGTTCCAGCAGAGAATCATGTCATACCTGGGCAGAGCATTGATCTGGTGGCCTTGCCCCACAAGCCTGCTCCACCCACTCAAGCCGAGGAAGTCAATTCCTTTGAAACATCCCAGCAGCAGGGCTTTGGCCAAGCTCTTGACTTCACAGATTCTCAGCACAACAATCAGATAGTACCAGGGACTGCAAACTCCACTTCTACAGCTCCTATTTCTCCTCAGAGTTTGTCATCTGTCCTTGGCTCAGGATTTGGAGAGCTGGCTCAGTCAAAAATGGTGAACATCTCCAACTCTCAGATTAAAGTTGAAACCACCAGGTTTGAGCCCATTTCCTGCCACTTCAAATGCACAGCAGAACGATAGTACAAGCTCCCTGGCCACCACTGCTGCTTGGGACATCAAGCTTTTGGCGTCCCAGCTCTCAGTCCTCAGTCGTTTGGACTTCAAATCTCAGGCTGAACCGTTTCCAGATCTCAGCCAATTGAGCCAGGGACAGCAACACCAGACCCAGGCAGTTAGTGTTCCTCTTCCTGTTTTGGAGCCTTTCCTTCTCAGGCAAAACTTTGAGAATCAACACCTGGAGATGATCCGTCTACTGTCAACAGACTTTTGTGGCTTCGTAACACGGCTGTTGAAAATATTCTATCTGCCTACCAATCACAGCCCAAACACATTAAACTCCCTAAGTGCTGGATCACCTCCAGCTTCTAAGATTCCTGTGTCCACTGCGGAAATGCCCAGGTCTGCAAATGTCACAGGGCAAAATGTTGAGTTTGGGGCCCTGGAATTTGGATCAGAGCCATCACTCTCTGAGTTTGGATCAACAGCTTCAGCCAGTAAAAATAGTAATCAGATTCCTCTCAGCTTGTACCCGAAGTCTGTAAGTGAGCCGTTGAATGCCTCTTTCCCGATGACCAATGCTGTACAGAGCTCCACCTGCACAACCTCAGTCGTTACCTCCTCTACTTTGACCAGCTCCTCCTTGAGCTCCATTTGCCCAGTAACAACTTCTTCCTCTTATGACCAGAGTTCCGTGCATACCAGGATTGCATACCAAAGCCCTGAAAGCCCACCAGACTCAACTCCAGGCTCTGTTGCTAACGGACATGGTGGTGGTCGAAGTCAGCGCACAGTAGACACTCCTTCATCTATTCCAGCTCCAAGAGAAAACATACCCTTTTGCCCTCCCGTCTGTGAGCTCCCTACCCAGCCCGGCATCCTGTACTGAACTTGTGCCCTCTTCATCCCAGCACACCCGCTGCTTTGCCCTCCTTGACCCCTGTCTGGTGAACTGTCCAGCTGCCCTCTTTCTGAGCTCAGCAGTTCCCTTTCTGGTCACCAGAACAGCTTGTCCTCTGCACGTGCAACACGTTCCACAAGCATGCCACACACTCATGCACCGCGTCCTCAGCTGCCTTCTCAACAGCAGCAACCTCTGCTCCAAGTGTCCCATCCTTAGGGGTTGTCCTGCCTGGGAGCGTGAAAGCTGTGAGCAGCCTATTCCTGGGCGGGACCACTGTGAGCGTACCTACCAGCAGTACCAGGGCCACAGCTTTGGTGACCTTAGGCAAAGCACCTCCAAATCTGCCTCAAGGGGTGCCTCCCAATCAGTACCTCGTGGGCCCTGGAGGGCTGCCTCCTGCTTACCCAATCTATGGTTATGGTGAGCTACAGGTGTTGCAGTCACAACTGCCAATGGATTACTATGGAATTCACTTTGCAGCACCCACAGCCCTGGACAGCCGAGATGGGAATCTAGCTAATAATCCATATTTAGGTGATGTCACAAAGTTTGGTCCAGGAGATTCTGCATCTCCCGTACCTCCAACGACATCAGGTCAGACACAGCAGATCCAATCTCAGCCCACTACATGGCCCAGCAGCCCCCTTTGAATCCTTCTCTGCCACCTGGCTACAGCTACACACAACTACACAGGCGTGCCCAGTGCCTTCTAGTATGGGACCACTATGTTTGTCCTTCCAACCTCAGCAAAAGCAGCACGGTGTGACTCTCAGCACTCCGCCGTCCCCTTTTCAGCAGGCCAGTGGCTATGGGCAGCATAATTACAACACAGATTATGACTATTTGACCTAGGGAATAGCGGCAGGCGACCACACCAAGGGTGGCTAGGATGGATCATCTCAGGCACCAAAATAGTTTACTGGTTCTGTGCCTGGCAAAGGAGTATCAGTATCTTCAGGCATTGGCATGCATGATATAACTGGATCTGTCTACAAGAAGACACAGACTTTTGATAAGCAGGGATGCCGTGCAGGGACTCCTCCACCTTTCAGCCTGCCCTTGTCTTTGGGCTCCCCTGGGCCCTGGCCTCTGGCCCCTGGAGCAGCTCCTGGCTACGCACCTGCCTCTTTCATGCACTTCATGCCGGCCCACCAGCAGCTCCGCTCCCAGCTGCACCACCACTTACTGCAGGATGCCCAGGTGGCTCTGGTCAGCGAAACAAGCCTGGCTCCCTGCAGCCCAAATCTCAAGCCTCCAAACCCACCTACGGCAACTCTACGTACTGGACAAACTAGACCAGGAAAAAATCAGGGTGGGCTCTTGGGCAGGGTATACTTTGGGCAGGTGAGAACAAATGGAGCACATTTCTGGGAGCCTGGTGCCCTTCCTAGAATTCTGAGACATAACTGTCAGCGGAGCCTCTGTGGGAAGCCTGCCTCCCAGACCCACTATTCTATGTAATGTATTTATGTATGTATGTGTAAATGTGATAGAAGCCCGAGGAGCGGGTCTGTGACTCCAGGTAGCATACAATGTGCTCTCCTGATCTGACACCCTTACTAAAGCCAAGCAGTCCCATTTCCACCCTTCTGCCTTCAGACCTTCCATGTGGCACCAGCTCAGTAGGCTGCTGGGTGGGCCACTGAAGGACTGGAGGTTTGGGGCTGGGTTAATACCAGTGAAGAATCACAACCTATCTGATCCCCTCTGAACCATTAGGTTTTTCCCTCTGTAATCACGTCATACTTGTTTTTGAAGAAAAAAAAAAAGCATATATACAATATAGCATAACTTCCCAAGAGCCACCACCAGAAAAATTTAGAAGGCAATTTGTAAGCATGACTCTACCAGAATTACAAAGACAAATATAGAATACGTTTGCCTTCTTGTGACCATTAAAATAAGTAATAAGTATGCATGAAGCTGAGAATTTTAACAGGGGCTCAGGTTAGAGCTATCAGGCACTACAAACAACTTTGAATATACCTTTAATGTGATTGTGAGTTATATACCAAAAGCTCTTCTGGAACATTCTGAAACTCAATTGGAAAGTGTTCAGTTCTCTAATAACAACTGTTTCAACATTGCAAAAAAATGCTAATCTGCCTGGCAGGTTGGTTCTATAGTACACAGGGCCCAGCGCTGGGTAAGACTACGGATGTCTACTCTTTTCCTGCAGCCTGCATTGCACCATCAAGGACTGTAATGAAAGCTAGCCAACAGGAAGTATGTTTCTCAGTTGATTTGAGATTGAATTATCATTCCTCATAGCTAAAGTGTGTTCTGTCTTCACTAATAGAAACTTACGATGTTGTTCCATTGGATCAACAAGTGCAGTTGAAATGGTAGTATTAATTTAGTAACCTCACGGCCTTCCCTGACTAATAAGCACATGTATTCTATATCTTGTACTTTGATTTTAATTAAAAAAACATGCTTTTCAAGAGTGATATTTTCTAGTTCCATCCATTTGCCTAAGATTTTTTTGAATTACTTGTTTTTAATAGCTGAGTAATACTCCATTTTGTAAATGTACCACATTTTCTGTATCCATTCCTTTGTTGAAAGACATCTGGGTTCTTTCCAGCTCCTGGCTATTATAAATAAGGCTGTTATAAATATAATGGCACATATGTCCCTGTTATATGTTAGAGCATCTTCGGGGTATATGCCCAGCAGTGGTATAGCTGGATCCTCAGGTAATGCTATGTTGAATTTTCTGAGGAACCACCAGACTGATTTCCAGAGTGATTGTACCAGCTTGCAATCCCACCAACAATGGAAGAGTGTTCCTCTTTCTCCACATCCTCTCCAGCATCTGCATCTCCAGCATCACCTGAGTTTTTGATCTTAGGCATTCTGACTAGTGTGAGGTGGAATCTCAAAGTTGTTTTGATTTGCATTTCCCTGATGACTTAGGATGTTGAACATTTCTTTAAGTGCTTGTTGGCTATTTGAGTTTCCTCATCTGAAAATTCTTTGTTTAGCTCTGTACTGCATTTTTAATAGGGTTATTTGGTTGTGTGGAGTCTAGTTTCTTGAGTTCTTTGTTATATTGAATATTAGCCCTCTATTGGATATAGGATTGGTAAAGATCTTTTTCCAAGCTGTTGGTTGCCATTTTGTTCTATTGACAGTGTCATGATTTTATTAGTTTGGACACTGTCCTTGTGCCCTCTGTTTAGTCTAGCTAGGGGTTTATTTATCTTGTTGATTTTCTCAAAGAACCAATTCTTGGTTTTGTTGATAATTTGTATAGTTCATGTTGATTCTACTTGGTTGATTTCTGACCTGAGTCTGATTATTTCCTGCAGTCTACTCCTCTTGGGTGTATTTGCTTCTTTTTCTTCTGGAGTTTTCAGGTGTGCTGTCAAGTTGTTAGTGTATGCTCTCTCCAATTTCTTTTTGTAGGCACTTAGAGCTATGAGTTTTCCTCTTAGCACTGCTTTTATTGTGTCCTATAAGTTTTGGTATGATGTGTCTTCAATTTCATTAAATTCTAAAAAGTCTTTAATTTCTTTCTTTATTTCTTCCTTGACCAAGTCATCATTGAGTAGAACATTGTTCAGTTTCCATGTGTATGTGGGCTTTCCATGTTTTTGTTATTATTGAATACCTGCCTTAGTCTATGTTGATCTGATAGGGTGCCAGGGATTATTTCAAACTTTTTGTATCTGTTGAGGCCTGTTTTGTGACCAATTATATGGTTTATTTTGGAGAAAGTACCATGAGGTGCTGAGAAAAAGGTATATTCTTTTGTTTTAAGATGAAATGTTCTATAGATACATGTTAAGTCCATTTGGTTCATAATTTCTGTTAGTTTCACTATGTCATTGTTTAGTTTCTGTTTCTATGATCTGTCCATTGCTAAGAGTGGTGTATTGAAATCCACCACTATTATTGTGTGAAGTGTAATGTGTGCTTTGAGCTTTAGTAAAGTTTCTTTTATGAATGTGGGTGCTCTTGCATTTGGGGCAAAGATGTTCAGAATTGAGAGTTCATTTTGGTAGATTTTTCTTTTGATGAGTATGAAGTGTCCTTCCTTATCTTTTTTGATTACTTTTGGTTGAAAGTCGATTTTATTCAATATAAGAATGGCTACTCCAGCTTGTTTCTTGGGACCATTTGCTTAGAAAATTGTTTTCCATCCTTTTCCTATGAGGTAGTCTCTGTCTTTGTCACTGAGGTTCGTTTCCTGTATGTAGCAAAATTCTTGGTCCTGTTTACCTATCCAGTCTGTTAGTCTATGTCTTTTTATTGGGGAATTGAGTCCATTGATGTTAAGAGACATTAAGGAAAATGATTGTTGCTTCTTATTTTTGTTATTACAGGTGGGATTATGTTTGTGTAGCTATCTTCTTTTGGCTTTGTTGTAAGATTACTTTCTTGCTTTTTCTGTGTTGTAGTTTTCATCCTTGTGTTGGTGTTTTCCATCTATTATCCTTTGTAGTGCTGGATTTTTGGTAAGATATTGTGGAAATTTGGTTTTGTCTTGGAATATCTTGGTTTCTCCATCTATATTGATTGAGAGTTTTGCTGGGTATAGTAGTCTGGGCTGACATTTGTGTTCTCTTTGGGTGTGTATGATATGAGTCCAGGATCTTTTGGCTTTTAAAGTCTCTGGTGAGAATTTTGGTGTAATTCTCATAGGTCTGCCTTTATATGTTACTTTACATAAGTTTGCCTTTATATGTTACTTTACATTTTTCCCTTACTGCTTTTAGTAATTTTTCTTTGTTTTGTGCATTTGATGTTTTGATTATTATGTGACAGGAGGAAATTCTTTTCTGGTCTAGTCTATTTCTGTAGGCTTCTTGTATGTTCTTAGGTATCTTTTTCTTTAGGTTAGGAAAATTTTCCTCTATAACTTTGTTAAAGATAATTACTGGCCTTTTAAGCTGGGAATCTTCACTCACATCTGTACCTATTATCCTTAGGTTTGGTCTTCTCATTGTGTCCTGGATTTCCTTGATGTTTTGGGTTAGGAGTTTCTTGCATTTTACATTTTCTTTGACAGTTGTGTCAATGTTTTTCATAGTATCTTCTGCACATGAGATTCTCTCTTCTATCTCTTGTATTCTGTTAGTGATGCTTGTGTCTATGACTCCTGATCGCTTTCCTAGGTTTTCTATCTCCAGGGTACTCTTCCTTTGAGATTTTATTGTTTCTACTTCCATTTTTAGATCCTGGATGGTTTTGTTCAATTCCTTCAGCTGTTTGGTTGTGTTTTCTTGTATTACTTTAAGGGATTTTTGTGTTTCCTCCTTAAGGGCTTCTCTCTGCTTACCTGTGTTCTTCTGTATTTCTTTAAGGGAGTTATTTATGTCATTCTTAAAGTCCTCTATCATCATTATGAGAAGTGATTTTAATTCTGAATCCTGCTTTTCCTGTGTGATAGGGTGTCCAGGGCTTGCTATGTTGGAAGAACTGGGTTCTGATGATGCCAGGTAACTTTGGTTTCTGTTGCTTATATTCCTGTGCTTACCTTTTACCATCTGGTTAACTCTACTGCTACCTGCACTCACTGTCTCTGACCGGAGCCTGCCTTCCAATTATCTTCCTTGTGTCAGAACTCCTGTATAATGCCAATGTTCTCTTCAGTTTTCTTTCCCCAATTATCATATATTGAGTAGCTTCTTGATGTGGATATAATGTATGTCGAAAATTTTAATTTCTCTATGTTCATGTCCTCTTTACCATTTTTGTTTCATTCAGCTATAGGTAGTTTTAAATATGTTGTGTATTAGATTGAATGACATTTGAAATATGTACAAAATATTTAACATAAGAATGGATTTAATTATCACATATGTGAATAGAATATTTATTGAAACTGGAATATTTTTATATATTATCCAAGACAAAATACAATATTTTAAAAATCTTTTTTGACCACAAATGTTATAGATTTTGTAAACTTGTTTACTTTTCAGTCATATAATTTTAGTATACATTAAAAGGAGGAATATACCATTTTATCATTTTTCTAAAATGGCTAACAATTTCTATTATTTCGAGTATTTCATTACATGGCAACAATTCTTTTTACAGATATTCAATAATGGTACTTAGTTTTCATATTTCTTTAATAAAATAAATATTTACTGAATTCTCATGGCAATTTAAATATTCTAGGTTGCTTCTCATAATGTTCCCAGTAGAACACACAACTAATGAAAATTTTATTATATCATTATTTTACCATCTGATTTCCAAATAGTAATTAGTTCCGGATGTGTGAATAGACAATATTGTTTCAGAGTTTGTGATAATGACAGTTACTCTCATGTGTTCTGTTTAATTTTTGTTGATGTTTTCATAGATATACATTTGTCATAGTTTATGTGCATATCATATTACTTATTTTTGATTTAGTCAGCATTGTGGAGAGTATTGAGTTCATCCAAATAATTCAAATTCTTCATCATCCATAAAACAGTGCATTTATAATTCAAGGTGTTTTAAAGATGTCAAATATTTGTATAATATTGGATGAGTAACGCATTACTGGTTATTTTAAAATGTAATGAACATATAGAACACATTTGACTGATTTCTAAAAGCTTTTGTTTACATGAACAGAAAGAATTATATAATTTATTCTAGAGCCAAATATGAGTGGCCCTGGGCTAAGAACACAGATTTCAGGTATTCTGTGATATAATGTTCCATTATGGAAGTAGTTACATGGAAATTTATTGGTTATAGAGCAAAGAAAGTCCTATCGAAATATTTACTGTATTTGTTATTGGAGGAACAGGTGGCTGGTTTACAGCAAAACATGGAAAAATTTGCTATAAGTTTTCAATATCTGATGACATTTTTAGCTTTTGAATTGGTAAAATCTAAGGGCAGTGTAAGAATATTTTTAAATTTTCATAGAAAGATGTTAGACTGGATACCCTGCTGAACAGCGGGTGATTTTCAGAGGGTCCAAAAGTAGCACAAAATAGCTTGACTGCAAATTTTAACAACAACAACAACAACAGCAAAAATTAACTATTTGTGATACTGAAATTTTATAAATTTGACCATATAGAAAGAATCTTCAACTAGTCAAACTTACCCCTTTCTTTCTTCTTTTTTCCTTAACTACTATAGGAAAGACAAGTTTTATTAATTAATACATTTATTCTGTATGACATTAGCCAAATTTATCAAAAAAAATTTTTTTTAAATTTCTATACTCTTTTTTCTTTTTTTAAAAAACATTGGATAGTTTATTTATTTACATTTCAAATATTATCCACTTTCCCAGTTTCCCATCCTCCCTCCCTCTGCTTCTATGAGGGTGCTTACCCAACCCACCCACACACTCCTGCCTCCCTGCCCTGGCATTCCCCTACACTTAGGCATCAAGTTCACAGGACCAAGGGCCTCTCCTCCATTGAAGTCCTACATATGAGGCTGAAGCCATGGGATCCTCCATGTGTTCTCTTTGGTTGGTGGTTTAGTAACTGGGAGCTCTGAGGGGTCTGGTTGGTTGGTATTGTGTTTCCTCCTATGAGGTTGCAAACCCCTTCAGCTCCTTTAATCCTTTCTCTAATTCCTCCATTGGTGACCCTAGCTCAGGCTGTAAGCATACACCTCTATATTTGTCAGGCTCTGGCAGAGCCTTCTCAGGAGACAGCTATATCAGATTCCTGTCAACAAGCACTTCTTGGCAACCAAAATAGTGTCTGGGTTTGGTTACTGTATATGGGATGGATCCTCAGGTGGGGTAGTCTCTGGATGGCCTTTCCTTCAGTCTCTGCTCCACATTTTGTCTCTGTATTTCCTCCCATGAGTATTTTGTTTATCCATTCTAAGAAGGACTGAAGCATCCACACTATGGTCTTCCTTCTTGATCTTCACATGGGTATTTTCAGCTTTTATGCTAATATCCACTTATCAACAAGTGCATACAATGTGTGTTTTCTTGAGACTCGGTTACCTCATTCAGGATATTTTCTAGTTGCATCCTACAATGCCTAAGAATTTCATGAAGTCATTGTTTTTAATAGATGACTAGTACTTCATTGTGTAAATGTAAATATAGGTTCAGGCAGCTTCCGGTCAGGTGGCAATGGCAACTGGATTCTCATTGGCAGGACAGATGACTCCCTTCTATTGGATCATGTTAAAATGCTGCTGCTACTATCATAGGGATAGAGATATCAACATAGATTTTACTTGCTTCATGGCTTCACTGAATGTGTCACTGATGCAACAAAATACCTTAAAAAACAATTTCAAGGAATAAATAAGAGTTTATTAGGGCTCACATTTGGATGGTAGACCTGTAGTGACTGGTAATATTGTGTCCGCTGTTGGAGAGCAGAGGCAGAAGAATTTGCATGCTTGCTTCTTTTTATTTGGACTGTACCCTCAACCCTGAACAATGTTTACTAAATTTAGATTGAGCCTTCTTTCCTTAGTTAAGTCAATCTGAAGATGTCCTCAGGGACAAACCTAGACACTTGTCTCCTTGGTGATTCTAGATTTTTACTTTTCAGGTTAACAATGAACGTTAACTGTCACAGTAGACAAGGTATTCTGCTGTTTACTATGGCAGTCTCTGCTTCAGAATGACTGATTGTCATGTGATGCCCAGAGGAAATTGCTTCACAATAGTCTTAATATTAGTGACAGAAATCCAGGGAATATGTGTGGAATGGACATTATAGGTCTGGGGTAATTTTAAGACATAAAGAAGAATCATATGGAATTTATTGATAAGAATCCATTAACCATTAAATGTTATGTGTAGTGCTGTGAACACGGTTCACCTGATAAAAGTGCTTACTGATGATCCGAGTTCAGGTTTTGAAATTTGTCTAGAAAGAATATGATGGCAGGCACTTGAACATCCAGCATTCCTATGCTAAATCATGGTGAGAAGCAATAGAATTGGCTGTACACTTGAACAATTGCCAAACAAGAAAAATCTGCCTTCAAACAATCTGGAAGGGGAGAATTGATTAATACCCAAAAGCTCATCATTTGATCTTTATATACATGCCATGGAAGACACATGTCTATAGCACACACACACACACACACACACACACACACACAAACACACACACACACACACACACACACACACACACACACACATTCTCTCTCCTTTTCAAAAATTATATGCTGTAATGTAGTGAATTAAAAGGAGGACTAACAAGTTTTGGCATTTGTTATTTGAAACATGAATTAGAATTTATTTAATAAGGCAGCCTAAAGTGCCAATCTTCTCTTGTTTTACAGTAAAGGAACAGACTCAGAGGTGGTTTCATTTCTTTTTCTTATGACTTTGACAAAATACCCTACCACAATTAACTAAAGCAAAGATTTGCTTTGGCCTCAAGTTTAAAAGGACAGATTTCATGACAATGACATGAGGTTAACCATCATGGTGGCAGAAGCATAGACTTACACTCCTCACATCCTAACACCTTAGAACAACAGAGCAGAAGAAAGAGCATGCTGTAGTTCCTTTCATGCTTCCTGCTTCAGTACTGAGAAGGTACAGCGACCCTATGTGGATCAGAATACAGGGAACTTGTTCAAATTTTTAGATTCATGTGCAACAGGACAAAGAATTATGTCAGGAAAATATGTTTTTACAATTAAAATCATTGAAACAGTGACAATATACTGAAGAAGAGAAATATACTTGTGAGAATGGGACTATGCAAGTGAGTCAGAAGAAGTCATCCTCTCAGCTCCAAAAGAAATCTGTGACATGTTCGAGATATGTCTTTCAGGTAATTGCAACTTTAGTAAAATTGAAACAAGATTAAAAATCACAAAAGATTAGAGACATAAGAAGGTCCAAGAGACAAATCTTTTAGAAGAACTAAAATACATGTGTGTGGACGAACTACAGATCCTTGAAAAGTTGTTTTATCAGACATTCATTGTTGAGTCAATTGGGATCCCCCAGGTTATCTCATAGGCAATTATTAACCTGATAAAGTCTCATTTCTGCCTATACATGAACGTAAAAATAACCAGAGCAAGTTACCTTTAAGTGGGAAGGTAATGGATACAGATTTTTTAACCCAATTTATAATTAGTTAGTTAGCAATGGCAAGCTCCGGCTGGAAGATCATTGCAGATGGGCACCTTACACATAACAGATAGTCTACAAAACCAGAAACAAAGGCTGAAGGATGTTGGTAACTGTTTCATAATTAAAGAAAATAAGAATATGAATCAGCTGTTTCATGACCAGAAATCACTCAGTCCTTGATCAGAAGTATTTGAAGGTTCGGGTACTTCCTTCTATCCACTGTACAGTTTCCCTAGTAAACAGCTTTAGATGTAAGAATGTGGGACTAGGAAATCAGTTCTACCTAAAGTTGTGTTACAGAGTTGTTGAGATTTTCCTGTCATAGACATTGGGTCTGGATCTGAAAACATGTCTGCCTCATGAATCTTTTATTTATTTATTTTTTTATTCATATTTTTTATTGGAAATTTTTTTACATTTCAGATATTCTCTCCTTACCCCATTTCCCCCCTCCCTCCCAGAAACTCACCATCCCTTCCCCCATCCTCCTGCCTCCACGTTGGTGTACCCCCACCCACCCTCCCCCATACCTCACCTCCCCACCCTCGAATACCACCCCCCACGATGTCTAGCCTTCATGGGACCAAGGATCTCTTCTCCCACTTATATATAGCTCCCTTGCATATATGGCTGGAGCCATGGGTCCCTCCCTAAGTGCTCCCAGGCTGGTGGTTTAGACCCTGGGGGCTCTGGTTGGTTGGGATTGTTGCTTTCCTCATGGTGTTGCGAATCCTCTCAACTCCTTCAGCCTTCACTCTATCTTCTCCATTGGGAACCCCATGATCAGTCATGAATCTGAGAAAAAAAGGGTTACAAGCAGGACCCTATACTGACTTTGATGATTTCAGATTGCTTGAACTAAATAGACCTTTGTCACTGCATTTCTGGTATGCTGATAAGATGTACCTGATTAATGATCTCTTTGACACTGTAGATCAAGGACCTGTTTTTACCACTTTGGTGTTACACTTTTTTTATATGATAGTGCCTAATTACCGGTGTGCTTGTTGTTCTGCTTGTTAATGAGTCTCTGTTACTTTCAGCCCTCCATGAAGAAGTGCACTGTCACCAAACTGTACATGCCTGCTTAGTATGGTATATACTCATTCCTTATGAAGTACCTATTTATGTTTTATATGTCCCAGCATTCCTCATTACTTTGAATACTTAATCCTATTGTCCATCATCTTTCCAGAAATTCTATGATTGTATCTCCTTTTATCAGTTCAATTCCTACCTTTATGTTCCTAAGGATACAAAGAAAAGTTACCTATGAAACACTGCTTAGAAATTTTAAAATCTACATCTAGTTTAGTGTTGTCCAATGAATAAATGTCCCTTTAATTCAATTTTATGTTCCAATACCATCACTCAAACTCTCCCAGAACCTAGTGTCTTCAGTGTGTGTGTGATGAATGGTATCTAACTCACTTTTTGTTTGTTTCCCCCTTTCAGACTCAATATAACTCCAGCTAGGCCATGCTATAACTTTACTGTAGTTGTTGGCATAGTTGAAGGAGGAGAAAGAAAGACAGGTATTGTTTTGTTCAACAAGCCTCCTCTGCATTATTAAAAATAAATTTGGAATATTAACTCTTAAGATGGTGTTATATGTCATTCAATAAAAATCTGTGGGGTCAAAATCTTCATGGGCCTCCACTTATATGTGGGCCAATACCAGAGTTCTGTTTGTTTCTGACCAATCTGAATAAGATATTTCCTATTTTATTCTATTTTCTGCTAATTATTAAGACCTCATGCTTCCCTTTCTGCAAAGTAGCAATATCAGCAACAAAACCACATCCCTTTATCCACTGAGATCCTAACGAATATCAAAATAGTCTATTGTATGAAACATTGACAATGGACATGTTCCTCCTGAGTAATCAATTTAAATTAATTGTTCCTGAAAGCTTTAAAACTGTATCCCCATCCATCATATATCAGGAAATAGAGCTGTTTCCCAGAATGCAACTTTGGGGAGTTCCATGCCAGCTACTAAATATGAGGCAAATCTTATTGTCACCTTCTGTGTAGACTTTCTAGAATTCCTCATACTACCAAACTTTGTAGTTTTCTTACCTAGAAGCAGGCTGAAATTTGAGTCATTTGATAGACCATTACTAGAGTTTTACCTTGTGTAAAAAAGAAAGGTGGGGTTAAAATGATTAGGCACAGGAAAACTTCAAATGTCACCCAAACTGTATCCCCATAAGGAGCTATGAATCACAAGATGAGTTATTTCTCCATTTTGATAGAAGCCAGACTTATTTTCACTTTAAGAATTCTCTGGGGGAAACTTTGTCTCGAAAAACAAAACAAAACAAAACAAAACAAAACAAAACAAAACAAAACAAAACAAAACAAAAAATTCTGTGGGTACAGGGCATTTCAAGAGGAGAATGCTCCCACACAAACTGCATCAAATTATGAAAGAGACTGGCAATTGGAGGCTGGGTTAACATGTCCTTTCTTCAGGAGGCTAGATGGTTCAAATTGCACTTCCCTGTCCACAGCAGCATTCCAGATATAATACTTGTTTACATGGTCAGGTAACTTTTGTGTATATATGATTGAGCCCTCTGATTATATTATACATTTTCTAGAGACAGAAATATGTATGTATATTTTGTGTAATGAGAATAAATTACTTGAGTAATAGCTTATATTGAACCTGTGTAGATGATCAGTTCAATAAGAGCAGGAATCCATTCCCTCTTTTTCACTTGTTCACTGTTAAATCTTCAATAACTAGGTAAATGCTTTCTCTATAATAAAAAAAAATGTTGTGATTTTATAATCTTAACAACAATAAAAATAAAGACATTATTATAAATGTTCAAATAAACACAATAGGTATTCATGGAATCATTGAATGAATTATTAAATTACAATAATTTTAAAAACAAAGTCTTAATGTAATTTATAGCACAACATTAACACTGAATATATAATTTATATCTAATAAAAATAAGTCCTTCAAATATTGAAATGCTTTTTGTATTTATGTTCATGCTCAATCAACTGAGGTATTGCAGTAGTAAAGTTATGACAGCCTCCTGAAACATTAATACTCAAACCAATTTACATAAAATTAGCCTCCATTGATAGACTCATGTATATTAAGATTTAATAAATCTTTGAAGTATTCTTATAATAAGTTATTTCTAATATGATTAAATTCTGTTTAACTAGCTGTTAGTACAGATTTTTATATTTCAACAAATACAACAGGACAAAGTTAATGATGGAAGCACCAAAGAGCATAAGCTAAGATACACAATCATCTCAACTTGGGCAAATCCACATCAATAATAATATTGAGAGGTCTAGCTGGTGCCTACATAGTACATGTACCCCTGTGTTCTAATGTTTTTGGTATGGAAAGGTATTTTGCAGGCTTTACCAAAGAAAAACATAAATGCTAGCCCAACCATTAAATTGTTGATCTACAATGCAGTGCTATCTATAAAATATGCTAAGACAATGATAGCAAAAACCTTGTGGGAATAACCAACTGTCTTAGTTAGTATTTTACTTCAGATCTCAAGCTCCTTTATCATAATTGTTAACTGCAACAAGCTTCTTTCTCATGGGCCAGTTTCACTTCCTGTAAGCAGTTTTCCTCAGCAGATATCCCATAGTTCTGGAATCTTTAACAATCTTTGGGTCTCCAAGTGAACTTCAACTTAACAGCTTCTTGTTCCAATGTCCAAAATCCACACATGATCTTCTGGGCTTGTATCACTTATCCAGCCCTGCCTTTGGTAGCACTCTAGGCTCTGGTTGAATCCACTCCACTGCTGCTGCTGCTTTTGGTAGACATTCATGGTACTGACATCACCAATATACTGGGATCTTCTACTGCAATTAGACTTCAACAATAGTCTCTGATACACTCTCTTCATAGTGCCACACGTCAGCTTCTTTGCATGACCCCTTCAGTCCTGGGCCATCCACTGCAAATGAGGCTGAAGACCAATGGCTTTCCCTATCCTTTCACAGTGCAAAGCTTCAGCTGCTCTCCATGACCACTTCGTATCTTCAAAACCAGCACCACTTGTGTGAATTTTACACATTACCAAATCCAGCTGCAGCACAAGGTACAACCTTGGATACCTCTAGAACACAGATTTTTTTTTCTACTTTCAGAAAACAGTTCCAAGATTTCAACTAAGTGATGATGGTCTCTTCTTAAAATCACTGCTAATTTCTTAGCTCTAGCTAACCAGCATCAATTGTCCCAGTAGTACCTTCTATTCTTGACTCTAAAGCCAGAGCCACATGGCCAAAGAAGCCAAGTTCTGCAGCTTGTTGGGACTGGAACATGACTCCCCCTCTTATTCTATTATTAGCTTTCTGTTTTAAAACTCCCTCATTGCCTAAGCTTGGCTGTTCTTGACTTTTAACTCAGAGATCTGCATGGCTCTGTCTCCTGAAATCTCTGATTTAAGGCATGTACCACCATCCTTAGGCTTAAGGGTTTTCTTTTCTTTTTTACCTAGAACTTCCTCTGTCCCAGGATGGCCTTGGCTCTGTCTCCTGGGATTAAACATGTGTACCACCATACTTGGGCCTAAGATTTCCATAGCCACTGATCTGCAAGATCCAGATCAAAAGCTTGTGTCTTCCAGTCACTTCCAACACAAGTTTGTTCTCCATTTCTGGATTGTAGTTCATTTCAGATTAAAAGTCAAAAGTATTCCTTGTTCAACTGCAAAGACAAACAATAAGCTTATCTGGGTGGGATCTTCCACAGAGATCTTCACTCCCTTAATCTCTTTACTTCCTTGAATACAGGATTCAGCTCTATTCCACTTCCTCATGCTCCTTTATTACTTGAACCACACATTTTTTATTTTTCCTTTCTTAGTATGCTCCTTTTCATTAAAAGAATCTTCATAAGACTAAACAAGATAACAGACGTCTCTGCTGGGATCTTTTAGACTTTCTTTGTCAATGCAATTGATATAAATATCTTTACCTTAGCCTCAGTTGGACTCTTCAGACTAAGGCAAAATCTGTTATGTTCTTCACCAAAATACCACAAAAATTCCCTAGGCCTTATACTGAAATTGTTCTACTAAGTTCTATTGAAACCTTGTGGTACAGGTTTGAAAAGTTCAAATCACTCTCAGTGACAAAATCTTCCATATTCCTACTAGGATAGCCCAATAAGCCACACTTAAGCATTCCATTGCTTTCCAAATGCAAACTCCCCAAATCCACTTTCTTACAAACAAAAGCACACTTAGGCCTATTACAGCAACACTCTGGTTCTGGTACTGACTTCTGTCTCAGTCATGATTTTACTTCTGTGAACAGACACCACGACCAAGGCATCTCTTATAAGGACAACATTAAATTGGGGCTGGCTTACAGGTTCAGAGGTATCATCAAGGCAGGAGCATGGCAGTATCCAGGAAGGCATGGTCCAGGAGAAACTGAGAGTTCTACATCCTCATGTAAAAGGACCTAGGAGAAGACTGGCTTCCAAGGAGCTAGGATAGGGGTCTTAAAGCCCATGCCCACAATGATATACCTCCTACTAGTGTCACTCCCTGGACCAAGCATATTCAAATCATCACACCAACCAATGACTGATTTGATTTAAGGCCCACTCCATGAAACAAAACCCCATTTTGGACACTGCTTTGACAACTAAAAATCAGAGATTATATAGCCCAGAAACCTATGGAAAAAGCAAATACTACTGTTCTTATTTTTTAAAATAAAAGTAGTGATAAAATGACTCCTAATGAAATTCTGCATAGCTCAGGCTGTATTCAGGCACAATCTTAGAAGATTTTCTTCAGCAGATGTAACAAATACAGAGACTCATAGCCAGGCATTACGTAGATAGAAAGAACTTGGAAAACATAGTTATAAATGTGATTTCTTCATCAAATCAAATACCCCCACCTCAGAGCTCAGGGAACCCAGTGAAAAAAAGAGGCAAAAAGAATATAATAGTCAGAGAAAATAGTACTCTCTAAATCAGCTAGGCAAAGCTCATGAGCTCACAAAGATTGAAGGAGAAAGCACAGGGCTTGTATAAAACAAAGAAGAATGCCAGAACAACCATTTTGGAAAACAAAATACAGGCTCATCAATAAATTAAATTTAGAATTATGCTATATAACCCATCAGTTTTGTTACTGTTTATACATCTAAAGGAAAGAGAAACAGAATGTTAAAGATATTTCTTCATTTTTGTTATTGTTGCAAAATTCAAAATATCCATTACATGACTTCAAACTTACGAGTTATAGTTGGGCATATACAAGAATAAAATCCTGGCATTCATGGCCATCAGGATGGAAATATCATAATCAATATTTATAGCTCTCAATATCCTTTGATTGAACAGGTATTTGAAATGCACGACAAAAACTGGAGCAGGCCATCCAGAGACTGCTCGCCTAGGGATCCATCCCATCTGCAGACACCAAACCCTGACACTATTGATGACGCCAAGAAACACTTGCTGACAGAACCATGGTATGACTGTCTCTTGAGAGATTCTACCAGCATCTGACTAATACAAATGCAGATACAGCCAACCATCGGACTGAGCCTGAGGACCCCAATGGAAGAGCTAGGGGAAGGACTGGAGGAACTGAAGTGGATTACATCCCCATAGGAAGAACAATATTAACTAACCAGATCACTTAGAGCTCCCAGGACTAAAACATCAACCAAGAGTATACATGAAGGAGTCTATGGCTCCAGCTACATATGTAGCAGAGGATGACCTTATCTGGCATTGGTGGAAGGAAATGCCCTTGGTCCTGTGGAGGCTTGATGCCCCAGGGTGAGGTGGGTGTGGGTGAGTGGGTGAAGGAGCACCATTATTGTGACAAAAGGGAGAAGGGAAGGGATGGGGTGTTTTGAAAGGAAAACCAGGAAGGGAAAGGGGGATATCATTTGAAATGTAAATAATAAAAAATAAAAAAAATAAAGAAGAGAGAGGAAGTCAGTTATTACACGTTTTTAAAACTTCAGAACATTACAATAATTGTTTTGATTTTCTTCAAATTTAACTCCAAATCAAGGAATTTCTAAACCATTAAGGCTTTCCTAATCAATCTGCTATTTTGTGAATAGACACTATGACCATGACAACTTTTATGAAAGATTGTAGTTAATTTGGACTTACTTACTGTTTTAGAATTTTAGTCTGTTTTCATCATGGTGGGGATTATAGCGACACTGGACAGATGCTAGAGAAATAGCTACACATTCTACATCTAGATCCACAGGCAGCAGAAAGAGAAAGTCACTAGGCTTGGAGTGGGCTTTTAAAACCTCAAAGTGGCACACTTCTTCCAGACCTCGTAATCCTTTGAAGTAGTGTCACTTCCAGGTAACCAAGTATTTGAATCTATGAACCTATAGTGGCCATTATATTCACACCACCACAAAGACAAAGAGAATAATGGATTTTTTCACAGAACTTATTTTACTATAGTTATTTTTTATTTTTAATTGCTTATTTAAAGTACTCAGGTTTATAAGAGTAAAATATGACTCTTTATAGAGGCTGTACATACACTAACAAAGACCCTTCAATATTTTTATTACTTCTTTTAGCATTTAATATTTGAACATAATCTATTTTGATCATATTTCTCCCCTACCCCTCCATTAATGTCTCCCAGATTCCCCTCTCCTTCCAAACTTTATTTTCTTTCTTTTTTTTTTAATTCACATGGTGTCCAATTTGAACTACTCATAATCTAATGGGTTTAGAGATATCTACTGGAGACCAGGCAACCTACCACATCCTTAAAAACACTTACTCTCTTGTCTCCAAGAGCTATCAATTTTCAATTGTTCCTCAGCTCTTGTGGGCACTCATTAGCCCCTCTCACCTCCATGTTGAAACGATGACTGACTTGACCTTGTGCAGGCTGGGTTCAGGCAAGCATAGCTGCTATAAACCAAGAGTATGTGGCTCTGTCCTTAAGTCACTGTTTTGTCCATTTCACCATCCTCTGGTTCCTACATTCTTACTACCCTGTCATCTGTGATGGTCCCTGAGACTTTGGTGGTGGCAATTTAAATTCCTAATTTTGATTGTCCAATCCAAAAGCATTTTGACTAGCTTTGAGTTTATGTATTAAATGATATTGATGTACAAGTTTATCAGATGAAGGCTGAAAGACATAATAACATATAGATAGAGAGATAGACATTTATAGGGCATAAAAGTATGTTCATACTTAGGACATATGAGTTTTCTATCTATGCACTGTTGGACAAATTTACAGTTCCAGGAATGTTTCTTCCTGTGGATCAGTCAGACCTTTATCCTTTCCAAAAGCAGTTGGTTATTTCCATGACCTGCATGTCATTGTTGTACCTATAGAAATATCTTGCTAATCTGGTCTCTGTTATATCTTACATGGTAGACAGCTGGGTAAAACTCTGTATGATTTTTATCCTCCTACATTGCACCTTTCAGTAGTATGATAGCTAGTCCACTGGAATAAAGATTCCTGGATAGTATCAACTTGATTTCTCTATATGCTATGATTAAAGTGTATGGTGTCATCAACAATAAGTTTTTGCCATCGAGTTCCAGTGGGAAACTAATAGAAATGACAATAGCATGTATTGTTTGGCAGAGCAATTCTGGACACTTCTGATCAACAATGCAAGGGAAGATATTTCACACCTGGAACTGGGCTTTATTATTTGACAATCTAACATTGTGAGAGAAAAATTTATCCATCATATAGGTTAACCTCTGTCAAACACCCACACCCATGCACGCAGAGACTTGCAACACAAACATATGTAAATATCTAAAGCCTATAAAATAGGTTACCATATGTCATTGAAAACAAACAAACAAAAACCAACCAAACAAACAAAAGTTCCAAACCTTCATGTTTTCTCTTAAATTGAGATTTTCATCTGGAGATGAATTCCAAAAGAAATTTTTCATCATACTTTCAAACAAATGTTTACTCATTTTATTTATTTATTTTTATTTAGTTAATTTTTAAAATACTCATGTTTTTTTTTTAAATATACCTTTGTGGGGATAGAGTACAGGTGTCACCAGAGGCCAAAACATCAGAGTCTGTAGCAGGAAGTACCGGTGGTTTAAACAGTCCTTGAATTAAACTGTATCCTCTGAAAGAGCAGTTTACTCTCCTGATGACTAAGCCATTCCCTATGCTACTTTAAAGAAATCTAGAATTCATTTTATTTGAATTTAAATTTCTACCTCAAATTACAATATAAATAAAAAGAACAATAATATATAAATAAATTATGCAAATGAGATATTACATGATCATACATTAACAGTTTGTTTGTATTTTTACCTAAAATGCTGAGTATTATATATTAAAGATCCAGGATATGTTCTGAATGCAAAACAGGATATCCACATTTATCCAAAGAAATAATGGCTGTGATTCTTCCAGATACAATTTTATTAAAAGGATGGCTTTGAGTAGTTTATGAAACATTTTCCATATATAGTCATAAAAATGAATATATTAAATTCTGAGTAATGTTATATATCATGTGGATTCATTTATAATTAGCCTATCTCTAAAATTATTATAAAATGCTAATTATAAATGGTGAATAGCTATTTTAGGGTACAATTAATAACAACTGCCTTATAATGTCTTACAATAATAAAGAAAACATTTATCATATATTTAAATGTTCATTAGTAGCTAGATAAAGAAGTCATATGATGAAAATGGATTTAATTGATACTATAAATATTTTCATTCAAAACAGGTTTGTACAATTAAGTCTATGTTCTGTTTAGGGAACAACTATATTATCCTCAACATGAGTGTATGTATCCAGAGCTACTTCAATTAATCCTGATCAGTACAATAGAGTTCTTTTTTAGAATTAATAATTTTGTCTGTTTTAACTATCAACTGCTTAAATGCTGACATAGTTTGTTGGTGTGATAGAGTTGCAAAAGTCTGCCTAATATTTTTGGTGTTGCCTTGTACATATTTAGCTAGATCAAATAGCAAATAAACTCAAAATAGTCATCTATCAAAATCTCTCAGACACTGAGCCACCAATCAGGCAGCAGAGGACTGCCTGGTCTGGCCTCAGTGAAAGAAGAGGCACCTAACCCTTGAGAGACTTGAGGCCACGGGAGGGGAGGCCTGGTCGGGTGGGCGTGAAGGGGTAGAGACATCTTCTTGGAGACAAGGTGGAGAAGTGTGTTGAGGAC
This sequence comes from Mastomys natalensis, assembly GCA_021653895.1. NCBI lineage: Eukaryota > Metazoa > Chordata > Mammalia > Rodentia > Muridae > Mastomys > Mastomys natalensis. Next base: position 478,810 of record JAJTUV010001417.1, on the reverse strand, counting down.
AAACCAGGAGGGAGGGGGATAATGAGTGGACTGTAAAAATAGATTAAAGATAATTTAAAAAATAGTCACCTATTTTTCCCCGATATCGTTTAGACTTTATATTATACTAATGCCATTCAAAGTAAACTGCGAGTTCACTGTGTAATGAGGCTCTCAGCGTTTGTCATGGTTCTTGTGAAACAGGGTAGCAATGCCTGGCCCAGGCGGACCTGCAGTTCACTGTATAACCTGTTCTGCTCTCACATAATCCTCACCCAGTCTTCTAACAGCTGATGCGGTAGATAATTGCTACAAGTTCAGACTTCAGGATTTTGGGTCTATATTTTTTCTTTTCATTTCATTTTATTTTTTTTTATTATTTTATGTTTCTATATTGTGAGAAATTTTCACTGCATAGATCTGGGTAGTCTCTTGCTTTCAGAGATATTCCTACCTCTATATCCTGAGTGCTAGGATTGAAGGTGTGCAACACCACAGTCAGCCAAAGCAAATCCTCTTTATTCTTACCTTACTTTGTTTTTTTCTTCATATTTTTGTATGTATATAAGTATGTATGTATATATGTATGTATGCATGTATATATTTACATATATATATGTGTGTGTATATATACGTGTGTGTGTGTGTAAATATATTTGATACTTATACTTGACATACTCTTTGTTACTCATTATATATTTGTATTCTCTTCTTTTAGCAGCAATCTAGAATTTATATATTTTAGCACATATTCCTACTCAGTTCCTTTATCTCTTAGATCCTTATCTGTTAATACCTTAACTCTTAGATGGTTTCAATAGATGTACTTGGATAAATGTATGGGCTGACTTGTCTTAGTTCAGAGTTGATGCCAAGACAGTTGATAAACACTGTTGCTGAGTGTGTATAAGGAGACATTTTTTTATACATTAGCACTCAAATCTGGACACCAAGTGAAGATTGGCCTTGTGAATGCTAGAGTCATCCTTTCGACTCTTGGATTTACACTTTCCTATCTCTTCTTTTGTAATCATCATTGACCTGGCATGTTGTGTGTGTGTGTGTGTGTGTGTGTGTGTGTGTGTATGTGTGTAAGTGTGTGTCAGCTCACCACTGAAAAGATAAAGATTCTGAGTAACATTTTTGGTTTATTTTTCAGACTGATGTTCAACATACATAGATCTTCTTGATTTCTCAAGTTGGTTTTTTAGTGTTTTCCATTGATTTTGTAGTACCTAGCAAAGTGCCTTTAATCTAGAAACTTTCAAAACTATTTTATGTGGTTTAAAGCAAAATAAGTTTAGAAATCAATCAGGTACAGTTAAATTATTTAGGACATGATTGATATAGAAGATTTCAGGAAAAAGTGATTGACAGCTTAAATAAGGAACACATATGGAGAACTCTAGAACTGTGAAAGAAAACAATGTTTATGAAGTCAGAGGGACAAGTGACCTGTGTCTCCAAAACATAGGAAGAGATGTTTGTTCTCTTTTTAATAGCCATCCAATTTCTAATATTTTTTGGAAATCATTCCAAATCTATGGCTTTACATTTGTAATTAACTTACTTCATTTTCTAATTCACTAAGGTCATTCATTGAATGATTACTATTTTCCCCTGCAAGACAACTGATTGCTTGTATCAAAGAGATGTTTCATACCTGGCATTTGACAGTCATATTTGAACCTACATTTGTTAAGTGTGGCAGCAGTAGTGAAGGACAAATTTGTTCTATTTATGCATTCATATACAATTACAGGCAAGGTTTGCTGTGCTCTTTTTTCCTGCATCTCTTGAACCCTCAAACAGTGCATATCAGGCAGGAACAGAGTCAGTGAAGCTCTCATTTCTCCTACAGACCCAGCTGGTCTATCTATTTATGTATCTATCTATCTATCTACAGGAAGAATTTATGAAAACCAAAATGATCAACCACTCTATTGTTTAACAAGCTTAAAAACTTAAGGCCCTTCTGCTGCTTTATAACATGTATGTGCTGGTGTTGGCTTAGGGGCAAATTGCAAGCATTAGGTAGTGGTTTTATAGTTGTTAGAGGTTGGTAGTAAAAGGAGAAATTCTTCTGCTAGGCGTCAATGCATTTTCAAAGACTGCATTGAATGTATTATTGTAACTTGTCTAAAAGCCTTAACTGTGAGTTTTAAAGCATAATAGTTTCTTATTGTGGATTGTGTAACTAATTATTTAAAGAATCCTTTTAAGTTAATTTCACAACAAAAGAATTTTCTCAAGCAAAGCAATAGGAGAGAAGTGCAGGAAACAGGAAGCAAGATAGTGGGAGTTGAGTTGAATACTGACATGCCTAGTAGATAGAAAGAAATGGAAGGTTGTCTGCAGAATGACCTCTGGAAATGGCAGAATAATAATAACATGCATTGTAATGGAATTAACATATAAAAGGAAACATCAAAAAGATGTCTTAATACTAAAAAAGTCACTTTTGTTCAAGATCTATTATTACTGATATCACATTATCTTCTCTAATTACTTGCACTTTCCTTTTAATTAAATTGCATTATTCTAAACATAGTATGACAAAACAGAATATGGGAAGTAAACATAATATATAGTACACACCACACACACACACACACACAATACACACACACACACACACACATCATGTATATTTGTTCCAAAGTTTCAAGGAAAGATAGATAATGGATGGATGTACATACATATAACCATACATACATACATGAATACACACATGACATATATATAACAAATAAATTAATAAACTTTACGTGTAAACATGTGTATGATCACAATGTTAAATCCTGAATATAGCATGGCATGATGTCATACTATGTGCATCCATCTTCTTTCTTTTACAAATAGAATCTTAAAGACAAACATATTTTAAACTTCATTAGAAATATTAATTCTTCCCTTTGCTTTGGGCAGATGCTTAGCTGGTCTGCTCCTGTGGAAACACCTGATCCTGAGACATCCCAGAGGACCTATTACATTCAGAGCAGAGGGCAAGACACCTTGCCCACTACCCCACATCCCAGAGATTCAACTGGGAGCCAGGTGGGGATTAAGGAACCACCAGGCACCCAAACTCCGCCCCTCCGAAATACCATCTCCCTTCCGCCCACCCGGAGCCTGGTCCCTTTGCTCGGGGCAGACACTTAGCTGGTCTGCTTCTGTGGAAACACCTGATCCTGAGACATCCTAGAGGACCTACTGCTTTCAGAGCAGAGGAGGACCTACTGCATCCAGAGCAGAGGGAGCTTAGGATCACAGAAACAAAGAGACATCTAGAATCTGAGGAGTTCTGACACAAGCAAGATAACTGGAAATACAGACTCCAGTCAGACAGAGTGAGCACAGGGAACACTAGAGTCAACCAGATGGCAAAAGGCAAGCGCAAGAACAGAAACCAAAGTTACCTGACATCATCAGAATCCAGTTCTCCTACCAAAGCAAGCCCTGGATACCACATCACACAGGAAAAACAGTATTCAGAATTAAAATCACTTCTCCTGATGATGATAGAGGATTTTAAGAAGGACATAAGTAACTCCCTTAAAGAAATACAGGAGAACACAGGTAAACAGGTAGAAGCCCTTAAAGAGGAAACACAAAAATCCTTTAAAGAATTGAAAGAGAACACAGGTAAACAGGTAGAAGCCCTTAAACAGGAAACACAAAAATCCTTAAAGAATGGCAAGAAAACAACCAACCAGGTGAAGGAATTGAACAAAACCATCCAGGATCTAAAAATGGAAATAGAAACAATAAAGAAATCTCAAAGGGAGACTACTCTGGAGATAGAAAACGTAGGAAAGAGATCAGGAGTCATAGACTCAAGCATCACCAACAGAATACAAGAGAGTAGAAGAGAGAATCTCATGTGCAGAAGATACCATGGAAAACATTGACACAACTGTCAAAGAAAATGCAAAATGAAAAAAGCTCCTAACCCAGAACATCCAGGAAATCCAAGACACAAAGAGAAGAGCAAACCTAAGGATAATAGGTATAGATGAGAGTGAAGATACCCAATTTAAAGGGCCAGTAAATATCTTCAACAAAATTATAGAGGAAAGTTTCCCCAACCTAAAGAACAGATGCCCATAAACATACAAGAAGCCTACAGAACACCAAACAGACTAGACCAGAAAAGAAATACCTCCCAACACATAATAATCAAAACACCAAATGCACAAAACAAAGAAAAAATACTAAAAGCAGTAAGGGAAAAAGGTCAAGTAACATATAAAGGCAGACCTATAAGAATTACACTAGACTTTTCACCAGAGACTATAAAAGTCAGAAGATCTGGTCTGATATCATACAGACCCTAAGGGAACACAAATGCCAGCCCAGACTGCTATACCCAGCAAAACTCTCAATCACTATAGATGGAGAAACCAAGATATTTCATGACAAAACCAAATTTGCATAATATCTTCCCACAAACCCAGCACTTCAAAGGATAATTGATGGAAAATGTCAACACAAGGAAGGAAACTACAACACAGAAAAAGCACGGAAGTAATCTTCCAACAACCCCCCAAAAAAGGTAGCTACACAAACATAATTCCACCTCTAATAACAAAAATAATAGGAAACAACAATCATTTTTCCTTAATATCTCTTAACATCAATGGACTCAATTCTCCAATAAAAAGACGTAGACTATTAGACTGGATACACAAACAGGACCCAGAATTTTGCTGCATACAAGAAACGCACCTCAGTGACAAAGACAGACATTACCTCAGAGTAAAAGGCTGGAAAACAATTTTCCAAGCAAATGGTCCCAAGAAACAAACTGGAGTAGCCATTCTAATATCAAATAAAATCGACTTTCAACCAAAAGTAATCAAAAAAGTTAAGGAAGGACACTTCATACTCATCAAAGGAAAAATCTACCAAGATGAACTCTCAATTCTGAACATCTACGCTCCAAATGCAAGGGCACCCACATACATAAAAGAATCTTTACTAAAGCTTAAAGCACACATTGCATCTCACACAATAATAGTGGGGCATTTTAACACCCTACTCTCTCCAATGGACAGATCATGGAAACAGAAACTAAACAAAGACACATTGAAATTAACAGAAGTTATGGACCAAATGGATTAAAAGATATCTATACAAAATTTCATCCTAAAGCAAAAGAATATACTTTTTCTCAACACCTAATGGTACCTTCTCCAAAATAGACCATATAGACAAAACAGTCCTCAACAGATACAAAAAGATTGAAATAATCCCTTGCAACCTATCAGATCACCATGGACTAAGACTGGTCTTTAATAATGACAGAATCAAGGGAAAACCCACATGCATGTGGAAACTGAACAATGCTCTACTCAATTATGACTTTGTCAAGAACGAAATAAAGAAAGAAATTAAAGACTTTCTAGAATTTAATGAAAATGAGGAAACATTATACCAGAACTTGTGGGACTCCATGAAAGCAATGCTAAGAAGAAAACTCATAGCTCTAAGTGCCCTCAAAAAGAAATTGGAGAGAGCACACATTAACAACTTGACAGCACACCTGAAAGCTCTAGAACAAAAAGAAGTAAATACACTCAAGAGGAGCAGGCATCAGGAAATAATCAAACTCAGGGCTGAAATCAGCCGAGTAGAAACAGAAAGAACTATACAAAAAACCCAACAAAACCAGGAGTTGGTTCTTTGAGAAAATCAACAAGATAGATAAACCCTTAGCCAGATTAACCAGAGGGCACAGAGACAGTATTCAAATTAATAAAATCAGATCTTAAAAGGGAGATATAACAACAGAAACCGAGGAAATTCAAAAATAATTAGCGCCTACTACAAAGGCCTATACTCAACAAAACTGGAAAATCTGGATGAAATGGACAATTTTCTAGACAGATACCAGGTACCAAAGCTAAATGAGGAGCAAATAAACCATCTAAACAGTCCCATAACCCCTAAAGAAATAGCATCAGTCATTAAAAGTCTCCCCACCAAAAAGAGCCCAGGACCAGATGGTTTTAGTGCAGAATTCTATCAGACCTTCAAGGACGACCTAATACCAATTCTCTTCAAACTATTCCACAAAATACAAACAGAAGGAACACTACCCAATTCGTTCTATGAAGCTACAATCACACTCATACCTAAACCTCACAAAGACCCAACAAAGAAAGAGAACTTCAGACCAATCTCTCTTATGAATATTGATGCAAAAATACTCAATAAAATTCTAGCAAACCGAATCCAAAAACACATCAAAACAATCATCCATCATGATCAAGTTGGCTTTATGCCGGGAATGCAGGGATGGTTCAATATTCAGAAATCCATCAACATAATCCACTATATAAACAAACTCAAAGAAAAAAACCACATGAGCATCTCACTAGATGCTGAGAAAGCATTTGACAAAATTCAACATCCCTTCATGGTAAAAGTCTTGGAAAGATCAGGAATTCAAGGCCCATACATAAACATAGTAAAAGCAATATACAGCAAACGAGTAGCCAACATCAAACTAAATGGAGAGAAACTTGAAGCATTCCCACTAAGATCAGGCACTAGACAAGGCTGCCCACTCTCTCCCTACCTATTCAATACAGTACTGGAAGTCCTAGCTAGAGCAATTAGACAACAAAAGGTAGTCAAAAGGATACAAATAGGAAAGGAAGAAATTAAAATATCACTATTCACAGATGATATGATAGTATACTTAAGTGACCCCAGAACCTCCACCAGAGAACTCCTAAACCTGATAAACAACTTCAACAAGGTGGCAGGTTATAAAATCAACTCAAACAAATCAGTAGCCTTCCTGTACATGAAAGATAAACAGGCTGAAAAAGAAATTAGGGAAATGACACCCTTCACAATAGTTACAAATAATATAAAATACCTCGGGGTAACCTAACCGAGCCAGTGAAAGATCTGTATGACAAGAACTTCAAGTCTCCGAAGAAAGAAATTGAAGAAGACCTCAGGAAATGGAAAGATCTCCCATGCTCATGGATCGGCAGGATTAATATAGTAAAAATGGCAATTTTGCCAAAAGCAATCTACAGATTCAATGCAATCCCCATTAAAATATCAACTCAATTCTTTACAGAGCTAGAAAGAGAAATTCTCAAATTTATTTGGAATAACAAAAAACCCAGGATAGTGAAAACCATTCTCAACAATAAAAGAACTTCTGGAGGAATCGCCATCCCTGACCTCAAGCTGTACTACAGAGCAATAGTGATAAAAACTGCCTGGTATTGATTGGTACTGAGACAGGCAGGAAGATCAGTGGAATAGAGTTGAAGACCCAGAAAGGAACCCACACACCCATGGTCATTTGATCTTTGACAAAGGAACTAAAACCATCCAGTGGAACAAGGACAGCATTTTCAACAAATGGTGCTGGTTCAACTGGAGAACAACATGCAGAAGAATGCAAATCGATCCATTCTTATCTCCTTGTAGAAAGCTCAAGTGCCAAGTGGATAAAGGACCTTCACATAAAACCAGACACACTGAAACTAATAGAAGAGAAGGTGGGAAAGACCCTCAAATACCTAGGCACAGGGGAAAAGTTCCTGAACAGAACACCAATGGCTTATGCTCAAAGATCAAGAATTGACAAATGGGACTACATAAAATTGCAAAGTTTCTATAAGGCAAAGGACACTGTTAATAGGACAAAATGGCAACCAACAGATTGGGAAAAGTTCTTTACCAATCCCACATCTGATTGAGGAGTAATATCCAATATATACAAAGAACTCAAGAAATTAGACTCTAGACAACCAAATAACCCTATTAAAAATGGGGTACTGAGCTAAACAAAGAATTCTCAACTGAGGAAATGCGAATGGCTGAGAAGCACCTAAAGAAATGTTCAGCATCCTTGGTCATCAGGGAAATGCAAATCAAAACAACCCTGAGATTCCACCTCACACCAGTCAGAATAGCTAAGATAAAAAACTCAGGTGATAGTAGATGCTGGCAATGATATGGAGAAAGAGGAACACTCCTCCATTGTTGGTGGGATTGCAAGACGGTGCAACCACTATGGAAAACAGTCTGGCGGTTCCTCAGTAAATTGAACATATCACTACCTGAGGACCCAGCTATACCATTCCTGGGCATATACCCAGAAGATGATCTAACATATAACAAGGACATATGCTCCACTATGTTCATAGCAGCTTTATTTATAATAGCCAGAAACTGGAAAGAACCCAGATGCCCTTCAACAGAGGAATGGATAGAAAAAATATGGTACATTTACACAATGGAATACTACTCAGCTATTAAAAACAATGAATTTGATAAATTCTTATGTAAATGGATGTAACTAGAAAATATCATCCTGAGTGAAGTAACCCAATCACAAAAGAACATACACGGTATTCACTCACTAATTATTCAATTTTAGCCCAGAAGCTTGAAATACCCAAGATTCAACTCACAGACCACATAAAGCTCATGAAGAATGACGACCAAGTGTGTTTGGGGGGGGGGGGGTCTTCAGTCTTTCTTAGAAGAAGTAACAAAATACTCAAGGGAGCAAATATGGAGACAAAGCACAGGACAGAAACTGAAGGAGGGGCCGTTTGCAGACCATTCCACCAGGGTATCCATCCCATGTGCAGTCACCAAAGGTAGAGGTTGATGTGGATGTCAGGAAGTACATGCTGACAGGAGCCTGATACAGCTGTCTCTTTAGAGGTCTGCAAGAGTCTGACATATTCAGAGGTAGATGCTCACAGCTAACCATTAAACTGATCATGGGGTTCCCAACAGAGAAGATAGAGTGAAGACTGAAGGAGTTGAGAGGATTCGTGACACCATGAGGAAAGCAACAATATCAACCAACCAGAGCCCCCAGGATCTAAACCATCAGCCTGGGAGCGCTTAGGGAGGGACCCATGTGTAGGCAGCCGTGTTTAAGATAGCACCTGGGATGGTTGCAAAGTCTTATGACTAGCACCTGATGATGTAGGCAGCTGGCTTCCAGCGTGGCCAGCTCAGCTAAACTGGTAAACAAGTCCTTTAGTCCTTTGTGCATGCATTGGCCTTGTGCCCCTCCTGAACGGGCTTATGCTAATGAGGTATTGGCAGCTTAACCTATGCTGAGAGAACAAATCACCCAGCCTGCCTTGGGAAGATATATAAGCAGCTCTTTTCTGCTGCTGGGGGTCCCCATCCCATCCCGGTCCAGTCCCAGTCCATAAGTCAAGAGTCGTTCCTGTAATAAAGCTGACAGAGAAGGATCCGACCGTGTAGTGTCTTACTTGCTGGTCAAAGGGGACGCGACACCCATGGCTCCAGCTATATATGCAAGGGAGCTATTCATAAGTGGGAGAAGAGATCCTTTGTCCCATGAAGGCTGGACATCGTGAGGGGTAGTATTCGAGGGTGGGGAGGTGAGGTACGGGGGAGGGTGGGTGGGTGTACACCATCATAGAGGCAAGAGGAGGGGGGGAAAGGGGGTAAGGGGAAATCATCTGAAATGTAAATAAAATTTGCAATTAAAAAAAACCCTCCATTTGGAAAAAGACTATTTCTGGTAAACATGTGTACAGCTACCATAACACCCACCAATTCTACTTTCATGTAGTTGCCAAAACTAAATAAAAATGTGTCCTCACACTGAAAAAAAAAAAAAGAAATATTTAATTCTTTAGTGAATTTTCTTTAGGTATAAATTAAATAAACTATGTAATACATTTTAAAATAATTCCTTATCTTTAATATTTCTGAAAACCTGAAATACAAAGTAACAACTTAGAAACTGAAGTGAAAATTGTTGAACTTTTATGAGAGTTGTAGAGAAATTTTAATTCAGCAACATGGATGCTCTGGTAAGGGATCACATCCAAAGATGTGTGATGGGGCTGAAATGAAGACACACCCTAACACACCTTTATTACTAAACAATGTAGGAAATGTAAATTTGTAGAAGGAAGCAGTCTTGTTTGAATATCATAGATCTCTAATTTAGGGTCAGACAAAGTAAAAAGTCAGAGAAAAATTTGACAGAATGAGTCAGAGTCAAGATACATGCAACTCCTAAGAGAATACACAGTAAAAAGAAGCTACTTAAGAGAGGAGTGCAGAGGGGGAGAAAAATGGAGAGAGAGAGAGAGAGAGAGAGAGAGAGAGAGAGAGAGAGAGAGAAGAGAGAGACAGAGAGAGACAGAGACAGAGAGTCAGAGGGAGGAGAGACAGAGAGAGAGAGAGACAGAGAGACAGAGAGAGACAGAGAGACAGAGAGAGGAGAGACAGAGAGACAGAGAGACAGAGAGAGACAGAGAGCAGGTTTATTAAAGTCAGTTTCTCAGAGACAGGTTGCAGGTGAAGAAACATGAGCCAGAGCATGAGAAAGAGAAGATAAATTACTTTGAGGCCAAGCAGAGCAATTCAGTCAAAAGCTGTGAGAAGCTAATTTGAATTAGTCAGCTTGGAACCAGCCAGGCAGAGTTCAGAAAGAACTAGATAGGGTGAGCTTATTCAGCAGTAAGCTTTCAATATCCCAATTATATCTGGGAAATAAAAGTGACATTTACAGAGAGTAGTTAGATTAGCACCAAAACTAAAATCTAGTTGGAACATAGGAAACATAACTTTCACATTAAGAAAAAAATATGGTCTAACAAATGCTTTTCAAATATGTCTTTCTGCAAAAGTTTTACACAACTTATTGATATGCAGATTTGCTGAGAATCTGCATCAACTGTCTCCTTTAGTTTAGTATGTTGAGTCATGCCAAACTATAGAAAGACAACAGCAAAACAAACCAAAAATGGTTGTAATGAAAAGGGTAACTAGGAAGAAAATGTTATTGATTACTAAAGGTCTAACCTGTTGAGATTGTTCAAAAGAAGCACATAATTCTAATCGTTATTTAAAATACATGATCACAAATGCAGCCTTAGTTTATAAGATGTATGTACTGGTGAAAAGTCTGCTTTTCATATGTAATAAACTTTTTACATTTTTGGTAATCATATTGAAATATTATTCACACCTCATTATAACTTCTGTGTTTTTGTTATGCTCATAGAATTGTGCAACTAGTAAACAAACAAACAAACATGGCATAGTTAATGCATAGTGACAAAGATCTTGTTACTGAAAAAGATGCTGTTCCTTGGCTGTGAAGTAGAAAACACAGCCATGGTGAAGGAAGGAGAGCAACATAGCCATGGTGAAGGAGAGCAACACAGCCATGGTGAAGGAGAGCAACACAGCCATGGTGAAGGAGAGCACTGAGGTTGTGAAAAGCTTGGGTTTAACTTAGAATATGGACTTAATGAGTAAGAATTTAATGTGAAGGAGCAAAGCTGGATCACTGTCTACAAAATTACTTAAAAGAAATCTTGGAGGTGTGGGGGATTATGCTTACAGTGAATTAGAATATGATTTCTAAACATAGATAAAGATAAATAGACATCAAATGGAGGTTAACATGATAAACTAATCAGATATCAAAGTTACTCAAATATTGGTAAACTTGTTTAGTAAAGTTTGTACTTGGAGAATGAGTTTTATAAGATAGTATATAAATGAACCTAGAAGGTTTTAGTGCTCAAGGAAATTTGGGCCCAGGAAACAATCTATAACATCATACCATCATTTTCAGAGCAATTTGTTGCCCCATAAAGAAGCTCTGCAATGTTTAATAGTCCAACTATCACACAGGCCTCTCACGAAATGACTTATCTATCTTCTCTTCATATTGGTTGGCCATCTCTGGAAATAACATATAAATTAAGTCATACTGCATGTAGTATTTCACAAAGTTTTCTTAATTGACTATGCTGTCTTCATAGGTCATCCATGTTTCAACATACATCTGTATACCACTTATGCATTATAAGATAATGCATTTATATTTTACACTTGTATTCAAACCTTGATGGGCATTAGAGTCTTTTCTGGGCTTTGGTAATAATGAATAATGCCACCATAAATGGCCATGTTGTACACAAATGTGTGCATTTTTTAGAATATATGGTATATTGGAAAGTGAAATGTCTGGATTATATTGTTTATTACAGTTTAAAAATTTGATGAATTGTGAAACTGTTTCCTTGAAAAAAACTGTTATAATTCCTCAGAATTTTATGAGGTTTTTAATTTCTCCATATTCTCATCAATACTTGTTATTATCTTTCTATTTTTAATAAGGTAGACATTAAGTAGTACCACATTTTGTTTTACAGTGCCCACAAAGATAATTATATTGAATTTGTTTTCATGCCTTATTGGCTAGAGATAGGGAATAAGACAGTGACCAGACCACGCTTAATCACATTCTTGTTACCCCTTTACATTGGTCCATATAGATAATCACTAGTCTTTTAGATTTTTGCCTCCAATTATACTTCATGAAGGAGCCAGTGAAAGTTTTATTGGAACTAGCATTGTTCTCATTCTATCAGATCTATGAATGGAAGCTGGGTTGAAAAATAGGATTGGAAGCTTTTCTGCCTCTATCTGTTGGACTTCATTTATAGTAGATAAGGACCTTTTGGTCTTGATAATGGCTTTCCTCAGAGAAACTTCATAGGCATAATCTAGAATGTAAACAGAAGAAGGCACCTATTTTGGTGGCAGATCCAGAAGTAAAACATCCATCTCTCTGGTCTAGGAAGGGAGGAGGCAGAAAACTTGATTGATGCTAGACTGTGCTGTTATTTTATTAATGCCTTCATGTTTGCAGTATACCTTTAAAACAACTTTAATAAACGTTTATGGTTAGGTTTTCAAAATACTTTTTAAAAGACAAGGGCAGGCTACTGAGTAGAGTTTATATTTTTATTTCAAAGCTGGCTTCTTCCAAAGGTTATGAATTTTGAAAGCTCATTTCTTCCTTGAGGAATATTAGCTTCCAAAATGTTGTTAAAAGATAAAACAGAGACACAGTTCAATACAATGAATCCTACAATATAGTAATAAATCCTATTCCTCATGGTAGACCGCTGTCTGAAACAATAAATGAAAATCACAGAAATTAACCAGCTTACATGATTTGGTAGATGAAGTTATCCCAAATATTAGCTTGACTGACTAACACTCAATTAATACTTTTATAAATAATAGATTTTTTCTTTTAAATATTTAACCTACTTTGTATATATATTTAACCCCAGAATTTTTCTTTTGTTTTGTTTTGAAAAATTATTCTAAACAATATGTTCTGATCAAGTTTTCCCTTCCCTCACCATCTTCCATATCCTTACCTCCATCCACCCTCCAAACTCCACATCTTTTTTTCACACATTATTTTCCTGTCTTTTTATAATAGAAACAGGCAAACAAGCAAGCAATAATCAAACGAAACAGAATTTTAAAAAAAGAACAGGGAAAACACACACACACACACACATAAATACACACACACCAAAACCAATACACAAAATCAGAAAACACATTAAACCAACAAATGACCAGTTAGACAAAGAAAGAAAAAAGAAAGGAAGGAAGGAAGGAAGGAAGGAAGGAAGGAAGGAAGGATAGGAAGGAGGAAGGAAGGGAGAGAAGAAGAGAGACAAGAAAGAGAAAGAAAGAAAGAAAGAAAGAAGAAAGAAAGAAAGAAAGAAAGAAAGAAAGAAAGAAAGAAAGAAAGAAGGAAGGAAGGAAGGAAAGGAAGGAAAGAAAGATAAGAAAGAAAGAAAGGGAGAGAGAGAGAAAGAAAGAAGGAAAGAAGGAAAAAAGAAGGAAAGAAAGAAAGAAAGAAGGAAAGAAAGAAAGGAAAGAAAAGAAAGAGAAAAAATAAGAAAATACCTAAAGTGATATAATACAAATAATCAATGAAAATACTATTAAGATCATTTTGTGATGGCAATCTACTGCTGGCCATGAGGCTTACCCTTATGTGTGCTCCATCTATCCAGTAAAACTCCATTGGATAAACTATTATTTCATCTGTGAGTGTTTGTTAATTCCTGGTTTAGGGATTTGCATTCATATCGACTTCAACCTGTTGCTACTGGGACCTTGTCTGACTTGAAACTCTGCAGGGGATATGCATGCTGCCATTTAGTATGTGAGTCCATATATGCCTTCGATTTGTCTGGAAGAGAAGTTTTCTTTGGTGTAATTCGTCTCATTGCTACACTCTTTTTGTCTTCTGTTACACAGAGTGTCCTGAAGGCTGAAAGAAGAGGTTGACGAAGACCTCCCACTAGGACTGAGTGCCAACAGGGTCTCACTCTGCAACTGTCCAGTTCTGGATCTCTGTATTAGTTCCCAGGGTATTTGCCACATTCTTCCTCATACCTTCTTTTTGTGACATTTTCCTTTCCCTACCATTCCATTTTCTAGATCCTTTCACTTTGTTCAAATTTAGACTATCTGGTTTCTAAATTAACTGTATAGCTCTAATCCAGTCAAATTAATTTTCAGGTTTTTAGTTGGAGTCCATTGAAATCTGGGAGCATTATCTTTGTCCAAATTTTTTTTCTCTCTCATTTATGGTGTTTTCAAGATAATCCACAATACATATCTCTTTATCTTAGTTATTGTTGAAATTATACCTAATATCCTATTTGTTTTTAGACAACTTGTATAACTTTTTAAGCAGGCATTTTGATGTTATTTATATTTTTTCTTTTATTTATTAAATTATTTTATTCATTTACATTCCAAAAGTTCCCCCCTGGTCCCTCCTCCCAGCGTTTATCCCACCCCCCTCTCCCATACCTCTGAGAAGGTGTTTCCCATCTGTCTACCCACCCCTACCTTAACCCCACAAGCATCTCTCTTACCTGGGAGATCAAGCTTCCACAGGAATAACTATATCCTCTTCAACGAGGGCCATACAGTATAGGTAGTCCTCTGTTTCACATGTGCCTGGGGCCACTAATTAGCCCATGTATGCTCCTTGGCTTAGTTTCTGGGAGTTCAGATGGTTCCGGATTAGTTGACACTGTTGTTCTATGGGGTTGAAATCCCCTTCATCTCCTCCATTCCTTCCTCTAATTCTTCCATATGGGTCTCTGATCTCCAACCGTTGGCTGTAAGTATCTGCATTTGTCTCAGTCAGTAGTTTGTAGAGCCTTTCAGAGGACAGCCATTCCCTGTCCTCAGTAATAGGGTCAGGATTTAGTATGTGTGCATGGGATGGATTCCATGTTGGGCCAGTCACTGGGTGGTCTTTCTTTCAGTCTCTGCTTCATTTTTGTCCCTGCATTTCCTTTAGACAGGAACAATTCTGGTTAAAAATTTGAAGATCGGTGGTTGGTCCCCTGCCTCAACTGGGGTCTCTGTCTATCTACTGGAGGTGGTCTCTTCTTGTTCCATGATCCTCACTATTGGGCATTTCAGCAAAAGTAACTCACATTGAGTCCTGGTAGCCTCTCACATCCCAGGTCTCTGGAACTTTCTAGAGGCTCCCTCTGCCTCTTAACCCCACTGGTGCATATTTCTATTTATACTGCTGGTCCTCTGGGAGTCCTTCCTCTTTCTCTATATCTGATCATGTCCTTCCTTTTCCCCTGTCCCTCCTTTTTCCCATCCATGTTCCTCCTCCTGCCTCCCATGATTACTTTCTTCCTTTTCTAAGTGGGTTTAAGGTATCCACACTTGGGCCTTCTGTTTTGTTAGGCCCTTTGTTCTCTGAGTTGTATCATGAGTATTTTGAACTTTTTGGCTAATATCCACTTATTAGTGAGTACATACTATACAATTCATTTTGGATTAGGGTTACCTCATTCAGGATGATATTTTCTAGCTCCATCAATTTGACTGCAAAGTTCATCTATTTAACATAGTACTCAAAGTTTTTGCTAGTGTAATAAAACAACAAAAAGAGATCCAGGGGATACAAATTAGAAAGGAAGAAATCAAGGTATCACTATCTGCAGACGATAAGATAGTATGCATAAGTGACCCCAAAAATTCTACTAGAAAACTTCTACAGCTGATAACTTCAGAAAAGTGGCTGGATATAAAATTAACTCACACCAATCAGTAGCCTTCCTCTACTCAAAGGATAAACAGGCTGAGAAAGAATACCTTTTACAATAGTCACAAACAATATAAAATATCTTGGTATAACTGTATGACAAGAACTTCAAGTCTCTGAAGAAAGAAATCTAAGAAGTCCTCAGATGATGGAAAGATCTCCATGTTCATGAATTGGTAGGCTTAACATAGTAAAAATGGGTAAGAGTAAATTTTGTTTATTGTTTCAAAAAAATTGTTTTACTGATTTCTCAGCATGTATTTCCTTGGACTCACTTCCTAAGTTTCTGTCTCAATCTGCCTACCACTACTATGATTTTCCTGAAAGAATAGGCTACAAGTATAATTACCTCATTCTTATATATGATTAAATGAAGACAATTATCTGAAAAAAACTTTAATCTTTTATGATTCCATTCATGTAGACTATAATTGAAAATTTGTTTACATTGAAGTACTTTACTTTCTCATGTGGATGTAACAAATATATTCCATCTCTGTTCATAATTCTCTCATAACAAGTAATTCAAGGAAGTGAAGATGGGAGATTCTCTTGAAGACTGGCATGGCGCATTGCTGACAGTCAGCACAGTTTGCCTCCAGGTATCCCATTGATCTGAAGAAACCAAAGACCAAGAATGTCTGCTCCTGTACAGTATTAATCTAATATTTATTCAATGCAAGATTAAACTATTAGGTCTCCTTTGCACAGAGGATATTTAAAAAGGTAACCATAGCTGCAAGGTACTCTAAAGTTGAAGTGGATATCATATTACATATCAGTTCAAATGCACTCCAAAATCAGTGATGGAACTTTCACATTGTGTGGTCTTGACTTTTGAGAGAATATAGAAAGAATTAAGTCTAGAAATAAGAGGAAATACTGAGTCCATGGCACAGATGAATTGCCTAAAAATGGTATAGATATATTTGATGTCTATGTGATCCCCATAATTATGTATTTCTTTATGACAAGCAGGTATTTTGATGACAGAGTAAGTTCCAGTGAAATATTAGCAATGTAGGAGAAATTTGCTTTATCAGTAAGCAGCTTCCAAATGGGAAACTTTAATACAGATACATTAGGATAGGTCTCTGGGCAGCCACATTGCTAAAATCACCATGAAAGGAGAACTAGCAGCACAGACACTGAGCTTGTATTTCATCATAACTGATTCCTCAGGCTACTATGACCTCACTGAGCACTGGATGTCTTTCAGATTGTCCCCATGTATGAAAAACTCAATAGACCTTGAACTCCAGCATCACCCAGTTAATCAATGTAAGATGTATGTTATCTAGGAGTTGAATATTCCAACTGGATATATAATTGGATAATACCTAGTGACTCACTTTGTATGTATGTTTAGATGTTTTCCAGGTGTTTAATCGTCTCTCATAATCGTCCCTAGAATTTCATCATCTTATAATTGTCTTCACTGTTCTCCAGATACAAATGTTTCTTTTAAGCATTAGTTTAATCATTTCTCTACATTTAGTTTATCCAAGAAATATTCCCTTACTGTCGTCTGATAAACCAAGTATGGTGTACAATCTGGTAATATTTGAATTTGTATAATTTTTTGTTGCTTATACTCTTGGCAGTGTCATATACATACATAAATACATATACACACATACACATATATTAAAAATAGATTTTTCTTTCATACAGTATATCCCAAGGACAAGTCGCACTCCTCTCTGCTCCCTCCAACCTCCCATCTCTGCCAGATCAACTACCCCTCCAGTTTTCTCTTCAGAAAAGAGCCGGCCTCCAAGAGACAACATCCAGTCATGACAATATAAACTATAGTAAGACAAGGCAAAATACTTCATATTGAGGCTTGACAAGGCAAGTCAAGAAGGAACAGGGTCTTGAGAGGAGGAAAAACAGCCAGAGAAACACCGACTCAAATTGTTAAGGACTGCCACAATAATTCCAACCCAGTAGGAGAAGAAAAGATTGCAGTAGTCAGCAGGGTTGGAAGATACCAGAGAACATGACTCACCAAATCAACTGAGTAGGGAATGTATGGGCTCACAAAGTGGCAAACATGGGGCCTGCAAGGGTCTGTACCAGGTCGCCTGCCTTTATGCTATGGCTGTTAGATTGGTGGTTTTGTGAAACATCTGTTCCATATTGATAAAGAACTTCATTTAATGCTCTCAAAATAAATCTTACTAAATACAAATTAACAATATTCATGAAAGTGAAGAAGACAAATATGTGATGGGAGATCCCTGTATCTTTTCTTATTCTTTTTTTAGAATTTGAAAGACTGAATTTCATATCACAATTTTACCACTTTTGGTGAGCAAGTTAATTTAACCTTAATGACCCTAATGCTCCCCACTTTTTACAAACCCAGTGAAAGTGGTTGCATATTGAGTAAATAAAGTGATTCATTGAATTGGTTTAGTATAGCTCCTAGCTCTCTAAATGATGAATGTTTTAATTTAATGGATGGATTCTTTTTGCATCTTGAAGTCTAATATGTGAATAATAGAGACTGCATGCTTTTGACATTACTCTTTTGATAGTCCAAAAAATTCCACTAAAAAGAAAATAGTGATAGCCAATTCTTATAGTCAGATTTACTTTATTTTCTAAAGAAACTGATAACAGCAATTGAAACACTGGGTGTGCTTTGTATTCACTTTTAATAGTAACTGCCTTGGAAATATAAGAAAGAAAGGACACTTATTTACACTAAGGCACTAGTATTACCCAACCTTAAATTATTTAATCTTAGCACATGACTTCTCAACTTGTAGGAAAACCCAAACAAGTTTGATGAGAAAAGAAAAAGAAAAAAAAAAAAGAAAGGAAAGAAATATTCAAATATCACTACAAGGAAAAACAGAGAAATATCACATGGAGAAAATTATGTTAATATATCATTACTGGGGTGCTTACAAAGTGCACAATGTTAATAAAAAAAAGATTTAAGGATGGTCTACAAGTAATTTAACAAGATTTTTATTGAAAAATATTTATTTTAGGGAACTTTAGAAATATGCACTACTTCAAAAAAAACTTTTAGAAATATGAAAATTTATAATTATATTAAGAATCCTTATATAATAAGTATTTATATTATTCAATGAGAATCTTTTTTCAATTTTTGACACATTCCTCATAAGTATCCATTGTAGATGTTTTATATGTATTTTACATCTTTTCTAGAGTTTTAACATATCCATGAAAAATGTACATGGTTCCTTTTCAGTAGTGTAGAATGAGTGTCTTTCTTCCACTAATTAAAGAGAAATTGCTGAAGCACATATGAAAAGGTCTCATCATCAGAAATAATTGTCTTGGTTCCCACATATGCTGTTTTTAAGAACCTCAAGAATGATTGTATCTAGAAACGTGGTGTATGCAGACAATGCATGAATATCCAGTATGTATACAGGTGCACATCCATCTTATTTGTGATATACCAATATTATTGCTATGTACAGTTTATATTTTTATTTCTTAAGCTTGTCAAAATGCAAAGAATTTAAAATGTACTAACTTTTCCTTCAAAATTTTTGAAAATTTGTTTCTTTCATAGATTATAGAGTTGGAATTTATGTCCTGGTTCTGAAGAAGTACATTCTAAGATCTCACATGATTATATAGATGTCTTTAAATGCTATAAATTCCAATGTGTGAATCTATGTTTCTCAAAGATAGAGAAACAAACAAATAAATAAATAAATAAATAAATAAGCAAACAAATAAATAAGAAAATAACAACACAAGAAACCTATTGTAGGCAGTTTTTTTCTTTGGCTATCATTTTCTATTGGCTATTGCTATCAATCAAGCATAATTGTGAAATTGCCTCATAGATGGATATAAATTGAGAGTAGTTCGAATCTCATTTTCCCTTTTAGTTTAGTTTAATAATTCAACCCCATGCCATTTCTTGGCCATACAATAGATAACAACCCTTTATTTAAAGCACATCTGGTCATCAATATAATTTGATTCTCATCAACAGGACTCTCTCTGTGTGTATTTAGATTAATATTGAAGACTTAAGCATATGAGTGATCATCAGCAAAAACAGTAAAAGAAGTTTAATGAGGAGATTTTAATCAGAAAGTGCAATAAAGGGAAACTTGTTTAATGAGGACATTGGTGACAAACTACATTATTCATAGGGCATTCTGATTAGAGACAAATGCACAATGAAATATATATTCCTTGGTTGACACCTTCCTCGTTTACATTTCAAATACATACTATTACTTTAACCTTTAGCTGAGAAAATGAGACTTCATGCTGAATAAGTAAATACACCTCCAAAAATAATGATGTAGCAAATACATTGCTATAGAATGAATTATGGATTGAAGAATCTTTTCTTGATTTTCAGAATCATGACTCTTTCTAAATCTAATGAAAGATATATTTTCATTGCTCTATCAAATTCTTGGCCTTACAATGTAATCGTAGCTTTATATGTGTATGTTAAAATTATTTTTAATCCAGTAGGAATTATGCTTATGAAGATGTTTATTGGTTTGTATGTATATACTACAGTAAACTAAACATGATCTGGGTAAACCTTTAAAGAGGTTCTTTGGTTTGTGGACTTTTTATTTGGATTGGTGTTATTGGGAGAGGTCTCCATGAAGGATTTCATCATAGCTGTGAATCAGTGGTTAAGGAGATGGTCAACATAACATAAAATTCCAAAGACTGATTATCTACAGCATATCATACTCTTACCATAAAAGATAATCTATGAAGGGAAAAATATATTTGAATTTTGTATGAAATGTTTGGTTGGAGGATTTAGTTTAGAGTTTTCAACCTTGCACTTTTTGGAGAAAAGCTAAGTATTCGAACTCTCCATTGGAATAAAGCACAAGAAAACTAAAAAATACAATTTGGAGTGAAAGAAAATACTTTTTAACTTAAACGCCTTAGAGCTTAAATTTTTGCACTTCCAGCAATAGATTTTTTTTTTCTCTAGAAAAATATTCTTCAGGAATATTGTTGGAAATACACGTAACTGTGAGAAGCACACACCCACTCACCATTACCACCACCACCACCACCAATCAGTAATACTGACCATAGCCATTGGGAAACACCATGAGAAATTTTCCCTCATACTCTTGACAAAGGAGACTAAGCTATTATGTGACAGAGACATGTGGAGGTTACTTAAAAAGGAAATCAAAGTCACCTTTGGTCTCCACTTAACTCTTGAGTGAGTTAACATATCATTAGTTCTATTATAAGTTACAAATCTCACAATGTAATGCACTAATTTATGGATATACACACCAATATACACAGAGAAGACAACAGGCTATGTGATTCTTTGGATATTCCTTTCCTAAAGAGTTTTGTATTCTCAGACTAAATGGAGACTGGGCTACTTTATACAACTGTTACAGAGAATGCAGTGTCCATATTATGCCTCAGAGATTTGTGTAGTACCTAGCACAGTCTTCACAGTCATAATCATAAATATATATATATTTTATTATAAACAGTCAAACTAGGGATACTTTACATAAAACACTCTATGTATTAGCACCCTGGTAGCAAACAATTTTAGTTTATGCATCTGGATGCCAGTTGTCAGCACAATGATGAGGATCTTAATGTAGTTATTGTTTTGTTTCCCATGGGGCACCTCTAGCTATAAAAGTAGAAATATTTCACACCAAAAACACATGTGCTCCTCAACTTATGGTATCACCATGTTCTGATAAACATATTTTGTAAGATAATAAGTTGAAATCCATTTAATCCAACTAATTTGTAAACATCGTAGATTGTCAGTGAAGAATGCTAGTGTGTAAGAAGCATGCCTGAGTGAGCAGTAGGTGTTAGAGCACTGTAGCTCATTATCGTTACTGTGATCACTGGAGAGTCATATTGAACATCCTTGGTCCATGAAACGTTCAAAACTCAAAGCTGAAGTATAATTTCTGCTGATTGTACATAGATTCTAGACTACCTTGAAGTAAAACTTAAAGGCTAATATTCATAAGGCCTCAAACATTTGTAATTTAATTTATTGATCCCAGCAGGCTATGAATCTAAGAGTTTCTTGTTGTTTAGAGTCTGAAGAAAAATATTTGTTTTATCTCTTAGCCTTACCTTTCACATTAAGTCTATTTTAAGATGCAACATTTTATGTAATGTGACACTTTAAAGTTAAGAAGGGCTCTAATATAGGTAAGTTATTTTAAGGTAGTTGGGGTTCTGTACTAAGACAAGTAGGAGGCAGCATTCTCAGTTTGAAGAGAATAAAATGATCCAATATTTATACTGTAACTTCTCATGGACAGATAAGAAATAGAATTAGATAGTATCTGATACTCAAATCTATTGCATCCTTTGACAGTAAAATTATATGATTGCAACCATAAGTTTGCAGAATGTTTGTACCTAGTCTGTCATTAAAGAATGATTTTTTTGACCATCATCCTTCAAACCAAGAATGTAACTATATTTATAGATATGTTAATGGATGAAGCATATTGATACTTTTAGTTTTCCTGCAGTAATTTATAAGACCTTGGATAATTTGATAATTAAATAAAAATTTCATTTCAAATCAAGGACCAATAGATTTACAGATATATATTATCCAACACTTTTTTTTGTGGATTATTTACTTATCCTAACTGGATTTATTACTAAATGAATTGCTAAAAATACTAAATGTTTTATTGACAAAACAAATTAAAATATATTTACACATGTTGTTTTTTCTTTGAAATAATAATGCCTTTTCTGAGTCTTCCAGGAGATGAGAACTGTGTTCTTTGGATTATAGCTATGCTGAAGAATCATTGTTTATATTTCATGCAAATTGTACTTTAAAACACCAGAGAAATATATAAATGAAATTGAAATGAACATTCATCCTTCCTGTCACTCCGTACAAGAAACAAAACCCAGTTATAACTTGGTATGAATAATTGTGGAGTTAATTATAAGTGCTGTTGTTCTAATTGAATATAGAATATTACAGCACTTATTCAAATGTTCATCAACTGCACATAATAATTGTTCAGCAACAGGCTACATAATAAGTGAGACAATTTCTATTACTTATTTTGGTATTCATTGTTAGAGAATGAATCACACTGAATTGTTTTGGTTATCATGTAGATGTAAAATATAATTTCACAGAAATATTATTATAATTTACCAGAGCTTTAATTAATAGTGGTAGGCAACTGTGAGCAGATACGTTACATGGAGAAAAGAAACAAGGAAGCCATTTGCAACCATGATCATTAAATTTTATATGTCAGGTATAGCTGCTAAATATACAAAATAGCTTAATAAATCAATCTATACCTTTAGCAGAAATACTGAACTGGAAAATCTCAAATGCAGAGATGGCAACACAAAAGAGTAACACAAAATTTAGGATGTTACTAAGATATTCTTAAGTCGCACTATTTTATGTATCTCAGATAAATAGCTGCATTTTTATCTTTAGTCTATAGAAAGCATAATTGTGGAGGACATTCCCTGGGTGTATATTTTGAGGTTATTTGCTAGGTACATGTAATTATAATATGAGAGATTCTGTCTGAATTAGCACATATACATTGTGGAGCTCAGCTGGATATTGTAGAGACACACTAGGTAACAGTGGGTTTAACTTCTGATTTGCTGACGACATGGCTTAGGCAACTTGTGATTACCTGTCAATCATGGGTACAGTACACATTACACTAAACACACATCTAGCTTTCCTTTGTCAGGCATTTTCTTACAACTACTTTTGATTGATGTCTGATGCTGATTGCACCTTCATTTTACACCAAAAAAACTAAAAATGACTGCTAGCGGCAGACTTCCTCCAATAAGATCATACCTCGTAATATTTTTTAAGTAGTTCCACCGACTAGGGAAAATTAAAAAAAAAAACATTAAAATACAGGAACCGATAGGGAGTCATTCTTATTTAAACTGCCACTATACATTGTTGTTGGTATATAGTATTTTGATAATCTGTCATCATTTCACATATGGTTCAAGTTGGAATGTTTTTTAAATTCCATATTCTTGAATAAATTAGTAGTATTTAGTTTGGCATTTTGTGAGAGTTTTTCCTGGTTTAGTAGCTGAATATTATCAAATACTAAAAGCATTTTTTTTATTCTTGTCAATACCACAACATCTGCTGGGATCATTCAGAGTGCAAACTAAGTTCTTTCAATAGTTTAAGGTTATTTTCCCATCGATTCTCCCTTTGCACAGCTCTTAAGAGACATAACTTGAATTTTAATTATTATCTTCCTCTATTTCAGTATTCCAAAACTGTTTAGCCAAAACAATTACTTTATTCAGTTCCACACAGATTCTTCTCATATGTGCTAAACATTAATTTCCATACATATTACTATCACTCTCTTTTTTGGCACAGTTGTGGAGACATGTAGCCAAGCATTCCTTGGCAGTATGAGAGTTTGGGCTTATCCCCTATAACATTTGGCTGTACTCTGTTTTCTGGACTTTATTCTTTTTCTCATTAATGCTCTCTACATTCAGTGAATCTTAGACATAGTTAGTAGAAAACATTACATAAAATTTCTCCTCTCATGTTTCTGTGACCATAGCACCAAAGCACTGGGTATTTATGATGGTGGTGGTCCTGTCAGGCAGAAGAAACAGACATATCATGATAGAAACACAGAAGCCTCTTTATAATGTCTGAACAGAGCATTAATAAACTATTTGGTTTCTTTTCAAGACCATGATTCTATAGGTTCCATGTTCCTGTAAGAAACCCCATCATAGTCATGTGTTTACCAAGGTATGTTGAGATGAAAATGTAACTTTGGTCTGTAAAAGGAACTCTATATTTGATGCAAATAGATGTCTGTTCATGCCCTGCAGAACATCCTGCTACAATTTTTCTTAAATTATTAGGTAGTAAGGTCACAGGGTGTACAGTTGTTTTCTGAATAAAGAGTAACCTGAAAAAGCAGAGAATATTAGGATAGTCTTATGAAACGGTCTGAATCAGCCTTTCTCTGAAGACTATTTGGTGTCTACTACCCAAAGTTTTAGCATAATTTACTCCAGATTCCTGTACCTTGGAGTTTTCTCATATTGAAACCACTGATTAGGATGACAATGAATAGTGAAAGTGGTGGTTGTGGGTTGTAGGTTCTCCTCTAAGATCCATGGCTTCACTAGCCCTGAGTAGTTAGCTAGATTTCTCAGTATGATGCATGATTTTCCTCTTATTGAGTGGCTCTTAAGTTCAATTGGAGAGCTAGGAGTTACTGCTTAAGTATGTGTGTCACTGCTGTATCTGTAGGGTTATTGTATCATGTAGGTCAGTTTTTGTTGCTGTTATTGTTCATAGATATCACACCTGTGTAGTACTATGGCTGGGTCTCTTCTGTAGGAACCTTAATGGCCTTTTGGTACCATGAAAGCTGCTAGTCCTCAAGGATGAGGTATTTAAATCAGTTTCAGTTCGGAGGCCTCTGTACTTTGTATCTAAAGTGCACAGAGTCTTCAGCAATAGGGACTTATCTTCTACTTCTCAGGGAAGCCAAGGGTAATAACATCATCTTATATGTTTGGAAGTCTCTGACCAACAACTCAAAAGACTGTTATTGATGCCTATGTTGGCCGTTTTATTTGGTATTTCTTGACACTTGTAGGGAATATTGTCTCCCCAGTGAATAACTTTTTATACATTTTATATGTGAATATACATATAATATTTATGTGTGTTATGTTATTTTATGAAGGGGCAATAGTTAATAGTTTCATTCTTGCTGACTTTTCAGACATCTTTACTGTTGTTTTACTCTCCTCCCTCCTTCTGTATTTACCTGTCTCCTACATCTCTAACTGGTATGCTCTCATCTCTCTTATCAAACTATTCCTCTCTAGTGTTTTCCCACTTTCTAACCCCATCAACGGTCCATCCCTCTTTACATTCCTGGTTTCTGTTGTTACTCTTGCATCAGTATTCACATATGAACATTTAGACCTAGAAACCTCCAATAAGAAGGAACTTGTGATGTTTGTCTTTTAGGATCTGGATAATCTAATTCAATATATTTTTTCTTGTTCTATGCAAAGTTTATTACTTTATTTTTCTGTACAGATGTATAATACCTCATAGTATATATGTTCCATAGTTTCCTTGTCCATTCACAAGTTGAAGGTCATTTAGGTTGTTTCTGTTTCTTACTGATTGTGAATAAGACAGGACGGAACACTGCTAAACAAGTATTTGTGGAGAGGGATGTTTAGTCCTATGGACAAAAGCAGAGGAATGGTAGAGCTGAGTTATATGATAGATACTCTTTTTTACTAAAACGCTGAATTTCTGTGGGATTGAGCTTTCCTCACATTAATGCAGCATGTTCAAGATAATGAAGAATCATTTTCTTCTAAAATAGTTGATATACACTTGCAGACATAATAAATGAGTGAAAATGAATAAGTGCATGTATTATGAGTTTTTTCCTTCATGCTTACAACATCAACAAAGCACTGCTTCATATGTAACACTAAGATGCAAGTTACAGTTTGTTTCAACAATTGAAATACATACTTTTAGCCAGGCAGTGGTGGCTCACACCTTTAATCCCAGCACTTGGGAGGCAGAGGCAGGCAGATTTCTGAGATCAAGATCTACAGAGTGAGTTCCAGGACTGCCAGAGCTGTACAGAGAAACCCTGTCTCGAAAAACAAACAAACAAACAAAAAAAAAACAAAAACAAAAAAAGGAAATATATAATTTTATAACATTGTGTCAACTATTCTGGTTAATTTCTTCACAACATAAAGCACATATTGGTAACCATTTGGTAATAATCTTGAAGTTAAACATGAAAGAACATTTATCGATATTTAGGAAGTTGCTTTGAATAATATACTGAAAACTAACTGGTCTGAATGCTTATGTCAGCCTGCTATCAAATGTTGGTTCATCTTTTTATGTCCCATTCTTATGAAGCACAGAATAAAGATGTACTCTTTTTTTTCAAAACTGCTGTAAGACGTAGCTATGTAGGTTACATTCTTATGAGTGATTGATACAATGGGACAAAATTATTAGTATTCAATTTGCTACATATGTGAGTGTATTTATTATACACTGAAGAGTAATTGAATAAGCCCAAGTATTGTATTGTATTCTTTTGTGATTTTCTGAACAAAATGTATATGTAGACAAATAAGTGTTATCATAAAGTAAGGCATAGAATCTGGTTAAAAGTAAAACTCTGTGTAATTGCATTACTTCAAACCAATATGGTCAATGACAACAACTGAAAGAACATGATCATATTAGGATTTGCTTATAGATAAGAATATACAAGAAAAGTTTAGCTATATAGTTAAAAGTTTTAAGGGATTATTATTTGATAAGCTATACTTAAGCACAGTTGGTTATCACTATTTGTTCAATTCTACACCATCTCCAACACACACACACACACACACACACACACACACACACACACACACACACAAAGTCTGATGAAATGTACTGGGTAAGGTTGACTAGCTAAACCATTCCCTAAAGCCCCTGGCAACATTAGCAAAGAAACCCTTTTTGAATTTTTAAGTACAACCTTAAAATTCTAGTAACTTTCTAATATCAAATTTTTAAAGAAGAAAAGAGTGAGTAAGGGTAAAAAGGTCAAATGAAGAATTATCTTTAAATGGCACTTTTATGATTATAGTCATGTTTAATAACTTCATATGAAGAATTATCCCAATTTGATGTTTTTAAGACCAAGACAGTATAAAAATGTCATTTTAAGATGATGTTTTTACAATCAAAGCAATCTGTAAAAATGTCAGATGAACAACTCAATGAATTAAACGTTTCCTTTGGATATAAAATGGGTTAAAATGTCCAGTGAGGCATATCATTGACATTTGATTTTGTTCAACGAATATTGATCATAAAATGGAGTCCTTGGTATGTTACTATCTGTATTTCTCAAATTATCTCATTTATAGAAATAAGTCATATGCAAATTTTCTTTAGATCTAATGTCAAAATGACAGATGAGAGTTCACAGAGTCTTAATATGGAAATGTGTACAGTGTTTAAAGTCACAATTACAGTAATAATGTTAACAGTTTCTCTCTCTCTCTCTCTCTCTCTCTCTCTCTCTCTCTCTCTCTTTCTCTTTCTCTCTCTCTTCATATATATGGACCTTCTGAACATGATAGTATTTCTTTTTTTAATTAATTAATTAATATTTTATTTTTTATTTTGTCCTTTTTATTAATTATTTTATTTATTTACATTTCAAATGTTGTCTGTCTTCCCAGTCAACCCTTGGTAAAACCGCTCCCCCATCCCTCCTCTCCTATGCCTTAAATGGGTACCACTCCCACCCATCCACTCACTTCTACATCACCCCACTAGCACCCTCCTTCTCTAGGGCAACAATCCTCTATAGGACCAAGTACTCCCCTCCCATTGATGCCAGATAATACAATCAGTCCTCTGCTACATATGTACCAGGAGCTATGGATCCACTCATGTATACTTTGGTTGCTGGTTGAGTCTCTGAGAGCTCTGAGGGGTTCAGTTAATTGTTACTGTTGTCTTCCTATGGGGTTGCAGTCCCCTTCAGCTCCTTCAGTTCTTCCTCTAACTCCTCTATTGGAGTTCTTGGTCTCAGTCCAATGGTTGGTTGTGAGTATCTGCATCTGTCTTAGTCCAGTGCTGACAGAACCTCTCAGAGGACAGCCATATCCGCTTCTGTGTGTAAGCACCTCTTGGCATCAGTAATATTGTTTTGGTGTCTGTGGATGGGATGGATCCAAAGGTGGGGAGTTTCCTCTGTGGCATTTTCCTCAGTTGTTGCTCCATTTTTTTTTGTCCCTGCATTTCAAATACCTGTTCAATCCAAGGATCTTGAATCTAACTTTTGGCACTGACAGACATTCTTCTATGTGTATTCTTCAGGATAGTAACCATTCACTGACCTCAAAATACACACAGTGTTTGTGATATGTATTTATTAATGAAATATTGAGTGT
The DNA here is from genome assembly GCA_021653895.1 of Mastomys natalensis. Taxonomy (NCBI): domain Eukaryota; kingdom Metazoa; phylum Chordata; class Mammalia; order Rodentia; family Muridae; genus Mastomys; species Mastomys natalensis. Next base: position 449,862 of record JAJTUV010001417.1, on the reverse strand, counting down.
TAAATTAAATTTATTTAATCTTAATTTAAATTTCTAACCTGTGCTATAAGGATTAACTTTTAGCCTGTTATATTACATTGACATGGATGCCAAATTCTAAACTAAAACTTTTTGATTCTGGAATCTGTCAGGGAAATCTTTCAAGACATGAAAATAGTAAACGATGCTTTACTAGAAATAAAAAGTCTCATTTATAACTATGATCATAAAAATAAAATGAGTACCTAATCCCAGCATTTTACTGAAGAAACCATGTGATACAAAGGTTTCTGAGGGATTTAAACTACAGATTCACCAGTTTTTAGAGAAGAAACACAGAAACATTAGTGATAATATCAAGAAAAGGAAGCCTTAAAGCCAGCACACATCCCAGCATTATGAATAAATATTTGAGTGCGCACAAACAGTATTTATACAAGAGAAAGTAAGTAGTAAAGCTTTCTGTTAGAAAAATATTAACCAGTCAACATATTTTATCATTAGCTGTGACAGAGTGTCATTACTGATCTTAAAATAACAATCAAGGATCTTTCATAAAAAATGTTAGCTTAATTTTTGTACACCATTGCTTTGGCAAATCACAATCATGTAAAAAGAGCCATTTACAAATATTCTCTTTTAACGATAGAGAGATAAAAACCTGAGAAAATTAAAACAGACAGGAAGAGCTGCAACCATTGCTGATGAGAATGGTAATGGCTGAAGTTTACAGGGCTTCCAAACTGTAATCACATCTGGCACCCCTGCTGTCCCACGAATTGAGATCCTTTGATTACTCACATTTAATATGTAGGTGTGCTGTGGTACAAGGCACTGGTAGTTGAGGCTAGAATGCAAGTCTCATAATCTCCATTTAGCTGGTGGTATTCTAAGATTAGGATAAAATCATATGACAAAAGGCAGTGCTATGGAAAAATAGGAAACTAAAGAGAAAGAAATGGTACTGATTGACTGCAAATGAGTTGCAAAGGATTTCTATACGTCAATTATGAGTGGTTGATAAATATGTGGAATAGATGAGAAAAGTGTCAGCACTGTTGATGAATTTTGCACAGGGGAGAATGATGGAGACGCCACATATTCTGCATATGTGAGTTTCAATTGTCATTATGCCAAGTCTCCCGGCATTATGCCCTACAAATACACTGTGGCCCTTATTCTATTCACATAGCAGAGGCTATGATCTCACAGATTGTGGAAAGCATCTTTGACCTGAAGCTGACACTTTAGCCAACTCCACCTTTTATAGCCCTCTCCTTAATTTTCTCTGATAGAACAGACTTGCTACCATTTTTTTTCTGAGGTTTTACTGCTCACAGGACATTGTATTTCAATCATCACACATTCATTATTTAACATTTTCCTTCTAAAACCCTTATCCTGTGCATAAGACTGTATTACTTATAGCGTACACACAAATAAATAGTTCAGAGAGCTCTGTATAGGAAGTATCTCTCTTTCAGCCATTTTGTGATTATGTATGATGAATCTGAGTTCACAGCATTGATAATTGTGAAGTCAAAATATTGATTAATAATGAAAAACTTTGAAATGCTCTCTATCTAAAGTATCGAATATCCAAATATATCTAAATGTATTACTTATTAAAATTATATTTATAAATAAACTTATACCTTATACTTGTATAATTTATTACTTACCAAAATTATTACTTATATAAAAGTAAACAAGCACATCCATCCACTGGCATGAAAATTACATATATTATCAACATATTGTCATTACTGAATTATAAAAGTACATACATATAAAAATTTGCTCAAATCAAAATATTAGGGCTTTGTACTAGTGAATGATGGACTTATATGCCAATTTAGATATATGTAAAGGTGAGTTGTACAAAAGGGCTCAAATTTTTAAAATGTTTAAGGTCTAATATCTCCATTCTAATAAGTCTCTGTGATTACTCTGGATATGAGAACTGAAAGATTGTAAGATCTAGAGACAGTTGTTGATTACAAGGGGACAGTGTCTTCTAGACACAGCAGGACAGCTGTGCATATGACCTCACAGCAGCTGTGACAGGAACTATAAAGCTTGCATGAGGCCAAGTTAGGCCATTCCTTAGCATGTAGAGAAGAGTTAAAACCATAATTTATCAACCTGAGCCAAGGGAATTCTTGGAAGTTGTTAGATCCTGCCTGGTAAGACAGTTTTTTTTTAAGATTGCACTGCCTTTTAAGTAGACAAAATTCCAATGGAAGAATTTTTTCGCAGTCCAAGACTGTTTTGGCAACAAAATTGACCTAGACGAATTAAAAGGACACACAGTTGGCTAGATAGGTAAGAACTGTGAATCTTGAAGAATTGGAGTATAGAGTATAAATATTATAAAAACACATATGAAATTTTCCAAGAAGTAATGAAAATTTATATTTTAAGTGGCATGACCTGGGTCTACAGTTCCCTGCTTCTCCAGTATCCCTACTTCTTTATTTTATTCACCTGTAAAATGGAATAAATTGAAGCCTAGCACATATATAAAAAGCACATTGAAAATAAAGATAAAGGAAAAATGAGCTTAGAAATAGACTGAGCAAAAGGCAATAGAGCAGTTGCAGAACTTCCTAGATATTAAACACATATGGATATTTAGGCTCTACAGAATAAAGTACACATTCCTTCTTGTATGTCTACTCCTACCTCTTAAATATTCCTGTCAGTGTTGGTCGCCATAAACCTCCTCCCTGCACCACAGTAGGAGCACAAGGCCAGGGCCTCCTGGGTTACACTTGAAGGAAAAATCTTGCAGTTCTTCTGTGCTTCATAGTACAGAATAATATTTGTTTTAAATATCTCGTTTATAGGAAGTCTTAATACAGGATGCACCCTACAACAGACAATAAATGCTGGAAGCATACTATACTTTTACTTGATTATGTGAAGTTTTGTAATTTTTGGAGCTTATGATGCAACAAATGCTTGGGATGTAGCTCTGGGCAGAGCCTTTGCCACTCTGGGGCGGAGCGTTTGCCACTCTGGGAGGAGCATTTCCCTGTTTTATATGAGTTGTTTAATCCCCAGTACCAGAAAAAACAGGACTTAAAGACCAAAATTGAAAGAAGAAAATATATAACAAATATCACAAAACAATAAAGTGTTCTTTTTAAAGAAAAATCTAGTTTTTGAAGGGATGGATGCAGTTTAAGAAGTACTCAAGTATGAATCAAAACTCAATGGAATATCAATACATATAAAACCTGAAAAAAGGAGTCACTACTATTTTTACAGAAATTAGTTTATACTTATAAAAAATAATTCTAACACAATTATAACATAGGAATGCCCATTTTAAAAATTATTTATTGCTTTTTATTTTTTATTTTTTCACATCCAAAATGTTGCCTCTTTTCCAGGTCCCCCCTTCCAGAATTCCTCCTCCTATTTCCTCCCATACTCTGTTCCTTGGTGCATCAAGTCTATGCAGGATTAGGTACATCCTCTGCCACTGAGGCCAGACAAGGCAACCATCTGCTAATATGTAGCATGGGATCTCTGACCAGCTTGTGGATGCTATTTGGTTGATGGCTTAGTCTCTGGGAGCACTCAGGTTAGTTGTCACTGTTGCTCTTCCTACAGGGTTGCCATCTCCTTGAGGACCTTCAATCTTTCCCCTAACTTTTCCATAGAAGACCCTGACCTTAGTCCTATATTTGTCTGTGGCTGTCTCACTCAGCTGCTGGGTAGAGCTTCTCAGAGGGCTACTATGCTAAGCTCCTGTCTGCAAGCACAACAGAGCATCAATAATAGTGCAAGTGATTGTTGCCTGCCCATGGGATGGGTCTCAAAATACGCTGGTCACTGGTCGGCCATTCCTTCAGTTTCTGCTCCAATTTTGTCCCTGCATTTCTTTTAGGCAGGGCCAATTTGGGGCCAGAAGTTTTGTGGGTCAATTGTTGTCCCCATCCCTCAACTTGGGGTCCAGTCTGGCATTGAAGGTGGTCTATTCAGGTTCCATATTGCCACTGTTGGGCATTTCCAGTAAGGTCCTGGGTCTCTGTGACTTCCTAGAGAATTCCCTCAACCCCTACCCACACCCCTGGCAGCTGCCAATTTCCATTTATATTTCTGTGCCTCTGGAACTCTCTTAATCCATGCCTGAACCTGCTCCGTCAACTTCCTTTCTCCCATTAAGGTCTATTTTTAAGGCAAATATCTATATGTAGGATTCTTGGTTAATACTGAACACTTTTGATGTATTAGCTGAGCTTTATGTCCTTCAAAAATTATAACTGTGGTTTCTTGATGTAGTGACTGAAATATTTTGAAGATATTTCCTATATGCCAAATGTTGATATTATGCATTCTAGGGATTATGAATTGATTAGCCATAGGTTATTTGTATCAGGTATAGCTTCCACATTCCAATGAAAGTAAATGCTCTCATGATAGTTCATGTTTCTATTGAACTAATGAACATGTATTGTCAAATCAGCCATTAATGTGGCTTGCAGGGTTCATATCTGGATACCATTTATTATAATTTTGTTTTCCTATAGCATCTATAGCAGCTTCCAGTTAATTGAAGATAACCAATAGGGATTAATCTTCGGGTTAATACCATGTGATTTAACCATGTTTTATTAATTATGTATGTGTGCTTTCATCATAGGCTTTTATCATCAAGTTTTGGAGGAAAATCAACAGAACTATCAATGGCCTATGATGTCTAAAGGGTTGATGGACCACAGTGGGTACCAAGTTTTAAAATGCCAGAAAAGATATTTACTTGTTAGCCTCATATATCTAGTTGGGACATTTTTTAGGAATCTTCTGTAATAACAGAATTCCATATAACTTTTTAAAATACTTATTGTGTAGTTATTTGTCTCTATATTCACTCCCCTATCCTTCCTATCCAAAACCCTTCCTGTTTTATATTCCACTTAAACTATTTATAATACTGAATTCATGTCTCATCCTTTAAAGTCCAACTCCATATAGGCTTTCATAATCTCTATACCTCCTCCTAAATATCCCAATTGGAAAACACATCTTATATTCAGATCTAAAATGAGAAAAAGTATAGGAAATTTTCTTTCTAGATCTTGTTGATTGACTCAGAATGATTGATTCTAGATTTATCCATTTACATGAAAATATAATAATTTCATATACTTATTATTGTTGTTGTTGTTACTTAAAATTTCCCACAATATATCTTGATTATGTTCCTTTTACTCCCTCAAATACTCCCAGATCCTCCTTTCCTGTTTACCAATCCAATTTTATATTTTTCTTCCCCTCTCTCTTTCTCAAACAATTAAAAAACCCAACATGTAAAAAAGTCAATAAAACAAAGATATCAAATAAAACAGAGCACACACACACACACACACACACACACACACACACATACGTGGAGTCTGTGTTTTGTTGACCAGCTGTTTCTAAGCTTTAGATCTGACCTAGAGTGTGGATGATATACCTAATATCTCTTTTAAAGTGAAGACTCATTTTCCTTTCCCAGAATGTATTGATTGCAAATAGCTTCTTGGTCGGGGTTGACATGTTGTATCCACGCCCCCTTCTTCTAGGTAGGATTTTGTCTGGGATGGACTTGTGCAGGTCTTGTTCATGCTGCCATTGTCTTTGTGAGTTCATATGTGTACCAGTCCTTCTGTTTCTGGAAGATGTTGCATGCTGCACTCACTCACCACATCTGACTTTACACAATCTTTTCTCTTCCTTTCCCGCATAGATCCCTGAGCCTTGAAAGGAAAGGTTAGATAAGAACATCTTAAAAATGGCTGAGTAGTCCAAAATGCTTCACTCACTGAGTATTGTGGAGATCTCTGTCTCTGTATTACTTATCTATTGAGAGAAGAAGCTTGTCTGCTGAGGAATGAAAGAGTGTAGCTGTGCTCTATAGGTCTAGCAAATTATCATGAGGATTCATTTTATTGCTAAGTCCCCTTACCAGAATATTGCTAGTAAAATTTCCCCTCTTACGCATTTCTGATATTGTCTCAGATTCGGGTCCACCTTACCAGTGTCAGGAATGGATTCCCTCTCATGGAATGTGCCTGACTCACAAAATGCCTTATTGTTTAGCTGTTTCTTATTTAGAATAGCTAGAAACTAGAAACAACCCAGATGTCCTTCAACAGAGGAATGGATACAGAAAATGTGGTACATTTACACAATGGAGTACTACTCAGCTATTAAAAACAACGAATTCATGAAATTCTTAGACAAATGTATTGAATTAGAAAATATCATCCTGAGTGAAGTAACCCAGTCACAAAAGAACACACATGGTATGCATTTACTGTTAAGTGGATATTAGCCCAAATGCTCGAAATACCTAAGATAAAATTCACAAACCACATGAAGCTCAAGAAGAAGGAAGAACAAAGTGTGGATGTTTCAGTCCTTCTAAGAAGGGGGAACAAAATACTCAAGGGAGGAAATACGGAGACAAAGTGTGGAGCAAAGACGGAAAAGGCCATCCAGAGACTGCCCCACCTAGAGATCCATTTCATATAAAGACACCAAACCCAGATACTATTTCGGATGCCAAGAAGTGCTTGCTGACAGGAGACTGATATAGCTGTCTCCTGAGAGGATCTGCCAGAGCCTGACAAATACAGAGGCACATGCTCGCAGCTAACCACCAGACTAAGCACAGGGTCCCCAATTGAGGAGTTAGAGAAAGGACTGAAGGAGCTGAAGGGGTTTGCAGCCCCATAGGAAGAACAACAATATCAACCAACCAGATCCCTCAGAGCTCCCAGGAACTAAACCACCAACCAAAGAGTACACATGGAGTGACCCATGGCTCCAGCCACATATGTAGCAGAGGATGGCCTTGTCGGACATCAAAGGGAGGAGGAGGAGGCCCTTGGTCCAGGGAATGCTTGATGCCCCGATGTACTTGGGCATATACTCAAAAGATGCACCTCCATGTCACAGGTGCACATGTTCCACTGTGTTCATTGAAGCTTTATTTGTGATAGCCAGAAGGTGAAAACAACCTAGGGTCTTGTATATTTTCATATGAACTTGAATATTGTTTCTGGTGAAAACTTGTGTTTGGATGTAGATCATGAAAACTCCTTCGATGCCATTGTAAGACTTTCAGTCTCCGTTTGAATTTAAGATTGAAAGAATCTCACTGTCCCAGGACACATCCTGGAAGTGGCACATTCTTTAGTCAGAGGACACTTGCTGGATTAACATTCAGAGGAGGAAGGATGATTAACATTCCTCAGACCACAGGGGAGGGAACCCATCTGCTGATGGAGAAGTCCCAGAGCAAGCAGACAGACACGGGAGGTCCTCGCCACCTCATTCCCCAAAGACAAATCAGTTTAAAAGTCACACTGTCTGCCAATCATATTGTGCCTAGTCACTGTTTCTCTATTCTACCCTCTAAGCTGTATAAAAGCTATTCTTAGCTCCAACTCAGGGTTCTCTTCTTGCTTGCATTCGAGAGAACTCCAGCATACTGGAATCATTAAACCTCATTCAAATTGCAGCAAGGCACCTCCTTGAGTTTCTGTGGGAGCTCATCCCCTGGTTTTGGATCTTAGAATCCAACACCAGCTTTAGTTTCTTTTTCACTCTTTGTACATTTTCCCTGTAGAAGTCTTTCATTTCCTTCATCATATGTATTCCTGGCTGTTCTGTTTAGTTGTTGTTCTGGTTTGTCTACTGTATTTTACTTCATTTTTGTGGTCACTGTGATTGTTTCCTTAAATTTTTTATGAGGATGTTTACTACTTTTTTTTTCTTTCTTTTTTTTTATTGGAACTTTTATTTACATTTCAGGTGTTTTCCCCTTACTCCATTTCCACCCTCCCTCCCAGGAACTCCCTATCCCTTCCCCTCTCCTCCTGCCTCTATGATGGTGTACCCACACCCACCCACCCCAGAACCTCACCTCCCCACCCTCGAATACCACCCACCACGATGTCCAGCCTTCATGGGACCAAGGATCTCTTCTCCCACTTATATATAGCTCCCTGGCATATACAGCTGGAGCCATGGGTCCCTCCCTAAGCACTCCCAGGCTGGTGGTTTAGACTCTGGGGGCTCTAGTTGGTTGGTATTGTTGCTCTCCTCATGGGGTCCGGTATCCTTTCTACTCCTTCAGTCTTCACTCTATCTTCTCTGTTGGGAACCCCATGATCAGTTTAATGGTTAGCTGTGAGCATCTGCCTCTGAATATGTCAGACTCTTGGAGACCTATAAGGCGACAGTTATTTTAGGCTCCTGTCAGCATGAACCTCCTGACACCCACTTCAGCATCTACCTTTGGTGACTGTACATGGGATGGATACCCAGGTGGAATGGTCAGCAAACGGCCCCTCCTTCAGTTTCTGTCCTGCACTTTGCATCCATATTTGCTCCCTTGAGTATTTTGTTACTTCTTCTAAGAGGGACTGTAGCCCCCCACCCCAACTTGGTCTTCATTCTTCATGAGCTTTATGTGGTCTGTGAGATGAATCTTGGGTGTTTCAAGTTTCTGGGTAAAAGTCCAATAATCAGTAAGTGAATACCATGTATGTTCTTTTGTGATTGGTTACTTCATTCAGGATGATATTTTCAAGTTCCATCCATTTACATAAGAATTTATCAAATTCATTGTTTTTAATAGCTGAGTAATATTCCATTGTGTAAATGTATCACATTTTTTTTATCCATTCCTCTGTTGAAGGGCATCTAGGTTCTTTCCAGTTTCTGGCTATTATAAATAAAGCTGCTATGAACATAGTGGAGCATATGTCCTTGTTATGTGTTAGAGCATCTTCTGGGTATATACCCAGGAGTGGTATAGCTGGGTCCTTAGGTAGTGATATGTCCAATTTTCTGAAGAACCGCCAGACTGTTTTCCATAGTGGTTGCACCATCTTGCAATCCCACCAACAATGGAGGAGTGTTCCTCTTTCTCCACATCCTCGCCAGCATCTAGTATCACCTGAGTTTTTAATCTTAGCTATTCTGGTGTGAGGTGGAATCTCAGGGTTGTTTTGATTTGCATTTCCCTGATGACTAGGGATGCTGAACATTTCTTTAGGTGCTTCTCGGCCATTTGTATTTCCTCAGTTGAGAATTCTTTGTTTAGCAACATACTCCATTTTTTAATAGGGTTATTTGGTTGTCTAGAGCCTAATTTCTTGAGTTTGTGGTATATATTGGATATTAGTCCTCTATCAGATGTGGGATTGGTAAAGAACTTTTCCCAATCTGTTGGTTGCCATTTTGTCCTATTGACAGTGTCCTTTGCCTTACAGAAACTTTTCAATTTTATGTAGTCCCATTTGTCAATTCTTGATCTTTGAGCACAAGCCATTGCTGTTCTGTTCAGGAACTTTTTCCCTGTGCCTAGGTATTTGAGGGTCTTCCCCACCTTCTCTTCTATTCGTTTCAGTGTGTCTGGTTTTATGAGAAGGTCCTTTATCCACTTGGATTGAGCTTTGTACACTGAGATAAGAATGGAGTATACCTAGTCTACACAGATCTACCTCCATGGGCTGGACCTAGGCCTCCCTGCACATATGTTGTAAATGTGCAGCTTGGTTTTCATGCAGGTCTCAAACATCTGGAGTGGGGGCTATCCCAAAACATGCAGCCTGTATATGGAGTATGGTCTTCTAGCTGGGTGCCTCATCTGACCTCAATGGGAGAGGAAGCACCTAGCCTCTCAGAGACTTAAAGTGGCAGGGTGGGGGATACAGGAGGAGGGGGTACTCAGAAAACAAGAGATGGGGAAGGATTGTGGGAGGGGTTGACTGGGACGGGTTATAAAGTGAATAAGCAAAAAAATAAAATTAAAAAAGAAAAAAAAAAAAGAATGGATCGATTTGCATTCTTCTACATGTTGTCCTCCAGTTGAACCAGCACCATTTGTTGAAAATGCTGTCCTTGTTCCACTGGATGGTTTTAGCTCCTTTGTCAAAGATCAAATGACCATAGGTGTATGGGTTCCTTTCTGGGTCTTCAACTCTATTCCACTGATCTTCCTGCCTGTCTCTGTACCAATACCAGGCCGTTTTTATCACTACTGCTCTGTAGTACAGCTTGAGGTCAGGGATGGTGATTCCTCCAGAAGTTCTTTTATTGTTGAGAATGGTTTTCGCTATCCTGGGTTTTTTGTTATTCCAGATAAATTTGAGAATTTCTCTTTCTAGCTCTGTAAAGAATTGAGTTGGTATTTTAATGGGGATTGCATTGAATCTGTAGATTGCTTTTGGCAAAATGGCCATTTTTACTATTATTAATCTTGCCGATCCATGAGCATGGGAGATCTTCCATTTCCTGAGATCTTCTTCAATTTCTTTCTTCAGAGACTTGAAGTTCTTGTCATACAGATCTTTCACTTGCTTGGTTAGGTTCACCCCCAGGTATTTTATATTATTTGTGACTATTGTGAAGGGTGTCATTTTACTAATTTCTTTTTCAGCCTGTTTATCTTTCATGTACAGGAAGGCTACTGATTTGATTGAGTTGATTTTATAACCTGCCACCTTGCTGAAGCTGTCTATCAGGTTTAGGAGTTCTCTGGTGGAGGTTCTGGGGTCACTTAAGTATACTATCATATCATCTGCGAATAGTGATATTTTGACTTCTTCCTTTCCTATTTGTATTACTTTGACTTCCTTTTGTTGTCTAATTGCTCTGGCTAGGACTTCCAGTACTATATTGAATAGGTAGGGAGAGAGTGGGCAGCCTTGTCTAGTGCCTGATCTTAGTGGGAATGCTTCAAGTTTCTCTCCATTTAGTTTGATGTTGGCTACTGGCTTGCTGTATATTGCTTTTACTATGTTTAGGTATGGGCCTTGATTCCTGTTCTTTCCAGACTCTTACCATGAAGGGATGTTGAATTTTGTCAAATGCTTTTCAGCATCTAGTGAGATGATCATGTGTTTTGTTCTTTTGAGTTTATTTATATAGTGGATTACATTGATGGATTTCCGAATATTGAACCATTCCTGCATTCCTGGGATAAAGCCCACTTGATCATGATGGATGATTGTTTTGATGTGTTCTTGGATTCGGTTTGCTAGAATTTTATTGAGTATTTTTGCATCGATATTCATAAGAGAGATTGGTCTGAAGTTCTGTTTCTTTGTTGGGTCTTTGTGAGGTTTAGGTATGAGTGTGATTGTAGCTTCATAGAACGAATTGGGTAGTGTTCCTTCTGTTTCTATTTTGTGGAATAGTTTGAAGAGAATTGGTATTAGGTCTTCCTTGAAGGTCTGATAGAATTCTGCATTAAAACCATCTGGGCCTGGGCTTTTTTTGGGGGGAGACTTTTAATGACTGCTGCTATTTCTTTAGGGGTTATGGGACTGTTTAGATGGTTTATTTGCTCCTCATTTAACTTTGGTATCTGGTTTCTGTCTAGAAAATTGTCCATTTCATCCAGATTTTCCAGTTTTGTTGAGTATAGACCTTTGTAGTAGGATCTGATGATTTTTTGAATTTCCTTAGTTTCTGTTGTTATGTCTCCCTTTTCAAATCTGATTTTATTAATTTGGATACTGTCTCTGTGCCCTCTGGTTAATCTGGCTAAGGGTTTATCGATCTTGTTGATTTTCTCAAAGAACCAACTCCTGGTTTTGTTGATATTTTGTATAGTTCTTTCTGTTTCTACTTGGTTGATTTCAGCCCTGAGTTTGATTATTTCCTGACACATACTCCTCTTGGGTGTATTTGCTTCTTTTTGTTCTAGAGCTTTCAGGTGTACTGTCAAGTTGTTAATGTGTGCTCTCTCCAATTTCTTTTTGTAGGCACTTAGAGCTATGAGTTTTCCTCTTAGCACTGCTTTCATGGAGTCCCACAGGTTCTGGTATGATGTTTCCTCATTTTCGTTAAATTCTAAAAAGTCTTTAATTTCTGTCTTTATCTTGTTCTTGACAAAGTCATCATTGAGTAGAGCATTGTTCAGTTTCCACATGCATGTGGGTTTTCCCTTGGTTGTGTCCTTATCAAAGAGCAGCCTTAATCCGTGGTGATCTGATAGGATGCAAGGGATTATTTCAATCTTTTTGTATCTGTTGAGGACTGTTTGTGACCAATTATATGGTCTATTTTGGAGAAGGTACCATGAGGTGCTAAGAAAAAGGTATATTCTTTTACATTAGGATGAAATGTTCTATAGATATCTGTAAAATCCATTTGGTCCATAATCTCTGTTAATTTCAATTTGTCTTTGTTTAGTTTCTGTTTCCATGATATGTCCATTGGAGAGAGTGGGGTGTTAAAATCCCCCACTATTATTGTGTGAGATGTGATGTGTGCTTTGAGCTTTAGTAAAGATTCTTTTATGTATGTGGGTGTCCTTGCATTTGGAGCATAGATGTTCAGAATTGAGAGTTCATCTTGGTAGATTTTTCCTTTGATGAGTATGAAGTGTCCTTCCTTAACTTTTTTGATTACTTTTGGTTGAAAGTTGATTTTATTTGATATTAGAATGGCTACTCCAGCTTGTTTCTTGGGACCATTTGCTTGGAAAATTGTTTTCCAGCCTTTTACTCTGAGGTAATGTCTGTCTTTGTCACTGAGGTGCGTTTCTTGTATGCAGCAAAATTCTGGGTCCTGTTTATGTATCCAGTCTGATAGTCCACGTCTTTTTATTGGAGAGTTGAGCCCATTGACGTTAAGTGATATTAAGGAAAAATGATTGTTGTTTCCTATTATTTTTGTTATTAGAGGTGGAATTATGTTTATGTAGCTACCTTTTTTGGGGTTGTTTGAAGATTACTTCCATGCTTTTTCTAGGTTGTAGTTCCTTCCTTGTGTTGGCGTTTTCCATCAATTATCCTTTGAAGTGCTGGGTTTGTGGGAAGATATTGTGCAAAATTGGTTTTGTCATGGAATATCTTGGTTTCTCCATCTATAGTGATTGAGAGTTTTGCTGGGTATAGCAGTCTGGGCTGGCATTTGTGTTCCCTTAGGGTCTGTATGATATCAGACCAGGATCTTCTGGCTTTTATAGTCTCTGGTGAAAAGTCTGGTGTAATTCTTATAGGTCTGCCTTTATATGTTACTTGACCCTTTTCCCTTACTGCTTTTAGTATATTTTCTTTGTTTTGTGCATTTGATGTTTTGATTATTATGTGTCGGGGGGTATTTCTTTTCTGGTCTATTCTGTTTGGTGTTCTGTAGGCTTCTTGTATGTTTATGGGCATCTCGTTCTTTAGGTTGGGGAAATTTTCCTCTATAATTTTGTTGAAGATATTTACTGACCCTTTAAATTGGGAATCTTCACTCTCAGTCTATACCTATTAGAGGATGTTTACTACTTTTACCTAGGAAGGGTAAAATTTTTTATAACTTTGAATTCTATTTGCTGCATCTGTTAACAGATGTAGGAATTTTGTTGAGGACTCTTAAGGGACTTTTATGTATAGAATCATATCTTTTGGAAATAACGCTTTGATTTTTCCTTTGTATTTAAAGAGAAGGGAATGTAGACACAAAGTCACCCACATCTAAGAAGCTACATACAATAAATTTGCGTGTATTTTTAAGAATTTTTCACCTACAATCATCAGAGAAATTAGCATATAATTTCCTTTTTGTTTCATCTTTGTCTAATTTTGTTATCAGAATGATATTTGTTTCATAAAAAAATTAGAAATATTCATTTCCTTACTATTTTGTAAAATAGTTTAGAAGTATTGAAGTTATTTCTTCTTTGAAGGGCTAGAAGTCTGTGTTTAGTTCATGCATTAGTCTAAAAATGACAGCTGTTGAATGAAACCTAGATAAAGTGTTCCTTTTACTTTTAAATTTGTAGTTAGATGTACAGCGTTTATGAATGAGTGACTACTACTGAAACATAAGTCACAGGTTACATGAAGACAGGCATGAATATTTAAAGGTAGGGAAAACTGAAATTGTACACAACAAAGCATGTAGGAACTCTCGGAACAGATCCAACCATTGTTGTCTTGAGTATTATGATGACAAATAGATGTGCAAATACTTTTAAAAGCATCAGTTAGAACATTTTATTTATATACAGTTCATTATGATGATTACCATCATATAGTAATATATGATTCGATCCCATTATATTGAATGTTGATTACGTCAGTAAAAAGCAAGGCAATTAGCCTGGGAAAACTTGCTTTTGAAAAAAAATTTGATGTAAAGATAGATACTTGAAATTGAGCAAATTTCTTTAAGACATTGTTACCAACCAAAAGTGATTAAGTCATTGGATTGATGGCTCCAAACTGTCTTTTAACGAAATGACATGGGCCCAAATGAAGATATTTAAAGACTATTTAACATATTGATAAAAATGTATGTTCATTGTGATATGTCTATGGTTTTACAAGTGCAAAGAAACCAATTTGTTTTGTCTACTAGTTTTGGCATGTTTTAAATGAATGTTTTTTTCATAACATTGGCACAAATGACAATTGTGGCTATACACATAACTGTAAGGACTTTTTTTTTTTTTTGATCTTCTTCCTGACTCCTGTATCGCCATGTCTGTTCCCTAGAGGACAAGAACAATGTTTAGATTCCAAAATGAAAGTCAGAAGAGCTTCTGTCTAGGGGAGTTCTCAATGAAAGACAAGATACTGAAAGGTTCGAACCTTCTCGATATGGAAGTGTATTAAACATAAACTCTGACAAGAGTTAAAACAGCAAGATTGCACTTACATTGTATAATCACTATACAAAAGGCTGATAATCACTTTGTTCAAGAGAGATAATGCAGCATAATATAAGTGGTAGTTTAAGCAATTATCCAGTAGAACACTTAATCATCACTCTCAGTCTACAGTCCTTTGTTTCTCAGGAATACACATGTCAGACTATAATTAAATGCACTCACACTGTTCAGGAAAGAGTGAACATCTCACGTTGAAATGTTGGAACCAAACTGAAAAGCACAATTGGAGACAAGTTTAGACACAGCTTTCTCACTGTGTCTGCCCACTATGGGGTCTTGCTTGACAAATTGGCTCTATAAGAGTGAGGCTACACTGGAATAAATTATTTAAACCCAATAATAGTTTATGTCTATGGAAAATTGTGCTTATAGTTCATGAATATCCTGAACATTAGCTTTCTACAGGAATTATCTGCCATATATTCTTTGAAAATTAGATTTAAAAGAAAAACAGTTTGTAAATACGCTATTTTGTTTAGATTGTTTGATAAGCTTTTTAAGAGACTTGAGGATCTCTCTGTAGCTACATACTTTTTTGCACCTCTGAAAATATAACTTTGAAGTTATAGCTGTGAATCATACTCAGAGAATGGGATCTCCTGGAACAGAAAGGAATATGGCATCCAAAAATCAAACAAAATTGGCATTTTACAAGTCTATACTTTAATGGGTCGGTGAGTTCTCTAAATATTTAAATCAGAATAAAATGCTATCATAAAAGAGTGATAGTCAACTTTTCATTTTCCAAATAATTACATGAAAGGTTGTGTTTATTGTGATTGTACTCATTTTCTTTATCTCTTTCTTTTTTTTTCTTTTTTCTGTATCCCTTTGTGTATGCATGTGAGTTATCTGTGCAGTGAATTCAATTCAGATTAACAAGCTGATGTGTGCAAGTACAGAGCCATCTCTCTGTCCCACAGTTTTAGGAATACCAAGGTGATGCTGACTTCCAGGTACTTAACCAGAACCTAAACTTTCTGACTTACAGACATATTTCTCAAAAACTTTACTTGAGCACTTCTACTAGAGCTAAGAATGAGCAGCCTTACATCTGTTGTGAAAGACATTCTACAAATATCTGTTCCCCAACTACTGTAATATTGGGATAGAGTTGAAATTTGGAGAGATACAGCCAAATGAAATGAAGTTAGGTCACTAAACAGTTGCTCTTGGAAGTATAAGTGTGTCCTTTTTTTCCCCATCTCTAGGCCACCATGTGGTGAACATGATCAACTATGTTGATCAACTGTGTTGATTAACTGTGCATCTTTGTCACAAACGGCTACCTCATCACACAGCCCAAATCAGCATGACAAAATAATTGACACCTTTAATTTCTGAAGCCACAAGTTAAATCAATGATTTGTGTGTGTGTGTGTGTGTGTGTGTGTTTGTGTATGTGTATATATGTGTGTGTTTGTGTGTGTGTGTTTTTCAAGTCTCACATACTCACAGCTTTCCTGAAATTCTCATAGCGAAGCTTTGATTGGCACTTGTTATGATTAGTCACTCTAACATTTACTACCCCAAAATGTGCATTGCTTCTGTAATTCTGCACCATTCATGGAGATTCTATTACAAAGGAAATGTGAGATTGTGCAGTTTGGCATTATTGGCAAAAGTTCTGAAGTTCATAGTTTTATTTTTTCTAAGAATGGGTAGCTTTAAGGAATAATAATCAATTATTTTCAGACAGAAATCTATGCTCTCACAGTTATGAAAACTGAAGGTCTAAAATCAAGGCACCTCAACATCTCACTGTGCTCAAAGTTTCCAAAAAGGCAAATTCAGCACTGGTTATGGTTTGTCATATTTATTTATTTATGTATTTATTTCTTTATTCATTCACTCATTTATTTATTTTTTATTGGATATTTTCTTTATTTACATTTCAAATGTTATCCTATTTCCCGTTTTCCCTCCAGAAACCTCTATCCCATCATCCCTTCCCCTGCTTCTATGAGAGTGTTCCCCACTCACCCACTCACTCCTGCCCCCTGCCTGGCATTCCCCTACACTGGGGCATCGAGCCTTCACAGGACCAAGAATCTTGGTCCTATGATTTGTCATCTTCAAAGTGTCTTTGCCCATACCCATAATTCTCTACTCCTCTGACCCAGCCTTGCAGATGCAAGGCTAAACTTAGTGCTTATACTTCTGCCTGCCTTCATATGCCTTTCTTCTTTGTCTCTGTGACAAAAATCCCTGTGTTCTGATGAGAATGCTAGTCATTTTATTGAGTCCCACCTACATCCAGTCTCATAACATGGTCATTTCAATAAAGATTCTTTCTATTAGTTATTTTATCTTTTGAGCTTATAATATAATTATTCACTTCCCCTTCTGAGAAATGCAGGATACTAATATGACACCCCAGAAAGTGTTACAGCATACATGTGGAGAACCAGTTCAACCTTTCCATATACCCTGTCTTGCAGGGGTTTTTGGGAGGGGGACAGGAGGTCAGGATTTAAATATGCTTGAAAATTACACAATTCATTCCATAATCCCTGGTATTGTTAGTTTATATTCTATAAAT
Source organism: Mastomys natalensis (assembly GCA_021653895.1). NCBI lineage: Eukaryota > Metazoa > Chordata > Mammalia > Rodentia > Muridae > Mastomys > Mastomys natalensis. The sequence continues at coordinate 432,658 of JAJTUV010001417.1, read as the reverse complement.
TTAAATGGAGATCTTTTATTATGTGTATCACTGATATTTTTTCCTATAAATGAAAACAAAGGTGCCAGATGATAGCTTGCATTTGTATCTCTGTGAGAACACATTGTGTCTGAGTGGGATTGCATCTCCTTGAGAACACTTTGTGTCTGAGTTGGCTTGCCTCCATTCAGTTTGCATTTAGCTTATTGACTATGTACTTTTCTCTCCTGTAAATTCAATTCATACTTCCTCTTTACCTGTTTAGAAAACTCTGAATTGCTTAAGAAAGAAAATAATGCATAATAATTAAAATTTTAAAACAGCTTAGGTATTAATTACAAATTACATATGTTGTTTTAAAACTAACTTATCTTACTCCTTTATATTGAAACAGGCATCAGCCCAAAGAGTCACCTTTATCATATATATTTTAGATAATGTTTATTATCACATTATCAGTTTTTGTATATCTTTTATACCTGCATACATGTATATAGTCATTAAACATTCCAATTTCAGTAGTTTACTTACAGTTTTCTGATATAGATATATCTATATTTATATCACAATCTCAGTCATATTAAAGATGATTTTTCCAGAATCATTAATATGACTTGTAAATTTCATAGCAATAAAATAGTAATATAATGACTACATTTATGAATCTGTTTGCTAGTAAGTACTTAATCAAAAATCATTTTGAGACTAAAAGCAATAGTGTGCTTGTAACATTGCTCTATGTGTAAATATAAAGATATTGAACTCATGCACTGTTTTCTAAGTGACGAACTGTTTTTTTAATCGTGATTGTCATTTAGAAAAATAACACTTTAAAATATTTATCCAAAAATATAAGTTCCATGTTTTTTAATTTAAATATTAGAAATTTTAATTAAACATTAAAAATTTTATATACTCTTCAAATTTTAAATGTCTTTGATTTGGAAGTAATCTATGGCACACATATTATTAGTGTAGTAGCAATTCTAGATGATAGGGCATTCCTGCTTGCAAGTACTTCTTCCTGCTTGCCAGGACAATGTCCACTCATATGAAAATCAGAGGTTGGGGAGATACCTCTAATGAAGATATAGAAGATGCAGAGAAATTTCCCTAAGTATCAAAGCTTTGTGTATTCCAAGCAAGATAAAATGTTTTTTTCCTGTCTTTGATAGATGTACATAGATTTATAGTTTGTGTTGTTATAAATATATCTGTAGATTTATAAACTTATAGATATTTTGTAAAATCTGTTTTTTACAGGTACTCTTATGTGTATAAGTTTTCTAGTTGGACTATATTTCTATGTTTATCCATAGCTTATCATATATATGTATATATTCATACTCTAGGGATTAGATTACCACATGGGTACCTTAAAACACTCAGAAAATAAGGTGTGAAATAGATGTTGACATAAAAGTATAAATGTTTTTACTCTTAGGGATAGAGAGATCATACTACAGATGACAAGCTTCCTGAGAAATCAATGTCTCTACACTATGATGAAACCAGAAGAGAGCTTGGGCAGAAACGTTGTACCAAAGCATGAAAACAATCAGGAAAAGACAGTGATCGTAGCTTAGATTTACTATGCTCTTTTTTTAGTAACTGTCTACCAACAATTATTTTGATCTGTAATGTAAGAAGCATATTATAATTAATTTCTTAGCATTTATCAAGTAAAAACCTTCACTTTAAAGTGCTATGTCATTAACAAAATTGTGTTATTATTTTTTTCTCATGAAGAATAGGCAGACTGATCTACATTTTTCCATGCTGCCAAGGCAGAATGGACTCAAGGGATATTATCTTATTCAGAAAGAACCTTTCAAGGTTGAATAAAAGAAACAGTACGGGGTCCCTGGGAGAGGGAGGTGATCATCATTTTCACCTTCAACTCCTCTTTGATGTGGCAGAGTCAATTTTTAATCAGCAGCCATCAGACTGGGCTTCATTTCGCCTTACAAAGTCCTATTACCCTGCGCTTTCTGGAAGGAGGTGATAAGGACAACGCTTTGCCTTTTCTCTTCATAGAGCCCTGCATATGATGAGTCCCTTTGGAGAGACATGATGAAAAAAATGAAAAAATAAAATAAAATAAAGAGAGTATATGGGGATAAAGGTCACCCTGTCAGAATTAACTCTTCCACACAACAAACTTGGATTTCCCTGTGTTTGTTTTCAGGTAGTCTCCCATTGTCTTTGGTAGCCCTGGCAGTTGCAAGCCAACCAGAGAGAAAGATGTTACAATGCATATTACATTTGATAAAAATGACACTTAACCATATTCATTTTGCCTGAATAAAGAGTTTGGGGATAACTTGATGATGATGATAATGAATATTTCATATATTAGCAAACACATTGGAAAAGTGAACAATTCAAATCTTCCTCCATAGGCCTCACAGAATCATTTAATGTCAGAATACACAGAAGTGCCACCCAGATGCAGCAAGAGAAAATCACTCCAGCATATTTGATTACATTGAAGAATGAAAAGAAAAGTTCCCACTTTTACCACTCTGAAGGGAGTTTTTTTTTTATGTTAAATAAACCTAAATTATTTTTTAAACTCTGCATGCATGGAGAAAACCCTGTATAATCTAGTATCATTTATTGTAGTCAGCAGTCTTAATTGCCTCACTGAAATGGATCAGAGTTCTGGGAATTATCTAGTAAAATGATGTTACCATTCTCTAGCCTTCACATCCTTTGATATAATCTCATTAAAAATATCAGGCCTCTAGGTCAGGGAATACGTATGAATAGTAAGTGCATGCTAAGCAGGAGCACCCAAACCTATGACCCAGTTATTACAGTGAAGAACAGCCCACAATGAATTTTAATTTTAAAGTACAACTGTTTTTTTTTTTTTTAGTAGTTAATACCATAATTATTAACATATTTTTGGAAGGGTCTGCTTGTTACCCTTGAAAAAGATAATAATATTGAACCCACCAAAATACTGAAATGACATTTTTTTGGAATAAAATAAACAGTTATTTTCCAGAGGACCACACAAGTAAAAAGACACACATAGTTTCATTAACTATAATTACGGAAAAAAAAGATGGGAAAAGATGCGTGCCAAATCCCTTTCTTCTGTGTGTGTTCTCAGAATCTAGCCTAGTTGAAAAAATATGAAACCCTAGAGAAACTACACTCATCACCCATCCAAGCGGGGATGGCAGCAGAGGAGAAAGTCATGCTGAGTCCACCATATGAAATAATTAGATTTTTATAGGTTTGGATTTCCTGTTGTAAATTGGAAAGTGTAGTCTGCAAAGCTTGGGCAGACAGAGCTGAAAGCCTATCCTGCTACGTAGCCCCATGAACTGCAGTCATAAGCCATCTTTCTTTCTGGTAGTGAATAACATAGCAAAGAAAACTAGCTCTGTGGACAAGGGATTATGTTCAGTTTTAAAAGAAACTCAATTATTCAGCCATCAATAATTCCTAACTGCAAATGTACAGAAAACTCTGGTAACTCAAAAGGTATGTGAATATGAATATATTTTCTCAGTGTTTGGCATAGTGCAGCACCCTCTAATCCTAAGACTAAGGAGACAGAGGCAGGAGGATTTCTAAAAGTTCAAGCACAGTTTGGCATATACAAGTTGGGGAAAGCCAAGGACGTATAGAAACATTCTCTTTCAATAATATAAAATTAAAAACATTAGTTATATACTAAATGTACCAATGCTGCTCAAATATACACTTATAAAGTGATACTGCAATGAAGCTTTGTAACTCTTTCTTTAGGATAGATTTTTTTAAAAAAATATATATGCTCACTCTCTTAGGTTATTTCTGGTGCTACAATAATAAATATCTGTCAAAAGCAACTTAGGGGCATAAGAGTTTGTTTGGTTATTGATCTAAAGGGATAGAGTTCACTGTGGTGGGGTATGCATAGCCTCATGAAGGTGAGGCACAGGGGCAGGAGCAGAAAGCCTACATCAGCGTCTTTCATCTGGACAGTTCATCTTGACAGAGAGAATGGACAGTGGTGTCAGGCTACGTAAACTAAAGACCACTCATGTGATATACTTTCTCCAGGAAGTTCTACCTCTAAAGGATCCATACCTATCCAAAAGAGTGCCACAGGCTTTGGACCACATGGTAAAACATCAATGTTTGTGACAGACATCTTATTTTCAAACTACAACTTCTATCTGCTATTTATATCACGTAAGAAAATTTTTTTATTTTTGTTATCATTTGTTTCCTGCATCCCTCACTCCAGTTATTATTTTGCCACATTGATATTTTCTTGGACAGAATATGTTGAATCATACATCACAGTGTTTTATTTACCTTAATGTATTAGTTAATAAGCAGTAAGCACTTTAATCACACATTCTATGATTCTCACTACTCACAATATCTGTGTTTCCATGCAGTGGACATACACAAGACTGACTCTATCAACAATCAGACACAGCAGGGGAAGTGTCATTCACCTCTGGACTTCAGGGCAGGAGAAGGAAAGTCACTGATTTTCAGTATGTACATATTGCTGAGATTTCTAGGCTTCAACCCTTGGTTTATAAGACAATCCTACATAAATTCAGCACATCACAAAACAAAATAAATAACATGAATTGAGAATGTGAGAGAAAAATTGGTGAGAAGTAGGGGGGGTGAGAGAGGGTTTAGAGGTAGGTGGAAGGGATGGCTTAGTGTGGGCACAGTGTATTACATACATGTGTGAAATCACTAAGAAGAAGTATAGCTTTTAAAAAGTAATACATAAATACACAAAAGTACAGTGTTGAAAGTAAAGTATCATGTAAATTATGCACTACAAAACTGATAATATATCCATGTGGGTACAATGATTTTTTTTGTTGTTGTTTGTTTGTTTGTTTTTTCGAGACAGGGTTTCTCTGTATAGCCCGGGCTGTCCTGGAACTCACTCTGTAGACCAGGCTGGCCTCGAACTCAGAAATCCGCCTGCCTCTGCTTCCCAAGTGCTGTGTGCACCACCACTGCTAGGCTATGATTTTTTTTGAAGTTAATTATTTTTGAAATTAACTATTTACATTTCAGGTGTTATCCACTTTCCTCATTTTCCCCACACCCTGAAATCCCTTATCCCTTCCACCCTCCTTCTGCTTCTATGAGGAGGTGCCCCCACTCACCCACCCACTCCCACTTCTCAGCTCTTGAATTCCCCCAGACTGGACACATCCAGTCTTTAGGGGATCAAGGACATCCTCTCCACCTAAGACTGACAAGGCCATCCTCCCCTACTATACAGCTGGAGCTATAGATCCCTCCTATGTACTCCCAGGCTGGTGGTTTAGACCCTAGGAGCTCTGGTTGGTTGGTATTGTTGCTATTTCCATGGGGCCACAAACCCCTTCAGCTCCTACAGTTTTCTCTCTAACTTCTACATTTGGTTAGTTGTGAGCATCTGCTTCTGTATATGTCAGGCTCTGGCAGAGCCTCTAAGCAGATACCAATATCAGGTTCCTGTCAGCATGCACTTCCTGCATCCACAAAAGCTTTCGGTGACTGCACATGGGATGGATACCCAGGTGGAACAATCTCCAGACGACTCCTCCTTCAGTTTCTGTCCCATGCTTTGCCTCCATATTTGTTTCCATGAGTATTTTGTGACTCCTTCTAAGAAGGACCAACGCACTCACACTTTGGTCTTCCTTCTTCATAAGGTTCAGGTAGTCTGTGAGTTACTTTTTGAGTATTGCGAACTTTTAGGCTAATATCCAATTAGCAGTGAGAGCATATTTCTAGTTCCATCCATTTTCTAGTGAGATGATATTTTCTAGTTCCACCAATTTGCCTAAGACTTTCTCAAATTAATTATTTTTAATAGCTGAGTATATTCCGTTGTGTAAATGTACCACATTTTCTGTATCCATTTCTCTGTTGAAGGACACCTGGGTTTTTTCCCCCTACTGGCTATTATAAATAAGGCTGCTATGAACATAGTGGAGATATGTTCTTGTTATATGTTGGAGCATCTTCTGGGTATATGCCAGGAGTGTATAGCTGGGTCCTCAGATAATGCTATGTCCAATTTTCTGAGGAATCGCCAGACTGATTTCCCACCAAAGCTCACTTCCATTCAGCTTGCAATCCACCAACAGTAGAGGAGTGTTCCTCTTTCTCCACATCCTTGCCAGCATCTGCTATCACCTGAGTTTTTGATCTTGGCCTTTCTGACTGGTATGAGGTGAAATCTCAGGGTTGTTTGATTTGCATTTCCCAGTAGGTTTTTTCCACCTACTGGCTATTATAAATAAGGCTGCTATGAACATAGTGGAGCATATGTTCTTGTTATATGTTGGAGCATCTTCTGGGTATATGCCCAGGAGTGGTATAGCTGGGTCCTCAGATAATGCTATGTCCAATTTTCTGAGGAATCACCAGACTGATTTCCCACCAAAGCTCACTTCCATTCAGCTTGCAATCCCACCAACAGTAGAGGAGTGTTCCTCTTTCTCCACATCCTTGCCAGCATCTGCTATCACCTGAGTTTTTGATCTTGGCCTTTCTGACTGGTATGAGGTGAAATCTCAGGGTTGTTTTGATTTGCATTTCCCTGATGACTAAGGATGCTCAACATTTCTTTAGGTGCTTCTTGACCATTTGAGTTTCCTCAGTTGAGAATTCTTTGCATAGTTCTGTACCCCAATTTTAATGGGGTTATTTGGTTGTCTGAAATCTAATTTCTTGAGTTCTTTGTATATTGGATATTAGCCCTCTTATCTGATTAGTAAAGTAGGATTGGTAAAGGTCTTTTCCCAATGTGTTGGTTGTTGTTTTGTCCTATTGACTGTGTCCTTTGCTTTACAGAAGCTTTGCAATTTTATGAGGTTCCATTTGTTAATTCTTGATCTTAGAGCATAAGCTATTGGTGTTCTGTTCAGGAACTTTTCCCTGTGCCCAAGTATTCAAGACTCTTTCACACCTTCTCTTCTATTAGTTTCTGTGTATCTGGTTTTATATGGAGGTCCTTTATCCACTTGGACTTGAGCTTTGTACAAGGAGGTAAAACTGGGTCGATTTGCATTCATGTACATGCTGACCTCCAGTTGAACCAGCACCATTTGTTGAAAATGCTGTCCTTTTTCCACTGGACATTTTAAGCTCTTTTTCTCAAAGATCAAGTGACCATAGGTGTGTGGATTCATTTCTGGGTCTTCAAATCTCTTCCACTGATCTTCCTGCCTGTCTCTGTACCATAACATGCAGGTTTTTTTTTTTTTTTTATCACTATTGCTCTGTAGTACAGCTTGAAGTCAGGGATGGTGATTCCCCAAAAAGTTCTTTTATTGTTGAGAATAGTTTTCGATATCCTGGGTTTTTGTTATTCCAAATGAATTTGCAAATTGCTCTTTCTATCTCTATGAAGAAATGAGTTGGAATTTTGATGGGTATTGCATTGAATCTGTAGATTGCTTTCACAAGTTGGCCATTTTACTATATTAATCCTGCCAATCCATAAGCATTGGAGATCTTACCATCTTCTGAGATCTTCTTCAATTTCTTTCTTTAGAGACTTGAACTTCCATCATACAGATCTTTCACTTGCTTGGTTAGGTTCACACCAAGGTATTTTATATTTTTTATGACTATTGTGAAGGGTGTCATTTCTCTCATTTCTATTTTACCCTGTTTATCCTTTGAGTAGAGGAAGGCTACTGATTTCATCCCTTCATAGTAAAAGTCCTAGAAAGATCAGGAATTCAAAGCCCATACCTAAACATAGTAAAAGCAATATACAGCAAGCCAGTAGCCAACATCAAACTAAATGGAGAGAAATTGAAGCAATCCCACTAAGATCAGGGACTAGACAAGGCTGCCCACTCTCTCCTAACTTATTCAATATAGTAATCAAAGTCCTAGCAAAAGCAATTAGACAACAAAGGGAAGTCAAAGGGATAAAAATAGAAAAGGAAGAAGTCAAAATATCACTATTTGCAGATAATAAGATAGTATACTTAAGGGGCCCCAAAACTTTCACCAATGAACTCCTAAACCTGATAAACAACTTCAGCAAAGTGGCTGGATATAAAGTTAATTCAAACAAATCAGGTGCAATGATATTAATAAATAGACCACTTTGAAATAAAACATTTATATACTCTTACGTAGGTATAAGTTTTCAAGATTTTAAATTTTGTTCAATGATAAATTTAAAAATACATTGATGGAAAAACAGAAGGTGTTCAAGGATTTCATGTGACAAAGTATAGGCTAGTGTGCTTTATTGAACCGTCAATGGGTAAAAGGAAGAATATACTATATTGAATTTAGAATGCAGAAAAATACGGGAATTTTTAACATCATATTGTTTTTCTAGAGACATTAGCCACTCTTATGATTTTGTTATAATTTCTGTTCTTGATTTTAAAGAAAATTATTTTAAAAGGTAGGGTTTAACAAAAGCAAAAAATACAAAGAGCTATCAATGACCGTAGTCAAATTGATGATAAGACCAGGGCATGGGAGTAAAGGTGATTCTGTGAGAACATTTCCTCCTGGTTTGTGTTTTAATGCACATATATCATAATTTAGGAATCACATAGAACTTAATTATCAGAATACATTACATGTCTGCATGAGACCTACAAATAGTATTGTCTCTTTCTTCTAGAAATCCTTCCACATTTCTTGGCATCTGCAAAGTGACCCACTGTTCAAAGGTATTTCTGAAATGGAATGTGTTTTACAGCTACTTTGTGGAAAATAATTTTGCCTTCATTCCCCAAATCTATCTATTCACAATACACCTATACCTACTAATACTACTAGGCTTCCTACGAAGGCTATACCTCTTTTCTCAACATAAACTTCCCTAATATCTCATGAAGGTAGTGTGAAAACTCTGAGAACTCTGGGCTCCATAAAGCATTTTCCTTATCAAGTTTTATCAAGTTTTATTTCTTAGGCTTGTCACACCAAATTTTAAGGCCATTTTTCTAAGTTGTGTCACCTCTGTAATAAAAATATTTGCAACCAAGGTTATCCATGTCAAGGTAACTTGTTCAATTAGACATTTAAAGCAAATATGATATTTATTCAATAATAAAAATTCAATAATTTTTAAAAATACAGTGGTACCAGAAAAACAAGACTTAAGTGAAGTCTGTATACCACCTAAACAAATTGGGAAATGTCAGGGGCAGCCTTGCTTGTACACTGAAGGTCTAAAAATCAGCAATAGGCTGGACATACATGCCTGCTAGCACCAAGTCTTGGGTCCCTGTGGAAAAACACTGAAACAGATGACTAGAAGCTATTGTAAATAAGCAGCTTTGGTGGAGGGCTGCCAAGCATGAGTAGTCATAGACCTTGTAGATAGGTAGCCTTGGTGGATAGTACCAACTTAGATAAAGACAAGTGAATCATAGGCGGAGTCATATTGGTCTGTCTCCTGAACCTTCACCCAGCTGACACTCTGTTCTAGAAGATAATCTGTACTCCCCTAAACACCTACACTCCTGCGTCATCCCCTTCCCCACATCCTGCATTTTTGTGTATATAACCTGTGTGTAAAAAAGTAAAATTTACGGTTTGATCAGCCTATAGAGAAGCCATGTTCCTTGTGTTCACCCGTTATTCTTCATTCTCTCTTAGGTGATCTCCCGGACCCTGTTTAATGCCCTGCAGGCCAGGACAGGGAAATATTTGAAATGAACTCCTGTAACATTTTTTTTTAAAATGGCTGAATTAATATAACACTACAAGGGTATACATGTCGTTTAGACTCCAGATTAGGGGATATTTGCTACCAAATGCTGTAGAAAACAAGGCATTATCAGGATGACTATAGAAACTGCTTCCAATGAAATGATGATAGGTGATCCAAAATTAATTAGGAGCCAGGCTTGATGCAAGTGCCTACAAGGAAGCAGGCCTAAGAGAGCCTCCCTTGGTCTCCTGTCTAGTTTCAGAAAGATTTACCTCACACATCTGATACTGTCAAAGTCAGTGTATTTGTATAGCGATCTTGTTTTTGTGGATTCTCTTTTAACAGTTTCTCTGCTTAATCATCACATATTCATTGTTTGAAAGATAAAGAATTGATATCTTCATCTGATGAATCCCTCCTCTTGTCTTCCTAATTTGATATCAATATCTCTGTCTTAAAACTATAGTCTGGTCTGAGAGATTGAAATTTTTAATTTGACATGTCTTAAATTCCTTTCATTTACCATAGTCCTTAGTAACCTAAGACATGGAAAACTCTCTCTACTTGTCGGTTTATATCTGTATATTCCAATGATGGCAAAAGGAATAAAAGGGGGAAATGCAGATGGGTGAATAACCAGTAGTATAGAAAATAAAAAACTTCTGTGACAGATGAGACAAGGAGATGTGGTAAGGGGATATTTCAAAGAAAGAACTGTATATTTTAACAGGCATTGTTCAACTCCTTGGCTTTTGCTTGAGATTAAGTACTAATGCATAAACATCAGAGTCACATTTTAATTCACACATTTTCACAGTGATTTGATGATAGGGGTCATATAAAATCATGCAACATGTGCTAACTCTATGTGTGTGAAATATCACAACTTTAGTTCTGCATGCTCTATTTTTTTCTGTGGAGAAAGTAATTCTCTAAGTTTTATAATCACTGAATATAATCTAATCTCTCTTAATGATACATACTATCTTGTCCTTAATAGGCTTTCTCAGATTTTATGAAAAGGATATTTCAAATTTTTTATAAAATATAATTTATTAAAATATATCAGTTCTGAATTTACTAGTTCTCTGGTCTAACACTGTTAGTTTTGTCTGGAAATCTCTCATACATGAGAGGAAACAGACAGATAATGGAATGTTATTGATTTTTCTATTTTTCCCTAGGTTATCTTCTATAGTATTACAAAAACTTTTTGCTTTTTGCAATAACTGTTAACACATATTTTTTTTTTATCAGTTTTAAGTAAGAATCTGTAAAATAAAAAGATAGTTATACACATTTGAATACAAAATAAGACCATTTGTGAATTTAGTTCTTTGACCAATATTCATGATGTTAACCTTTTAAATACTGAGACAATGAAATGTTTGTGACGTGGCCTTGTCTTAAAACAACCAAACACAGCACAAAATCTATAAGGTGCTTGTTTGTATTGAAAAACACTTTTATATTTTAAACAACAAATATGTATAGGTATTCCAAATATATTCAGTCTCTTTCACGTACTATATATATATCACACACAGACTCACTTAAGTGAGTCATTTAGCATGATCATATAGGTGACCTTTGAATGAACAACATTGATATGGGAAACACTGTGGTGTAAGTCTTTCTAACTCCATAAGTTTTCAGAACAAATGACAGACTCTTCTTTTAAACTCTTTTTCTTCTTGCTTGTTTATCTGGCAATTAAACATCTAATAGAAGTTTTTTTTTGGGGGGGGGGCTTTTATTGAAAATAGATTTTATTTTTTCATGAAATACCTGAGTATGTCTTCCTTTTCCTCTACTGTTCCTGCCCACCCAACTCCACATTCAGATCCCCATTCTTTCTATCTCTTCATAGAAAACAAAAGCATCTAAAAACAAGAAAGGTAAGAAGATAAAAGATATAGACACAGAAACACATTCATTTGTATAATCACAATCCCATAAAAATAAAAAACTGGATCCAAAACATATTAACAACAACAATAAGAAGAATAGTTTTTAAAGTCTTGATAAACATTATGAGATAAAGAACCACCTAAAAGATATACTGAGTTCATTTTCTATTGTTCATTTCCTTCTGGTCACACAGTTTATCATTAAAGTAAGTATGTTTCCTAGTGAGACTTCCTGGAAAAATCTGAATTTTCATTTGCAAGTGGTGATCAACTGGAGACTGCTTCTGAGTTACTGACTGTAGAGAAATTTTAATCCATCAGTCTGGCTGCTCTCGCAAGGGATCACATCCAAAGACTTTCTAGGTCTGCTTGATCTGGCTGGAATGCAGACCCACCCTTCGTACATACCTTTATGGCAAAATTAGCTTGCAGAAGAAAGCAGTCATGTTTAAAAGTGATGTCTAGTTGAGGGGTAGACAAAGTGACAAGTTAAAGAAAGATTTGACAGAATGAATCAAAGATGTATAAGTCCAACTCTCACAAGACTAGCACTCAAAAGAGAGGCTATTTAAGACCATTGCAGAGTCAGTCAACTGGGAGTCAGTGAAGTGAGTGCAGTACATTGGAGCTGAGTTTTTTAGGGAGTTCATGGGGTTTAGTACAAGTCATCAGAGGCAGTTGAAGCCAGAGAATAAGGAGTTAGAAGATTAGAACAAATTACTGAGTTAATGTGTAGTCCATCTGAACAATCCCATCAGAAGCCAAGAGAAACCATTTTGAATCAGTCATCTTGGAACTGAATATATGTCATATTATTCTTTCTTGATCTGGGATACTTCATTAAGGATTTTTTTTTCTAGTTCCATCCATTTACCTGTGAAGTTTAATATTTCATTTTTAACAGCAAATTAATTTTCCCATTGTGTGAATGTGCTATATTTTATTTACTCATTCATTGTTGACAGATATCTAGGCTATTTCCAGTTCCTGGTTATTTATGAATAAAGCAGAAACAAACATGGATGAGCAAATGTCACTATAGTATGATGAAGAGTCCTTTGGTTACGTGTTTAATAGGGAATAACTGAACCTTGAGAGAGATCTATTTGAATGTCCTGAGGACACTCCACATTAATTTTCACAGTGGTTGTGCAAGTTTGTACTCCCACCAGCCAGAGATGAGTGTTTCACTTTCCCTGCATCCTATCCAGTTTGTGCTGTCATTTATTTTATTGTTCTTGGCTATTCTGCCTGGGATAACATAAAATCTCTTTGAATCTATGAATTGTAGAATAATTATCCTGTAATTTATGGATAATATCCACTTATAAGTGAACACACACTCTGTTTGTCTTTCTAGGTCTGGGTTGCCTCACTCAGAATGATCATTTGTATTTCTATCCGTTTTCTTGTAAGTTTAATGATATTATTTTTAATAGTTGAATAATATTCTACTGGGAAAACGTACTACATTTTATTTATCCATTCTCCAATTGAGGAATAGCTAGGTTGTTTCTGACTATTATAAATAAAGTTATTATAAACTTGGCTGAGCAACTGTGCCTGTAGTACCTTTGGTCACCTTTTGGGTATATGCCCATGAGTGGTATAGCTGGGTCTTGTGGTAGAACTATGCCCAGTTTTTCTGAAAAATTGCAAAATTGATTTCCAAAGAGGTTGTACAAGATTACCTTCTTACTAGCAATGGAGGTATATACATACTATTATTATGTAGATATATTGAACTTTCTGTAAAGCTTTCTTTCTGAGATGATCATCTGATTTACATCATTGAGTTTGTTTGTGTGGTTGATTAACCTTATTGATATATATTAACTGAACTATCCCTTCACCTTTGAAGTGCATCTGACTTGATTTGGTGAAATACATTTTTGATGTATTCTTCAATTTAGTTTGAAATTTATGAAAGATCCTAACTGTCATCCCAGACTACTATGATTGATTGAGACTGGCTAGCCTCTCATGGCTTCACCCCTAGAGAGGATTGTTCTTCACTATCAGGAGCAATGAGTTGCCAGTAGCTTTTAATCTAAGCCATACTGTTACAATGCCATGTTGAGGTATGGCTTTCCTGTGACTTATAAAAGACATTTTCTCCCAGCATATGACTTGGTCCTCTGCTTTTTACAATCTGTCTATCCCCTATTTTGTGATGATCTCTGGGTTGTGTTATAGTCATGTCAGTTAGAACTTGGAATCTCACATTCAGCTGTTAACTGCAATTTGAGAAGTCTTGGCTTTCTGTAATGAGTTTGGACCACTGTAGAAAGAAATTTCTTTGATTAGGGTAAAAATTATACATATCAGACAAAGGTGTTAACATAAAAGTGTAGAAGTGGTTGAGAAGAAACTGATTGCCAAGATTATGTTGACATTGTGGTTGTGTCTCAAGGGGAGGTCACTGATAAACGTGGACACTCACTCACTGTATGTGCTAAGTTACTTGAACAGGGTGACCTAAATGTAAGCACACAGGCTTTAATTCATTCCTCTCTGTTCTTGACTGAAGATATGTCATTGGATACTTCTGTTCCTGTCCCATGGACATCCTGAACTGATGTTCTAAAGCTCTGCGTTATAAAACAAATAAACCTTTCTTTTCTAAGTTGCTTTGGACAGAGTATTTTTTCCACAACAATAGAGAACAAAACAAAAACAACTTTCAACATGAAGACAAAGCAGAAGAAGAAATGAGAGATAGTGGGCAACCCTTTTGAGGGCTAGTGAAGAAGTGCTCCTGGAGAATTCACAATGGAACAGTAAAGCTGAGGAGGTCAACGCTGAAGCCTACAAATCAGAGTATAAGTGGAAAGTGACCAGGTTTTTTGTTTTGATTGGGAGGGTACTGAAATCATGCAAAATTTCAATCATTATGAAAACCATGAAGGGGAGATAAATTACCTATTCCTTTTAAATATCAACTGACACTATAGGAGGCAAGTGGTGTAAGAAATAGCCATTTTAATCAGTAGAAAGTAATCGACCAATCTACTAAAGTGATAAGCAGAAAAGAAAACATTTCACTATTCTATCGTCAATGTCAATAAAACAATTAAGTGCAGTGCCATGACTCATAGCTGGTGAATGAATTTATCATGGAAATAGCTTCTCTTTTAATATAAAGTGTTGCTTTCCTCTCTTATATAAAAATTAGTTACATAGAAATGCATATTTTCATAGCAGCTAAAGGAAGTGCCACAACCTTAATGCAGAATGCAATTATCTGATTGAAATCATCTATGTAAAGAGGAAGGACATAATCACTTACTCCTAGCCATTTTACTCCTGCCCTTGGCATGATCCATAAAATTTAAATGTGTCTACTCACATATGTGTATGGCTGGATCTATGGAAATTAAAGATCAAGACTCAAGCAGTGCTAGGTAAGAGCTCTGTTTTGTAAGGACACAGTTTTTAAGACTGTGTAATTTTGTTTCTAATATTTTATAATTTTGGATGAGTGGTAAAAAAGTAACACTTTAAAAATAATTAAACAGAATGTATTTAAACAATGTATTCATTGCTAGATTGAAATTTGAATAATATGTATTCTAGAGAATTAACTATTGAATGTGACCAGCTGCCTTCCTAAGAAAGCACACTAGTAGAAATACCCACAGCATGGGAAACAGGCTAAGATTATACTCATTTTGTGTCACTATGACCTAATTTTTTATGTGGATCGTATTTTCTAATATACTACACCCAAATTTCTGAGATTTTTTTTTAATTTTTGTTACTGTGATGAGTTTGCAAACTTAAAAAAATATAGAGACCTACATTAATAAGAACTTTCCAATATAGTCTCCTTCTAAAATCTATAATACAAACCAAAAAAAAAAGAAAGAATGAATGAAAGAAAGAAAGGAAACTAGTGATATTAAATGTTTTTCATTAGCACAACAAATTGTATGATTTTTGCAGTTAGAAAAGGCTTACCAAAATAGCATGTTAACTATACAAAATGAAATTCTCTAAACTATTTGACTGACTAAGACAGCTCTTTGATTCCTCCACAGTTCATCATAGTTCACTAATTTAAGTATCACAAATGCAAATTTTATGACATGTTAAGAACCATGAAGCTTTGCCTTTCTCTTTTGGTATGTAAAGTACAGTTGTTCTATCTAATTTCTATGAGAATGACATGATCTGCATGTGTGATCAACATAAAAGGCTACTTGTCATTTTCTGATTAAAACAGAGTCCTGTTTTATGGATGACAACTGATTTCCCTTAGATTTTTTTCTGCCCTACAGTTCTTAACATACGCTTTGTTTTCAGCACTTGGGGGGAAATCAGGCATAAACGTGAAAAGAACAAAAACCTCAGAGCTATCACCTTGATGCTAATTAAAACACTTGAACAATGAACTCGTGCAACTGAGTGGCAAGAGCACCAAGACATGTAGAACTGTATGTAAAGCACAGAAGATTCATCACACATACCTAGAATGTAACTAATCTATAGATACCATTGATTAGGACAATAGTATTGTCTTAAACAAACCATATGGAATTCATTCTTATTATCTCAATGTTTAAACATGGTTCTTGAAAAAATAGGAGTTTGATATGGAAGTGTAAAATATAACCAATATATTTTTTCCTAAGGAAGAGCTTCAAGCAATAATTTAAGTACTTAATACTGAATAGTGAAGTTAAAACTAAAACCAGAATTGTGGAATCTCTACTGTTAATGGATTTGTACAAATCTTAGTATTTTTGCAAAGACACTATTCATAGTTTTTCTGCTATAGCATTCATTTTTTGTTTTGCATGTGAGCCTATATGCATGTGTGTGTTCATGTGGATATATATATTTACTGACAAGCATTGTGTGTCTTCCTAAATCACTACCCACCTTATATTTAGCTAAACGGCTTCTTACTGAAGTGGTATTTTGTTGATGTAGCTAGATGGATGACTAGTTGGCCAGTAAACACAGGGTCATGCTTACAACCCAGCACTGGGGTTATTCACATGTCCTGATATGTTCTGCTTTTATGTAAGTGTGAAGAACATACATAAATCTCAACCAACTCATTTGTACAACAAACACTTAACCTGTGAAACTTGTCTCTAGCCCATTGTTGATATTTTATCTTGTATAATTTAGTAATTATTTGTTTTATGTTGACACTTGCTTCTATAGCTCTGGATAGCCTAGAACTCTCTATATAATTCAGGCTTAACTTGAAATCACAGAAAATTCTTATCTGTCTCTTGAATTTAGGAAATACAGGTATCTTAGTCAGGGTTACTCCTGCTGTGATAAGCACCATGAGCAAAAGCAATTTTGGAGGAGAGTGTTTATTTCTACCAACGTTTCATATACTAGTTCATTATCAAGAGTGTGGGGATCTCTGCAAACACAAGTGAAAGCAGAAACTCACAAAAGGCAGGACCATGGAGGAAGGAACTGATGCACATATAAGGAGGAGTGCTACTTACTGGCTTGCTCTCCATGGCTTGCTTAGCCTATTACAAAACCCAGGATTCGTGCCACCCACAATATGCAGGGCCTTCTCCACAGATCACTAATTCAAAAATATCCTATAGGCTTGCTTGTCTTTAATCAGTCTTATGGAGAAAATTTTTCAATAGAGGATCCCTCCTGTCGTTGAGTCTAGCTTGTATCCAGTAGACATAAAATTAGCCAGTACAAAAATCATTAGTCACTATATCTGACTAAATTTCATTAAACCTGTCTGTCTCATAACAATACCATGTACCTATACCACTCTTGCCCATATACCCAAAATGCCCCAACATGCCATAGTGGCACATGCTCCACTATGTTCACAACAGCCTTATTTGTGATAGCCAAAGCTGGAAAGAACCCAGATGTTCCACAACAGAAGAATGAATACAGAAAAATGGTTCATTTACATAGTGGAATACTATTCATCTATCAAAAGGAGGTAGGTCATCATGAGTTTTGTAGGCAAGTGGATGGAACTAGAAAATATCATCCCAAGTGAGGTAAATCAGACTCCAAAGGGCATTCATGATATGTACTCACTAATAAGTGGATATTACCAAAAAGTACAGAAGACCCGTTACCACAGAACTCAAGGCTAACAAGCCAAAAGGGCCAAAGTGAGAATAAAACAATCATTTGGGGTAGGCTAGGGGGAGAAGTATTGCAGAGGGATGCAGAGGAAAAGGGGAATAGAATCAGGTATTGGTGGGAACAGGAGTGAAGTCCTAAGGGCCAGCAGAAAGGTTGGAAACAGGCAACCTCAGGAGGTAGGAGGTGGGCAGCTCAAGGGGAGGCTCCAAGGTCTGCTATTATTACTGATGCTGTGGTGTTCCTACAGACAAAGACATGGCTGTCCTCCTAGGGAGGCCCAACAAGCAGCTGAAAGAGTCAAATGGAGATATTTACACACAACCAAAGTACAGAAGCCAGAGACCCCTGGGGTTGAATTAGAGAAAGACTGGAAGAAGCTGAGGAGGAGGGCAATCCCATAGGAAGATCAGCAGTCTCAACTAACCTGGACCTCTAAGATCTCTCAGACATTGACCCATTAACCAGGCAACATACAATAACTGATATGAGGTCCCTGACACATGTACAGCAGAGGACTGCCTGGTCTGGCCTCAGTAAGAGAAGAAGCACCTAATCTCCAGAGACTTGAGGCCCCAGTCAGTGGGGAGTCTGGTGGAGTGGGGGTGGAAAGAGAAGGAAGGAAGGGAAGGGAAGGGAAGGGAAGGGAAGGGAAGGGAAGGGAAGGGAAGGGAAGGGAAGGGAAGGGAAGGGAAGGGAAGGGAAAGTGGTGAGGGAATATAAAGTCAATAGGAGAAAAGTCAATTAATTAAGGTGTTATATTACAATACAAAAATATATGCATATAGAACAAACAAAGAAAAGTAATAGAGTCTGGAGAGTTGAGTTCAATGGTTAAAGGCATTGGCTGCTTTCCAAAGGACCTGGATTCAGTTTCCAGCATCCACATGGCAGCTTACAAATGTCTGCAGCTCCTGCTCCAAGGGATTAAACATCTTCATACAAAGATACATGTAAGTAAAACACAAATGCACAAAAAAAAAAATAAAAAATATTTAACAAATAAAATTAACAAACAAAAATATAATTATTTGAACAGATAGATAAAATAGGCAAACTTTTAGCAAAATAACTAAATAGCTCAATTAAAATAACTACAGATATAAGTGTATAACTAGTGTATTATGAATAATTACATGATGAAAAATTTGATAGCTTAAATAAAATTTATTCTTGAATACTGAAAACCTAAGAATAAATCACAAGAAAGAAGTCTTAGTGCATGTATATCTCATTAGGTAGTTAGGTCAGAAAAAATATTCCTCAAACATGAATAGTTTTGAATCTGTTAGTTTCACTGATAAGTTTTATTAAATTCATTTTTAAAGCAATGTAAGTAATCCTTAAGCTGAAGTAGTGAAAATTAAAGATTTAAAATTAATTCTTTTTTTGTTATGGTTTGACCCCCCCACCCCGAGCCTAAAATAATTCTTAACATCCAGTGATTTCAATATCATTCAAGATGATCCACGAATCAGTTGGATTTGTTTCTTAGAGTAAATATGGTTTAACATGTGCATAAATATGTAAAATACATCGTACTAGAGATAAGCAGTAGGATGGAACACAAGCTCATATCCACTGATGCAGAGGAAGCATTTAACAAAGTTTACTATCATTCATGGAAAAACAGTAAACACAACAAACTAAAAGAAATAGAAATTGGCTAGAGAAATTCAGTAGCCAATGGCAAAAGACTGAAATAAAGAAAGGCTTAGATAAAATAGATCATCTTGAACTTCTTTTGAAAATCATAAAGAAGACTTAGAAAAAGCTATTAGATAAGACAACAAAATAACATAAAACCAAATTAGAATAGAGATATATATGTTTGTAAATTATATAACCTTATAAAAATCATCAAATCTGTTGTGGTAAATGTTTAAAAACCAACTAATTTAAAAAAATAGTTTGCACACAGTCAAAACAACAAGAAAAGGATCAATTGAATTTCTATGCACAATAAGTGTTTTGAAAGGAAATATTTGGGTCACATCACAGTTTAAATTTTTCTCTTGTATCTAATAAACTGTGGTGATAGATGAGTAGTATAATTATCAGAAAAAAATGTTTGCAGTCTATATGCAAAGACATTAATAAAAATGTAGCCTACTACTATGGAACAAAAGAACATTCTTGTTATAACATTAAGAATATATATGCATATATATGTATATTTATTATAATACTTATAGAAAAAAAGGGCATTGAATTTGAAACAAAGCAAAGAATTTTATATGGGAATGTTTGAATGTTGGAAAGAAGAGGGATGTGTAATGTAATTGTATAATATCCTTAAGAAATAAGATGGAGAATGAAATAAAACTTAAAATTAAATATAATATAGGTGTATAATATATATGACAATATATATCAAAATATTTTTATTAAAAGCAGGCTATATGGATTTATGAGGGACTATGGAAGAGCCTTTGAGGCACTCAAGGTGGGAATCATGGGATTTGTTGGAGGCAGAAAAAGAACAGGGAAAATGTTGAAGTTATATTTTAACTATATTTAATTAATTGTTTAATCTAAAATAATTAATTATTATCCAAAAGAAATCACTTTAGTCATAGTTGTCTACCCTTAGTCCATAACTGAAGCCATGATGAGGTTTTTGGTTGAAAAGCAGATGGTAAAACAGAGAAATCATGACGTTTCAGTTATATTACACCTGTGGTTCCTGCTACATATTTCATTGGAAAAGCACTATTTCCTGGTACAAAGCTCTGGGGAAAGGCAGTGCAAATGTGAGAATCAGCAGATAAAAGTGATGTGGTGTGGCCAGGGCCACTAAATTCTTAGTAAGTAGAGAGTTCTGGAGATTAACCAGAGGAGAATGGGGAAGAGAGATGTCCAAGCTTATTAACTGCTGGTGCTGAGACTGAAATACATATGGAGTCTGAAATACTGGGCCTGGCAAGGTGGAAGTTGTTGTTGGCATAGAGGAGAAGTGTGGTTTCCAGGGTTGAGAGAGGAGTGTGAAGTAAAATCAAGGGCATTGCAGCTTAAGCTGTATATTAAGTGTGCAAACGGGTTCCAAAGAAAAGAAGCTCCTCCATCCATTGCTCTGTGATTTTCAAAGCCAAGTGTCTGTCTTTGTAATAATCCTGCCCACACCTCTCGGTTACACTGTGTACAATGGTGTAGGATGTTGCTGTCAGCGTTCAATTTGAGTTCAATTTTATTCAATTATTTCCTTTACTGTCTATAGCTTCCTTGCTCCTCATCTGTCCACCAACTCCCTGTCTCTTTATTTCCATTTCTTCCTCATTGTTCTTTAAGGACCAATTAGATCATAACTGACCAGGCCATACATGTTTTTACTGAAATTATGCTTGCTTAGTCATTTATTTACTGAAGTTAAATATGTAGGTATCAAAAAATTATAGATTATTTAGTTTTTTTTTATTATCTATCTATGTATCTATGGGTTGATGTATCTATGTATCTATCCATCTATCCATCCATCCATCCATCCATCCATCCATCCATCCATCCATCCATCCATCTATCTATCTATCTATCTATCTATCTATCTATCTATCCATCCATCTATCTATCTATTTTTCATGAGGGGACATGAAAACACTGTGGCCTGCATGAGGAAGCCAGATAAGAGTGTCAATCAATAGTCTACCGCTAAAATGTGGGTCTTCAGTTTAAAACCCAATTTTCCAAGCTTACTAGAAAGTGTATTTTCCTACAAAGCCATCTTTCTCCCATTTCTTTCCTTTTTGTGTATTTCTACCAATTTTTGCAATACATGTTTTGTTGTTGCTAAATGCATTTACATTTAGAATTGCTATTTTTTCTTACAGTGCTGGTACATTAATCAATTACAAAGCCTCTATTTGTTTCCGGTATCTCTCTTGTCATAAATTAATGTAGCTACTTCACTTGTTAATATTAGCTAATATTCATGTTGTTAAATTAATGTTTATTTATTTTAATTTTTTCTTTGGATCTATACTCCTAGGACAACATATGGTCCAACTTATAGAATTTTTAAAATTAATCTTGTTCATGTTTCTATATAAACAATTTTAAATATTACTTTGTTCTTAAAGATTGGGACTGCCATGTATCCCAAAATAGCTTTGATCTTACTATGATGTCCCCAAGCTGGCTTATGTCACTCCCCCCTAGATGTTGAAATTATTTTGGCTACCATGATGAAATAGTTGTGTTTGTGTTGAATCTAATTTATTATTCTGTTTAGGGTATTTTTCTCTTACTCTTATTTAACCAGTGTATTTTGATCATTTAAATTTAAAGATTTTATTGACAAAATTGAATTCATATTGATAAAACATTGACAGTCTTTTGGACTGTCTTGTTTGAACTGAGCCTCTCTATCCTCTCTTCTCCCCTCTCTCTCGGCACAGTAAGTTAATGTGAGTGTTTGTCGTGGAATTACAGCATCAGTTAATACTACTAGAGATGTATGCATATTTAAGATAATGGCCCTTAAAGGTAAATTAAAAGAGAAGAAGATATTTCAGGATTATTTCCCAATATTTAAAAAAAGAAAAGGCAACAAAACTGAAAATTGATCCAGGAGCATAGCATAAGCTAGGTGAGGACTCTCCCAATGAGCAAAGTACCATTTGCTAACTTGCTGAAGTTAGCTTTGAACACAGTCTGCTGTAAAGCCTTAGCCTCTTTGAGTAGTTGTTATTGAAGACCTGTACATCTAGTGACAACATTTAAAAACAATCTGCTTATTTATTAATTGGAAGTCTGTTTAAAGACTTAGGGTTTTTTTGAAACATACTTCTTATGTTCACAGACATGTGGGTAGTAGAGGTCAGAGTCCAGCTGACAAGAGTAGGCTCTGACTTTCTATCCTGCTAAATCAGGGTGTCTCTTGTTTCTGCCACTATACTCCAGCTGGCTATCCAAGAAAGTTTAGGAAACTGCTGTCTGTATGTCCTGTCTAGTCAAGGGCTGCTAATATTGCAGATGCATAACACAACATGAGGATTTTTTCAAGTGCATAGTATATTTTATCTTTCCACATTTAAATTATTTTTAATTGAAAAAACTATATCATTACCCCTCCTTTCTCCTATCTTCCCTATAGCCCCTCCGATCCAAACTTCCTATAATCCATCCAATTTCCTTTCCATACTCAAGTGGACTAGAATAACAGGACAATTTTGGTTACAATAATAGAACATCTGCTGTGAAACCTTTTTCTCCTAGAAACAACTACATAAATACAGGATTTTCATATACATTTCTGGATCATATTCATGCCATAAAGTTTGTAGGTAAGCACTTTCAACCACTGAACTATTTCTCTAAGTCTGTCTGCTTGCATTTTTCTTTTCTACTTTTTTATTTCTCTTTTCTCCTTTCTTTGCCTTTCTTTTTAATTTTTAAAAATAATTTTGAGAATTTCATATATAAACATAGTATGTCATGATCAAATTTACCCCATTCCTTCATTGCTCTCTACCTAAATTTCCCCTTCAAATTTCATATGTTCTTTGTTTTTAACCAACTTATCCCTTTACATGTTTGGTGTAGGACAATGTTCTTGTAGGCTTTCAATGGCCTTATTTTTGAAAAAAAAAAAAAAAAAAAAAAAAGACTCTTGCTCCTCTACTGGCTAAATCTTCTCTGTAGTGCTTTCCTTCTGCTGGGAACTTCATGAGCCCCTCCCTCTACCATCCAGGCTGGGATTTTGGCAGGCTTGATCTTGCCCTAATCTTGTGTGTGAATTCACATACGTTATTGTAGCTTCCAGGTTTCCAGCTATTTTATTTTTTTTATAGATTCTAAGGCCTTCAACTCTATGAATTATTTTAGTTTTCTCTTTCTCTTCATTTAAAATTTCTTTTTTTCTTTTCATTTGTTCCTTTTAGGTTCTTTGATTTATTTCCTCTCTCCCTCCTTCCTTCCTTCTTTCCTTCCTTCCTTTCCTTTGTTTCCTCTTTGAGACAATCTCATGGATATGTGCATATACTCAAACTCACTGCACAGTAGATGATAATCTTGAATTACTGATAGCCCTGTTTCCCTTTCCACCCCAGATGCTAAGGCTACAGATGTAGAGGTAGCACCACACCAGTTTCATGCCAGCTGGGGATAACACCAGGCTTCTTGCTTGCTAAGTTCTTTGTCCTTGGTTACCACGGGGAAGAATACTGCATTCATTTATTACCTATCTATCTTCTAACTATAATGTTACATCTTTATTTATGTTACTTAGGTTCATTTCAGTTTCCTGGATATACTGTTTTGAGGTAGCGTTATTTTGGAATGTTCTTAGGCATTGCCACTTCGTATATGCATTCCCTGCCCTTCTGAAATTCCATTTTTTTCTCTTCATTTCAATTATACCTGCATTGCATCCTTTGAGATTACTCCAATTGTTATTTAGATTTTTCCATCAGTTTCTTTGCTCTACCCATTATTTTTTCTTTATTTTTCAACTTTAGTACTTTGTCTTGTCTTAACTTCCACCAATTTCCTTTCCTATATTATGTTCAGTCTACATGTGTTTTCAAAAGAAGAACTTTTCATTTTGCTATGGTAACTTTGATTTCTAGCATTTCTATCAGTTTTTGCTCATTGTCTACCATTTTTATTAGAGCCCTTAGCACATTTTCAGAATTGTTATAACACCCTTGTACTAAATATATGTGTTATTTCTGTGTCTCATTATAAGACATTCTCCTCTTGGTGTTTTTCACTTTTTTCCTTGCCTTTGATAATACTTGTAATTTTCTTTTTAAATTAGTTTTTTCTATAGGTGCTATATAGTGAGGCTAATCATTTTTTGGTGTGAGGAGTTATATTTATTGAACCAAGTTTTAGCTTGAGGCTCATGTCTTACTGTCACTGAACTAATATCTTTAATTTTAGGACTCTCCTTGTAGTAGACAATGACAATTCATGAATATATTCCCCATATCAAATTAAAGATATGAACTGTGTATGCAATATGAGGAGCAAATTCAAATGTAAAAATTTGACACTAGGATAACCATTGAAGTTACATAATCAGTGTAGAAGAATTTTTTAAATTAAATTTATATATTTATTTACTTTACATTTCAATACCAGTCCTACCTCCTCCCAGTACCACACACAGATCCTTCTCCATTCTTCCCTCTCCTTCCTCTTTGAGAAGGGGGGCCTTTTCTATGCGTGACTCCTCCACACTACCCACCACCACCACCCCCTGCCCAGCACATTAAGTCTGGACTACATGCAGGACTAGACACATTCTCTCCCACTAAGGCCAGTAAGGTGGCCCAGTTAGGGAAATAGAATTCATGGATAGGCAGGCAATAGATTCAGAGACAACCCCTACTCCTGTTGATGGGGAATCCTCATGAAGACCAAGTTGTTCATCTGTTACATATGTGCAGGGAGCCTGAATCTAGCCCATGTTTGCTCTTTGGTTGGTTATTCAGTCCCTGGGAGTCCCCAAGGGTCCAGATTAGTTAATTCTGTTGGACTTCTTTGGCATCCCTGCTATCAATGGGTCCCTCAATCCTTCCGCAAACTCTTCCATATGACTCCCTAAGCTCAATCTAATGTTTGCAGTGGGTCTATGCATCTCTTTATATTGGCTGTTTTGTGGAGCCTCTCAAACAGCAGTTATGCTAGATTCCTGTCTGTATGAATAACAGAGAATTAGTAATAGTGTCAGGAATAGGTTCTTGCCCATGAGATGAGTCCTAATTTGGGACAGTCATTCGTTGGCCATTTCCTCCATATTTGCTTCATCTTTGTCCCTGTACATCTTTTAGGTAGGATACTTTGTGGGACAAAGGTTTTGTGGCTTAGTTGCTGCCCTTTTCCCTCCACTGGGAGTCCTTCTTGGCTACAGGAATTGGCCAATTCAGGATCCATATCCTCCACTGCTAGGAGTCTCAGCTAGAGTAACACTCATAATACTGCTGAGGCCTCCCCTGATCCCAGGCCTCTGGCATGTTGTAGAGATCATCCCTTTCCACCAATTTCCATTTTCTTTCCCCTGATCTCCATACATTGGGACCTCCCTACCCTACTCTAGTCCCTCTCCTCTCGCCTATTCACTTTCCTCCCTCCTTCCACCCCTGATATCTATTTTAATTTCCCTTCTGAGAATGATTCAGCCATCCTCCCTTGGAACCTCCTTGTTATTTTACTTCTTTTGGTCTGTTGGTTTTAGCATGGTTATCCTGTACTCTATGGCTAATATCCACTTATAAGTTAGTAGGTACCATGTATGTTCTTTGGCTCTGAGTTACCTCACTCAGGATGATATTTTCTCATTTCGCCCATTTTGCCCGTAAGATGCATGATGTCATTGTCTTTAATAGCTGAGTAATATTCCATTGTGTATATGAATCACATTTTCTTCATCCATTCTCCAGGTGAGGAACATCTAGACTGTTTCCAGTCTCTGGCTATTATGAATTAAGCTGCTATGAACATACTTGAGCAAGTGTCATGTTGGGATGGTAGAGTATTTTTGGAGTAAATGCCCAGAAGTAGTATAGCTGGGTCCTGAGCTAGAACTATTCACACATTTCTGAGAAGCCACCAAATTGATTTCCAGAGTGGCCGTACAAGTTTGCACTCCGACCAACAATGGAGGAGTGTTCCCCTTGCTCCTCATCTTTGCCAGGATGTGTTGTTCCTTGAGTTTTTGATCTTAGCTCTCCTGATGGGTGTAGGATGGAATTTCAAATTCATTTTGATTTATATTTTCCTGATGACTAAGGATATTAAACATTTCTTTAAGTGCTTCTTAGTCATTCGAGATTCCTTTGTTGACAGTTCTGTTTAGCTCTCTACCCCACTTTTTTTTTTTTTTTGGTTATTTGGGTTGTTAGTGTATAACTTCTTCAGTTCATTTTATATTTTGGATATTAGCCCTCTGTCAGATGTAGGGTTGCTGAAGATATTTTCCCAATTTGTATGCTGTCA
The DNA here is from genome assembly GCA_021653895.1 of Mastomys natalensis. NCBI lineage: Eukaryota > Metazoa > Chordata > Mammalia > Rodentia > Muridae > Mastomys > Mastomys natalensis. The sequence continues at coordinate 406,069 of JAJTUV010001417.1, read as the reverse complement.
CTTTGTCCTATTGACAGTGTCCTTTGACTTACAGAAGATTTTCAGTTTCATGAAACTGAAATTTATTAATTGTTGATCTTAGTGCCTGAGCCATTGCTATTTTGTCCAGAAAGTTTTCTTCTGTATGGATGAGCTCAAGACTCTTCTCCACTTTCTCTTCTATTAGATTTAGTGTATCTGGTTTTATTTTGAGGTCCTTGATCCAGTTGGACTTGAGTTTTGTACAGGGTGATGAATATGAATCTATTTGCATTCTTCTAAATGCAGACAGCCATATAGAGCAGCACTATTTGTTGAAAATGCTCCCCCTTTTCTATTATATGGTTTTGGTCTCTTAATCAAATGTCTTTAGGTGCGTGGATTGATTTCTGGGTCTTCAATTATATTGCATTACTCCACCTGTCTCTATACCAATACCATAATTACTATTATTATTCCTCTGTAGTTCAGCTTGAAGTCAGAGATAGTGATACCTCCAGAAGCTCATTTATTTTTCGGGATTGTTTTAGCTATCCTGGAATTTTTGTTTTTTCATATGAGGTTTCAAATTATTCTTTCAAGATTGTAAAGAATTGTGTTGGTAGTGGGGAAGAATTTTAATCCACCCACATGGTAGCGCTGGCAAAGGATCACATTCAATATTCTTCTAGTTGCAAGGGATTACATTCAATGACCTTCTAGGTCTATTTGATCTCGAATAAAGACATACCTTTTCCTGGGAGACAGAAGAAAGCAGATCTCTAAGTTCAAGGCCACCCTGGAATAGAGCAAGTTTCAAGTAAATAAAAAATGCTTAGGTCCACACTTGGTAGTACAAGCCTTTAATCCCAGCACTCAGGAGTCAGAGACATAGCCGGGCAGTGGTGGCACATGTCTTTAATCCCAGCACTTGGGAGGCAGAGGCAGGTGGATTTCTGAGTTCGAGGCCAGCCTGGCCTGGTCTCCAGAGTGAGTTCCAGGACAGCCAGGGCTACACAGAGAAACCCTGTCTCGAAAAAACAATAAAACAAAAAAACAAAAAACAAAAAAACAAAAAACAAAAAAAAGGAGTCAAAGACATGTAGATCTCTGAGTTCTAGTCACCCAGGCCTCAGGTTGGTTGAATAAGTGACTAAAGACTGCAATGCAGAGAGAGAGAGAGAGAGAGAGAGAGAGAGAGAGAGAGAGAGAGAGAGAGAGAGAAGTTTTACCAAGACAGTTTTACAGTGACAGGTTTCAGGTGAAGACAGAACAATCAAAAGGCACCAAAAGATTAGAGTTAATTTGAGGCCAAGCAGAACATTAAGTCAGAAGCTGAAAGCAGTCAGTTTAATCAGTCAGTTTAGAGAGAGATTTGAGTGAAAAACGCTGAGTTGAACTAGCCAAAGATCGGAACGCACAAAAAGGGTGAGTTTATTCAGCAGGAAGCATCTAAGATGACAATTACATCAGGTGAATGAAAGTCACCTTAACAATCACAAGTGTGTGCATCTGCTTTTTTAAAGACATAAATTAAATAGAAGGAATAATATATTTTAAAGTATTAATCATCTTAGATGTTCTTGACATAAAATCTATGTATTTCTCTTATATGCATTCTACTCTCCCTTTACTAACATTAGAGCCATGTTGAGTTTTAGAAGCTGAGAAAATAGAAACAATGTATAACCAAATTAAATCACAGGGCATGGGGATCATGCCCCTAGATACCAACCTTCAAAAATGCAGTACTTTCAAGTTCTTTGGAGATTTATAAAGGGAAGTGACATATGATCAGTAACCTTCTGTGAGCCTGGGTATGTCTCTGCTATAGTGTTTTTGGTAAACAGGTACTCATTCTAAAGAATGTTGTGATTGTATCTAATAGTATTATAATATAATGCATCCAAAATAAGATATTACTTGGAAATTCATTATAGTAATATTTTGGACTAAATATAGTAAACAACCATAAATATGTTGAAATTCTCAATAAAATACAGCCCCATGAGTTTTTCACTAAGAATTATTCCCACACAAAGTATCCCTCAAAATTACTATTGTTTGGTTATCAGTTAGGAATTGAACTGGCTTCTGTACTCATACAAGTCTCGAAAATGCAGTTTTTTGAGTTACTTCAGTTTTTAAAAGGATCCAATAAAATCTACTATTTTTCTTGTTCAACTTTCTCAAGATTTGATGGAACAAATTATACCAGATCCTTTTATATATCATAACTAAACTTAAAAGTTTCTGCTTAATATTTGAACATTGATTTCAAGATGTCAAAATTATTCATATATATATATATATATATATATATATATATATATATATATATCCCATTCAAAATTACTGGCAATGTTTCCCTTAATCATAAATGTTCACTGTTTCTACAGTCATTCTTTCTTTGAAAGGTGTTTGATATGTTTCTAATGTAACTGAGTATCTATTTAATCAAAGATCATCTTTGCATTAATTTTCTCTCTCTCTTCTCCTCCCAGACCCTCCCCTATACCTCCCCTCTGCTTCCCTTCCCCAGTCCTTCTCCATTTCTATTCAGAAAAGGGTAGGCCTCCCATGGATATCAACCAACCATGACACATCAATTTGCAGTAAGACTAGGCATCTCTCTGTATTGAAGCTGGACTAAGTACCAGTATCTGAGTATAGCAAAATATCATTAGGAAGCAATTATTATGCTAGGTCTCTGAGCTATCCAACTTCTGGGTCGTGACTCTCCAGACAATGTTAGGAGTAAGCTCTCACTGATGGCCTAGGTCTCATGTTGTACCTGTCATGGATTGGGTACTATCTTACCCCAACACATTTTAGAGAGGACAAATTGTAGCTCAAATATTTTATTGCTTGATTGGTTTCTTAAACAACAATGGTGAAGAACATTGATGGTTTTTATTCTATTTGTTGAGTTCAATATGTGATACTTTAACTTTAAAAGCATAAGTATGCTCAATGTCAGACTATTTAAACTGGTAAAGAAATTCAGTTCTAGGATATTAAGTAGACAATGATGTCAACCTAAAAGCAAGTGACATACAGTGCTCTCCCAAGAGATGTGTTTGAAATTTCCTGGTTTTTCTTTTTTTTTTTTTTTTTTTTTTTTTTTTTTTTTTTTTGGTCTAGATAATTGCATCACTTTAACTGTAAAATTTAGGTTCTAATGGACCCTAATCCTGTGTTTATTTATGATATCCATTTATGTGTCTCATAAAGTCATAGCTGTTGTATAGCTTCATAAGTATGTGCACCTAAAATAAATGAAAACAAATGCTTTAATTACCACAGCTCTATAATACTTAGTTCAAGTAATTCTAGACTGATTTCTCACAAAATTGAAGCTTGAGGTGAGTGGTAAACATTGATCCTTTTGATCAAAATACAAAGCTAGGATAATTGACACTTCTAATTTATAAGTTTGGGGATACACTTAAGGCACAGTAACATGGATGCAAACACTGAAAGTCCTGCTGACACCCAGGAATTTCAAAGTTTTCAAACATTTTTAAAAGATGAGGCTGTTTTAAGACAATAAGAAAAAAAAATCAATGCATTTCAAAGAGAAAACTATTTTAAATCACCAGAAGGAAATAAAACAAGAACATATCTTTATAATCCCCAATTAAAAATATTAATTCACATTCATGTGTAAGATTCACAATGTGTGTGTAATAGTTTTCCTAGATGAATATTCTTTTTTTATTATTTATTTTTGGTTTTTCGAGACAGGGTTTTTCTGTGTAGCCCGGGCTGTCCTGAAACTCACTCTGTAGGCCAGGCTGGCCTCAAACTCAGAAATCTGCCTGCCTCTGCCTCCCAAGTGCTGGATTAAAGGCGTGCGCCACCACTGCCCAGCCAATGAATCTTTATTCTAATTTTTTTCCAGGCCATGACACTAATTTAGTGAACAACATGAAAAAGGGTGAAATAAGGTTTGTCTGTCAATCATACCCTGACATAACCACCATACAGAAATTCAGGAAATTATATGACAAACGAAAAAGGTCAATTACAAATAAAACAGGCAAATGAGGAAAGTTAATGAGACATAATCTCCAATGTGGACACAGGGAAAACCCACAGGGCCTCAACTCTACACAAAGAACTATAGCCCACTAGGGAATACTGAGAGCTGGTAAGGTGTTCAGCCCAGTCAATAACACACGGATTGGTTGGTTGATACTAAATCATTATCCCTGAAAACTTGCAAACAATAACTATTACATAGACTGTCCATGTTTTATTTAGAAATATATATGTATGTATGTACACACATATATAACAATATTTAATGAAAAGTGTTCATTTGAAAAGAATTTGAGAGAAAGTACAAGCAAAGTGATGAATTACATTATAGTATTAAAAATAAAAGAAAAAATAAAGAGGAAGGAAGAAACTGAAGCTAAAGGTAAAGAGCAAGCTGAGGCCAAATAACCAAAGGGAGGGAGATGGCTTTGCATTCTGAAAGCCACAATAGGAGCAGAATGTAATGTGATGCAAGAGGCTGGACTTCTGAGAAAACAAATATGGATACTCACTTGCATTCAGGAAAGTTAAAAGTTGTGTAAAGAAAATGCCTTCCTTCGGAAATTCCATAGGTGTTTTGTGGCTGAGAGATCAGTATTTCAAATTAAGTTACATTAGAGACAGATAGCATGACAGATGACATGAGAACAGGAATCATTGGAAGGGGATTTTTTTTTGGTTATTTGTTTTGTTGTTTGTTTGGCTGGTTGGTTTCCTTTGTATTTATATTAAAAGTAGGTTCTTGTCTCACGGGGTTCACATGAATTGTGAGTTTGGATACTATTTCTTACTATAGAAATAGAAGGAAAATCACAATTAAAACATAAGCACCAGATTCTCAGACATATTTGCTTATATCTAGTACAGGATTATATACACAGTGGGTTTGGGGAGAAACAATCTTACAACTCAGAAATGTGTGTAGCTTCTTGGAAGGTTTTTTGCATTTATAGCCTATGCTGTTATTTTTTATGTCTTTTGTATTATACATAGTCTAGGAATAGGCAGTATTAATGGTGAAGTACCAAATCAAAGATTTTGAGTGATACTATAGTAAATATGTCAGGATTAAAATAAAGTGAAACATGACCAATTAAACAAACACAGATATTTTCCCCCATTTTTATATTGGGTTATGACTTAATGCTTCCTAGTTTTTATTTAAATAAACATGGCTATCCATTTTAATTCTAATGTTGTATTTTCATCCACTTAAATATGTTTTCCTTACTGACAGAAAACAAAGCACTTTTTAATATAAGAAAAATGTTATCATTTTGTAAGTTTTATTGATTTTGTTTACACTATTCAAATCAGCCATGGTTGTGTTTGTATGTTTTGAGTCTCTAGTGAAGACATGTGGTACCCAGAGTTCTGTAGGCTTAGCAGGAAAATTAGGCTAAAGAGTGTTAATTTGTTTGGCATTGGGTTTCTTTTCGTTGGATTCTATGAGAAATGCCTGATGTAGGCTTTCCAAAGCAATAAAAGTTTCCATTCTCATTTTATGTAATTATGTCTGGTCGTTCCCTCTGAAAGCACAGATTTAAAAGCATTTGAGAAAAATTGAAACCATCTATATGTATTGTAATTATCTTCCAGATGGAATCAGAACACAAACATGAAAATGTAAAAGTAGAACATATATATATATCAATTATAAGCATATATATATATATATATATATATATTATATATATATATATGTTAGTTATAGTTATGTCACATCAAAACTATTTCAAGTACAAATTTAATTACCATTTATTTTCATTATCTACAAAGGAGTCTGAGTCAGGTCTTGTTTCTCCCTTAGAAAGATTAACTTTGTCGTGTTGATATGCTTGATTCACTAGCTACTTATTCATCTTTAAAATAAGTTATTGATTTCACTTAACAGTTTTTATAATACTATAAACTCTACCTTGTAGTAACTAATGTATAAGAATTGATATGTCAGTGATTTGTAAGTGTACAGAGTGTGTAAGAAGCTGTGACAAGGTTATCAAATGGTCTACTGACAGTCCTCTGGGACCTCAGTTAGAAAGCACACAAGCAAGTAAGAATTAAAGAACAAAGGAAGAAAGGAAATGAATGAGGCAGGGAGGGAGGGAGGGAGGGAGGGGGAGGGAGGGAGGGAGGGAGGGAGAGGGAGGGAGGGAGGAGGAGGGAGGAAGGAAGGAAGGAGGAAGAAGAAGGAAGGAAGGAAGGAAGGAAGGAAGGAAGGAAGGAAGGAAGGAAGGAAATCAGCTTTGTTCAATTGTCAAATACCTGTCCCAGTATTCATGCTGAAAATCCATTTTAAAAATAGAGTTTTATGTCCTTTTAAAAGATATTTGATTAGTTGTGGAAGTGTAATATAAAGTTTTCATTTACAAACTATTTTACTCTAATCAGACAAATCTCACTCTAAGAGTTTATAGATGCTCAATAAGCATTTAAAACAACTTTTTAATAAAAACATAGCAGAGTGTGTATGTATTGTCTCCATTTCTTACAAACCTGTGACCTGGTTCTTTAAGCAGTTGAAGAATCCCAAATTTTTATATTTTCTTCTGCTTTTTAAAAGGTCCCGTTAAATTGTTCAAAATTAAAGTGATTAGTATCTGATGGTAGAAATAAAATATCTCCCATTATTTATAGCACGGTAAATAGTCTCTGCTCTGTACCCACATAATTAAGTTGAAGACCTTTTTGCACTAGAAACATATTTTAATGGTGAAGCATCTGTTATTGTTTTCAAATCTTCTAAGACTGGACATATACATCATATTTATGTAAAAGCAATTATCTATTTTTATGTGAGTAGATTTTTTTGCCATATGCTTTCCCTTCCAGTTTTAATGAACATATGGACATTTTATTTAATAGATCATACCTCTTTAGTGACTTCTTTCAGTGACTTGTTTGAAAGCAGCCACATAATTTCTCAGTCATAGCTACTGCTGCAATCACGGCCTGGTTTAGCAGGCAAGATGAAGAATAATATGAGATCCATTCCCAGTAAGGAAATGGTGAATTCAATGATTGCTATTTTCTCATTAAGAATATGTTCAATTATGCTACAGATGGAACACCATTTGGCTTAATGAGAAATTAAAATGAATGGAATTAGATTTAAACTAAACTCTCATGAGCATTAATGAAGTGATTAAAGTGGGTGTGGGGAATCAATTATTTATTTATTTATTTATTTATTATTTCTAGTTCCAATCAATAAGTTTCAATCCTTGAAAAACTTAAGAAAACTTAAATGTTGAGAGACTAGTTTGTAACTGAAGTTTCTATTTTGTGAAACTTGGTGTTCTTTGATTAACAAAATCCATGCATCTAAACTGAACATTTCTATGTTAATTATTTTCTTTGGTTATTGTTTAATATTCTAACTGAAAAAAAATCACAAAGAATAAAATAGCTGTAATTATTTGTATATGGCTATTATTTGCTAGGTCAGATGTTAAATGTTTTCATATATTGTACATCAGAGTTATTTAAGTCACAGCTCATAGTCATCAGACATAGTGGAACTCAGACCTATAGTATGCAGAAGCAACTTCCCTCCCAGTAGTCTCCTAATCAATGTGAGTGCAGCTAATTTGATTTTAGATTTAAAGAAAACTGAGCAGGGAGAGAAACCTCTCCTGCCCAACTTGGGCTACATAGGACTGATTAAAGTTGTTTGATATTTTACCAGCTCTGTGGTAATCTCTTGTCCAACAATATCCAGTGAAGTGGAAGTTTCTGGTTGTGTCATATGATACAGACCACATGGTGTCTTGCTAAGGCAGACACACATGGTGTTTTGCTGAGGCAAGACCCAGGGGAAGACACATAATGTTTGGAGAGAGTATAAATAGGACTCAGTAGACAGTGACTGAGCACTTGATTAGCTAGCTTTGCAATGCTTCCTTAGTCTTGAATCTTCTCTGCTCTTCAATTCCTTGAGAGAGGCACAGTAGAGAAGTTCTCCTGACACATTGGCTAACACTCTTGATGCCTGATCATTCTATGGAGGACTAGATGTTTCTGATGGATTGTGCCACCAATGCTGATTTGTGTTTGCTATCCTGACACGACTGAACTGGACTGCTGATATCCTTACAAACAGAGGTTGGAATGGCCCCAAAGAACTACCTTTAACAGGTCCACATCCCATTGTCTGATTTACCATCTTTTCTCCCCTATCTTTAGATAGTGGGCTAGAAAAAGTTGGGGCCAAAGGGTTTTTGAACCCTTATTAAGAGTATGTTTTTTTCACTGATCTTCTTGCCTGTCTCTGTGCCAATACCAGGCAGTTTTTATTACTATTGCTGTGTAGTACAGATTGAGGTCAGGGATGGTGATTCCTCCAGAAGTTCTTTTATTGTTGAGAATAGTTTTCGCTATCCTGGTTTTTTGTTATTCCAAATAAATTTGAGAATTTCTCTTTCTAACTCTGTAAAGAATTGAGTTGGTATTTTAATGGGGATTGCATTGAATCTGTAGACTGCTTTTGGCAAGATGGCTATTTTTACTATATTAATCCTGCCAATCCATGAGCATGGGAGATCTTTCCATTTCCTAAGATCTTCTTCAATTTCTTTCTTCAGAGACTTGATGTTCTTGTCATACAGAACTTTCACTTGCTTTGTTAGATTCATACCGAGGTATTTTATATTATTTGTGACTATTGTGAAGGGTGTCATTTCCCTAATTTCTTTTTCAGCCTGTTTATCTTTCATGTAGAGGAAGGCTACTGATTTGTTTGAGTTGACCCAGAAATGAACTCACACACCTATGGTCATTTGATCTTTGACAAAGGAGCTAAAACCATCCAGTGGAACAAGGACAGAATTTTCAACAAATGGCACTGGTTCAACTGGAGGACAACATGCAGAAGAATGCAAATCGATCCATTCTTATCTCCTTGTACAAAGCTCAAGTCCAAGTGGATAAAGGACATTCACATAAAACCAGACACACTGAAACTAGTAGAAGAGAAGGTGGGAAGAACCTCGAATACCTAGGCACAGGGGAAAAGTTCCTGAACAGAACACCAATGGCTTATGCTCTAAGATCAAGAACTGACAAATGGGACTTTATAAAATTGCAAAGTTTCTGTAAGGCAATGGACACTGTCAATAGGACAAAATGGCAACCAACAGATTGGGAAACGATCTTTACCAATCCCACATCTGATAGAGGACTAATATCCAATATATACAAAGAACTCAAGAAATTAGACTCTAGACAACCAAATAACCCTATTAAAAACTGGAGTACCAAGCTAAACAAAGGAAATGCGAATGGCCCAGAAGCACCTAAAGAAATGTTCAGCATCCTTAGTTATCAGGGAAATGCAAATCAAAACAACCCGGAGATTCCACCTCATACCAGTCAGAATGGCTAAGATTAAAAACTCAGGCGATACTAGATGCTGGTGAGGATGTGAAGAAAGAGGAACACTCCTCCATTGTTGGTGGGATTGCAAGATGGTGCAACCACTCTGGGAAACAGTCTGGTGGTTTCTCAGAAAATTGGACATATCATACCTGAGGACCCAGCTATACCACTCCTGGGCATATACTCAGAAGGTGCTCTAACATATAACAAGGACATATGCTCCACTATGTTCATAGCAGCTTTATTTATAATAGCCAGAAGCTGGAAAGAACACAGATGACCTTCAACAGAGGAATGGATACAAAAAATGTGGTACATTTACACAATGGAATATTATTCAGCTATTAAAAACAATGAATTCAATAAATTCTTATGTAAATGGATGGAACTAGAAAATATCATCCTGAGTGAGGTAACCCAATCACAAAAGAACATACATGATATTCACTCACTGATTATTGGATTTTAGCCCAGAAGCTTGAAATACCCAAGATTCAACTCACAGACCACATAAAGCTCATGAAGAATGATGACCAAGTGGCGGGGGAGGGGCTTCAGTCCTTCATAGAAGGAGTAACAAAATACTCAAGGGAGCAAATATGGATACAAAGTGCAGGACAGAAACTGAAGGAGGGGCAGTCTGCAGACCATTCCACCTGGGTATCCATCCCATGTGAAGTCACCAAAGGTAGACGTTGATGTGGATGTCAGGAAGTACATGCTGACAGGAGCCTGATATAGGTGTTTCCTTAGAGGTCTGCAAGAGTCTGACATATTCAGAGGCAGATGCTCACAGCTAATCATTAAACTGATCATGGGGTTCCCAATAGAGGACTTAGAGTAAAGACTGAAGGAGTTGAAAGGATTCGCCACCCCATGAGGAGAACAACAATACCAACCAATCAGAGTCCCTCAGGGTCTAAACCACCAGCCTGTGAGCGCTTAGGGAGGGACCCATGGCTCCAGCTGTGTATGCCAGGGTATTATAGGTGGGAGAAGAGATCCTTTGTCCCATGAATGCTGGACATAGTGGAGGGGGGGAGGAATTCGAGGGTGGGGAGGTGAAGTACGGGGATGGGTGGGTGGGAGTACACCCTCATAGAAGCAGGAGGATGGGGGATGGGATAGGGAGTTCTTAGGAGGGAAAGGGAGGAAATGGGGTAAGGGGAGAACATCTGAAATATAAATAAAATATCCAGTAAAAAAAAAGAGTTTTTGTTTTTTGTTTTTTTTTTTTTTTTTTTTTTTTTAAAAAAAAAAACAATCTAAGCCTGCAATCCAGAAAATTCTCATAATTTCCAGTGGGAGCTCTGACTCTATCCCATATTACACTTCCCCTACTTCTGCAAGCAATCCAGACACTCATGAAATAGCATATACATTACGATTTCCCTTTTTATTTATCATGGCTTTAAAATCCTTTATTTATTTACTAGAAGTAATTATTATTTGCAAATATCAATCCTCAATTGCTTTATAGACACAATATTTTATATAATATATTTTGAACATATTTTCCGCTTCTCCCAGTCATCCCAGATTATTCTCACCTTCCTGTTCAGTCAACTTTGTCTCTCTACCTCCCCCTCCTTCCCTCCTACCGTCTCTTTGAAAAACAACAACAACAACAAAAACTTCCCCGGAAAAAAAAATCCAAACCAGAAAGTTAAAACCAGTAACACAAAAATTGTAAAGACAAAACAGAATATCCACAGAGATCCTTTAAGTTCATTTATTTTGTTGTGGACATGGGGCCTGCCCTGGAATTTCGTCGATATGCCCAGTTGTATTCCGTTGGATAAAAATGATTTTTTTTCTTTTCCCTAATGACACTACCTAGTATTGGTGAAACTTCTAGTTAGGCATCAGTAGAGCTTTTTTGTGTTCAATGCTATAAATAAATGTTCACTTTGGAAGTAAGGTCTTGCTATCAGGGTGTGGAAACCAACCATTGACCATGATTTGTACAATCTTCTCTGAATTATCATGACTCAATGGCAGAGATCAGAGCCTGAGTCCATAATCTTGATCTCATAAATTAAAAGGCATAATTTATTGCTTCATTTGTTTGAAGAGTATTAGAAAAGATTGTAGAATATTAAGTAGTCAAAAAGTTTAGTGATGCACCCTATTAATAACAGGTATATATAGACTTTGTATCTTTCTACATATATAGGATTATTACATATTATGTATATAATACTTAGTGATTGATTTTCAAATACATTTAAATATAATATAAATATAGTAATAATATAATGTAAAATACCTTTCTCATTAGATGTAGAAATAAATTATAAAAACCTTCAGGAAAAAACAGCCAATTGCTAATCTTTGACACCTAGCTATAATAAATATTCTGAGTAGTTAATGCGTTCTGTCACATTCCCTCACCGTCTAAACAAGGGTTAAAAAAATCCTTTTGTAAATCAAATAGCACTGTTTTTAAAATAGAATGCACAGGAATGTTTTAAGTATACTTATTTTAGAAATATAACCAACAAAATAGAGAGTAGAAAATGTTTTTCTTAGTAAAATCCACTCATATTCTCTGGTCTCAATTCCTAAATTCAATTTTGATATGCTTATAATTGGCTTGCCTTTTGAAAGATGCAGATTATACTAATGCAGAGAAAAAGGATCCAAAAACATAAAGCCTTTTGAATACTAATTATATCTACCAAAGAATAGGTTTGAATATCTATATCTATATCTATATCTATATCTATATATCTATATCTATATCTATATCTATATCTATATCTATACTTTGTTTGCTTCATTATGTTTCAATGTACAGTATGCATTATATATTATAAGTCAGTAAATAATATACTAAATTTTAGAGAGCAAAACTGCTCCTAACAAAGTTAAAGTACTTTGTTGCTCATGCTGGTTTTGAAGATATGATCTCCAGGCTCAGTTCCTTAAATTCTAGCACTATAGGAAGAAATAAACCTGCCCAGCTCATGTTGAACACCACGGTGTGCAGGTTATACACTTCTTTGTCTAATAAATCCCACATTCATGCACCTTGAGTATATTTATCATTTCTTCTTTCTCTCAGTGTATATGGATTGAAATTGCTGATTCTATGCTTATCTCATAAATTTTGTGTAAAAAAAAAATTGGATATTTCCTGTAAAATAGGGCAGTGACTTGAAAAATCACATAATTCTTGTCACCAGGGTGCACTGAAGTTGCTTATGCTTTATGTTACCAGAATGTACTAATGATAATAATTACCCATCTACTTCCCAATATTTTAGGGAAAATGTTCTAAAATTAGTAAGAAAGCCATGCCAGGCCTTGTCAGACAACAATGAGAGGAGAGACTCGATGCTCCAGTATAGGGGAAATGGAGGGCAGGAAGGCGGGAGTGGGTGGTTGAGTTGGGGAACACACTCATAGAAGCAGGGGGAGGGAGGATGGTATGGGGGTTTCAGGGAGGAGGACAGGGAAAGGGGAGAACATTTGAAATGTAAATAAGGAAAATATCCAATTCTTTTTAAGAAAGGGAAAAATATAAACAATGAATTCATGAAAATAAAACAAAAGAAATTCATGCCAAAGGCCTTTCCTCCAGGCAGTGAGATGGGAGTGGGTGGACGGGTGGGGGAGCACCCTCATAGAAGCAGAGGGAGGGGGAATGGAATAGGGGGTTTGCAAAGTGGAAACTGGGAAAGGAGATAACATTTGAAATGTAAATACTAAAATATTCAATAAAAAGAAAGCCATGCCATAAATCTATGGAAACAAAAATATTTCATATAAATAACTTAACCTCTACAAAAGAATCTCAAGGCCTCTCTGTAAATATAGTTATTTCAAATTATCATGAGAAAAATTTATACTCAAAGTTTCAAATGAATAAATAGAACACAGTGAAGCTATGTCCATGGGAGAGTAGATGACCAATTTACATGGGCTGCAGAATGGCATGACGGGATGGTTGTGTCAGGATGACAAAAGATCCTTAATGTATCATAATCTATATACTTTTAGTGACTGACATGCACATCATTTTGAGAAAATAGTGTGGACAATAATAAGCACGTTAAAAAGGTCACCTGAACTTTTTTGGGAGCATTTAGCTAAATGACATAGGAAATAGGCACTAAAGACATACTTGGTTTAAAAGAATGGGATCAGGTGTTTATACTCTTCAATTTTCTTACTGATAATTAGTTAACATGATCAAAATTGGCAAACACATTTAAAATAATAGTTGTAATCCAAAACTGTCATATATTGTGAGTAATTAATATCTGGATAGAAAAAAATGAAAGAAAAAAGCAATAAATTTCCAAAGGATCCCATGTGTGAACATTAGTGTGTCAAGGAAATCGTGAACAGCACAAGATGTAGATTGCAGACTCTAGCTGCTTTGTTCCCTCTGGTGGAATGGGAATGGTTTTTATTAACTTTCTTATGATAGGCAGGAAGCTATACTGATGCGCTTTGCTTTTTTCATATTAATTTTCATTTAGTTATTTTTTGAGGGTGATTTGTGTTCCTACCACAGCATGTATGTGGAGATCAATGGATAGCTCACAGGAAGTGGTTCGGCCTCCTTCAGGTAATCAAGATCTGGAAATATCATCACATGTGAATTTATTTTTATTTGGTTCTTCATGTACCTATGTTTTATCTGGGTTCACCTTTCTACTAGCTGTCATGTGACCAAATAGTCTATGAGTTCATAACATTCTATATCAAATACTATAAATAATCTGTGAATCAAAAGTAGCATATTAGCAAACACATAACATCTATAACTATTTCCATGGGTGGTTTAGGCAAAAATTTAGGCTGAGTCCTCCTGAAGGACTAAAGTTAAGTGTCTGAGGCATCTATGGTATAGCTGGAATTATATTGTCTCCTATACAATTTGTACCATCACACTAGTGGCATAATTGAAATGCTACTTAATTCATATTATATTGAATATACCTGTTTGAAAGTTGAGAGTTTTCAGCCAAAATTTTCTATGTATCTCTAGATTTAACTATATTAAAATGTACTATAATCTACCAATATTAAAACTTGAGGACAACTCATTTTCTATGAAAACATATACTAAAGCAATTTACATATGCTCTTACCTATTAAACTTCTTTTTACAAAGTCTTAATTATAGTTTGTAAATGAGTTTCTGTTACAGGGATATCATATTCTCAGCCTCAATTACCCTGTCCTCTTTAAGGTAATATTTCCTCTGAGATTTTCACCTGAGAGCAATTAAAATTTACTCATCTAATACTGCTTAATTTCGATGTGTTCTAAATACTATGAAAATATTTATAGAACAGAATTTTTACGTAATTACTTAAAATAGAAGTGCTTGTCTCTGACAGTAAAGAGTAGCTACTATTCATAGTAACAACACAGATTTGAGCTCTTTATTGAGTACCATTTGTGTTTTCAGTAAAAACATTTCTTTTTCTACAAAAGTACACACTTTTTATGTATCTGTAGATATGTATGTGTGATGTCTGTGAATGTGGGCATCCATTTTCAAGTATACATGGATATACTTGTGTATGTGTTTGCTAATTTACATTGCAAGCATAAATGTGTGTGTGTGTGTGAGTGAATGTGGATATACATTTTTAAGGGTATATGGATACATTTGTGTATGTGTATGCTAGTTTATGTTGTGTGTATGTATGTATATGTTGTATGTATGTATGTATGAATGTGGGCATACATTTTCAAGTATACATGGATATAATTGTGTATGTGAATTTTAATTTACGTTGCCTGTATAAGTGTGTGTATTGTTTGTGTGTATGTGTGTGTGGTGTGAGTGTGTGTGTGTAGAAGGTCTGAAGTTGACATTCGGTATCTTTTTCTACTATGCTCCACTTTATTCATTAATGGTACCCCAAGGCATCCCTCCTGTTTAATCCCTAGTGTTATTCCAGTTCTCCCATACCTTTGGAGCTTCTTTTACTTCCCAAGATGTTTTACTTTACAGGTTTCTGTGGTTGCTCTCGGCTATACTGGTAGTATCAAGGTATTTTTTTTAAATGTGTTTGTCTTTCAGGATATGAGTTATCTAACTTGTTATAATTATTTTACACTCCTATTCATTTACCTTCTATCTGAATAGCATTTCTGAATGAAAATTAAAAGGAAATAAAAAAGGAAAGATCATGACTGCCTCTAGGTATGTTGGAGGGGGAGAATTAATGTAGATAAAAACGAGAGCACAGCAATCAGCATGGACATCTAGAAAAGCCCAGAATGAGCATGACCCAGAGCTGTGTCATGTGAGGAGATGGGGAGTGAGGGGAAGGGAGAGCCTCTGACCACAGGGTCAGCCTGAGCCAAAATCCTGTCCAAGAGAATATAGGGTAGACAAATAAATGACCTGTAACCAAAAGGGATGAATTATAAGAGATGGGTACTTTGGGAAGGGCACTCCAGCCCCTGGGCTGGAGAAGTTTATGGTAGAGGGTGACATATGTCAGCCATACTCTATAATAGGTAAGTAATAAGGGATGCTGGGAAAACCTGGCAGCCAGATCATTTTGATTCATAAATCATCATCTCATTAGCATTTGTCTGTGTTGAGACATAACAATTCCCAAAATGTGGTACCACATTCCATTCCCAGTCATTATTGAATGGCATCAGGTCATTTCCATTCTCTAGTTATTATAAACAGACAGCAATGCACATAGATAAGTCTCTGAGTAGGTTATAGAGTCCTTTGGGAATATGCCATGTGATTAATTAGCTGGGTCTTATTGTTTCTAGCCTTTAAAAATTCTCACACATCTCCATAGTGTCTACATTAAACTGAATTCCTAGCAGTGAATGACAATTCTCCTTTCTCTACATGTTTGTTGACATTTTTTTTTTATGTTTTTAAACATTTCAGATTTTATTCTTCAGTTTGAGAAGCAAATCCTCATTAAATGTTTTGAAAGGTGAGGCTGATACATATCATTGAAAAATAAATATCTGTATAAAGTGGGATAGGTCAGAAGCCCAAATGAACTTTATGAGCTTTGTAACAGGGTCCTAGCCCAGTCCTGGTTTGTGACATTTTTTTTAAATTTCTTTTTATTGGCTATTTTATTTATTTATATTTCAGATGTTATCCCATTTTCCCATCCCTACCATAAAACTACTATTTTATCCCTCGTCCTACTTTTGCTTTTATACCATTTTAATTTCATGTAAGTATTAAGGTCAGTTCTAGGTTTAGGAACTAGCAGTACAATAGATGCAAATAGTGAAGGAACAAGCAAGACAATAAACACAAATAGTCAAAAAAACAAGCAAGGCAGTAAACAGAGTCCTGTGATCACTCCCATGATCACTATTTTTAAGGGCTTATCAGGATGACCAAAATATCTGAGCCTACTTTACTGTCCTAGCCTAAAGTCATTTTCATGCCTGAAGCCTACATCTTTGTTCTAGCCTAAGATTTATATTCCTGCCTATAATTACTTCTTTGTTCTAGCCTAAGATTCAAATTCCTGCCTATAATTACTTCTTTGTTCTAGTTTAGGATTTAGATTCCTGCCTGAAATTACCTTTTTGTTCTAGCCTAATGCCAGATTCCTGTCTGCAGCCCATTTCCTTGTCCTTGGCCAATGTCAGATTCCTTCCAAGCAGCCCCAAAAGCTCTCCACATCTCCCCTTTTTTATAAACAAGATTGAGCCTGTTTTAAGTTGTTCTGACAAAGATGCTTTCCTTACCTGTCATGGAATATGCATTATCAAAAGCAAAGTACTTCTGCCATTTTTGACAATTGTTTTCTGTAAGTTAGCCATTCTGACTGGGGCAAGGTGAAACCTTTAAGAAGATTTAATTTATATTTCCTTAATTGCTCATGACAATAAACAGATTTTGAGATATTTATTTTTTGAATCATATTCATGTATTCTTTTAAGAACTTTGTTCAGATACAAAATCCATACTAAATTTTGGGGGAGGTATGTTTAGGTATTTTTTTTCTTCACTTTGTTTTGGTTTCTTTTTATGACCTGGACATTAATTCCCTTCCACATGAATAGCTCACTTTGTGGGCTTCTTTTCTTCTTGACTCATTGTTACCTTTGCTACATTCTAGGAGACTCCCTCTCTATGAATCTCTATGCATTAAAAGTTGTTAACCAAACAGCAAGGGTAGAGAGTAACAGAAAGAGTGTGGGGGTTGTGGGATTATCAATATGTTTACTAAGCTGGAAGGCCAAGAACCAAAGCAATGGAAAGTATGACAAGACACAGCAAGGGTGCAGTAGTTCCATTTCTACACTGGGTGTAACCAACGGCTCTCTTACTGATCTCAAGGGTTGCTCAACAGGATATAATGTATGTCTGGTACCTAGAACCTCGCCAACTTCCCTAGTCTTTGCAGAAAGACTCTGAGAAGAATTACAAAGAATGAGGTGCTCTTGAGCTTTTTCACTTCACAAACTCATCCATCATCAGGAGCTTCATGAGTATTCCTTCCACTTGTTCAGATTCCTCAATGGCTCCTGTGGTAGGCATTTGCTTCTCTTAAGCCAAGATTTTTGGATCTGCTCAATCATCCCTGAAGAAGTTTAGGGTCTAAGGATTACAGATTTTCAGTTTGTTAAGTTTTGGGGTTTTTTTGTTTGTTTGTTTGTTTGCTTATTTTTTAAGATGGCAATTCTGGATGAAAATATATTTGATAATGCACAATGCTAAAAACAAACTCAGAAGCTTAGCAAAACCATGGTGAAATTAAATTCAGATCCAGATTATACAATCTAGATCTGACAAAGACATACATACATACATACATACATATGACAGAGATAGAGCAGGTAGAGAAGCAACCATGTAATGGGCCTAGTTTCCATAATGTACAGATAGTAAAGGTTGGGTTGGATTCCAATAGAGTGACTATAGAGATTTCAAACTATCTTTTTTCTGAAATAGATTTTTTATTGTTTGAAAATATAATTATATTATTGTCCCTTTCTTCCCTCTGAGCCCTCCCATATATTCCCTTTGTTGTTCGCATTCAAATTTCTAATTCATGCTCACATTTTCAATAATTTAATATTGTACACATGCAAACACACACAGACACACACACACACACTTTCTGCTTACTCTGCATAAAGTTATTTGTATGTACATGATTTCAGGGATATCCACCTAGTGTTAGATACCAAATTTGGGTGACTCTTTTCTTTAGGAAAAACTATTTCTCCCATTGTCAAGGATTCCTATATGCCTATAGTTCTTTGTCTAGGTTTGAGGCCCTGACCTTTCCTCTCAGATCATCAAAAAAGAGGGAGCAAATAGGCTACAAGAGCCAGGAAGCAGGAATTGGCTCTGCGACAGTTTCTTTTAGAAATATCTAAGAGAACAACAACATAGCTGCCTAATCAAGACTTAAACAAGGACAATATCAGTAAACCTGCTAACAAAAAATGGAAAATCTTACAACACCGTTTTTACTTAATTTGCTGAACTTAAAAAGATGGGGAAATTATAGTTCTCTATAATATTCATTAAAATAAAATAAAATAAAAAGATACA
Source organism: Mastomys natalensis (assembly GCA_021653895.1). Taxonomy (NCBI): domain Eukaryota; kingdom Metazoa; phylum Chordata; class Mammalia; order Rodentia; family Muridae; genus Mastomys; species Mastomys natalensis. The sequence goes on along the minus strand of JAJTUV010001417.1, from coordinate 387,156 downwards.
GTGAATGTATAGTCACCTACATAGATTTAAAGCTAAGCATAGATTATGACTTTGGAACTACTTCTAGACTGAAAAGGTAGAAGCTAAGAAAAGATTTAAGACAGATCTCTAAGTATCATATTCTTACCTGAATGAAAAATATTGTCTACTGCTCCCAGTATGAAACTCCATTTTCCTTTACAGTACTAGACACAGTGGTGAAGTGTAAAGACTAGACAAGCCATCCAGCTAAATTTTATATTTCACCTATAAAAGGGATCAATTAAAAGCTAGCTGGAATTTAATTTTTGAATTTTCTTTTATGAATAGCTTGCCTTCTTACTTTACGTTTCACAAGAAACCCACATATTTTCTGTAATTTCAAGAAAAGAGCACGGAATTCCTCGACATGATATTTATTATCCCCTTATAAAGTACCATTTCCTCAGTTTTCTAATTTTTGACTATCAGTACATTCTTGTTAATAAAACAAGATGTTCCCATATCTGCACTTTTTTACATAAAGAGGTTGAATACCTATATGCATTTGGACTAACCTTTAAACATTTTGTTGTATGATTTAAGTTTGGTTTTTCATTTAATCCTTATGTTTCAAGTGGATCTGCTTCAATTCAGACTCATAAAAAACCTGAAATGGAAAAAACAATATCGAAAAGAAAGTAGAGACACGTAACATAATACATGTCTTAGAGTAGTGAATAAGAGCTCCAGAAAATGGAATGATTTTTCAAAACATTTCAGCACTAATTATGCTTTGTTTATTTGATAGCTTATAAGAGCTCTTTTCAGAATATTTTGTGTCTAACTTAAGTACTGTTAAAAATGGTTTTTGAGGAGACATTTTAAGCAAGGCATTGGTACCAGTTTGTGGAAAGTAAACATCATAGAAGTATTTTTAGAGGTATTTCTTTCCTATTGGGTTTCTGTCTCCCAATTTTATCCTTTATTGAATAATTAGTGTTGCTTAAAAGTCTCAAAGCTAGTTAATAGTCAGATGTTTATAACAGTAAATTATCCCAGCAACCATGCAAGTGGTAGATCACAGAAGCTTTTTAAATTGATAAAATAGATGAACATAGAGGCACATCCCTTTAAGAACAAACAGAATTCATCTTTATGCTTTCATAATCTTTATTTATTACTTCAAGATTGTCCTGTTGAAACTCACACCACCTTTGGCATCAGGTGCTTCCCAGATAAAGGCATGAGGAGAAGTGTCTGAGTGCACTTTTCATTTTGACTACTTAATTCTTTAGTTCATCTCAAAAATACTGAAGAAATGAGCATTATCTACATTTACAGAGGACATAAAATTTTTTCCAGTCACATGCATGATGAGGCCAGAATTTCATCACAGATATTTGGAAATTAAGATCTCAAATTATTTAATATTATGATAATGGAACAGTAATGAAAAACATGGCCAGTCACTCTTGATGTGTACAAAAAATATTAAGTATTAGGTTGAAATTGATTTTGAGGGTTTTGGAACCTCAGTCACTCTGTTTCAGCTAAATGACAACATTTTATCTTTATATCTATATGTTGTGCAGCAGTATTCATTAAGAATAAATCTTCCCTCCTGGAGAAAATGTTTAAGGCAGCTTGTGTACAGGAACAAGGATGTCCTAAGGGAATATGAAAAGCTAAGGCATAGTTGCTTAGGGTAGGAAGTATACAACTCAAACAAACTTGAGGAAGTCTCTGAAGCTGATTGCTAAACTCATCTCCAACTAAGAGTATATAAATGGCAGATTGTGTGAGTCACTCTCAGAGGAGACAAGCTGCAAAACAGACTGAGAAAAGCCTGGAAAATGCAGAGTTCAGTAGAGCTGCCTGGAAGAGGCCATCAACGGGCTGAGCTGGGCTTGGGAGCTGTCAGCCATGCTGGGAAGGGCTTTGGTGATTCAGGTCTCTTTGAATCATTTCTGCTCTTCCAAATAACCCCTCACTCATATTCCTATAGGTAATTGGGACAAAACTCATTGTTCGAATGGGTTGGAATTTGGTGGTACCTATAGGTTAGACTTTTCTGTGATTCCCCATAGAGAAGAGCAGATCTTGTTGTGTCTCCCTAGGAAACCTTTGTCATATGAAAGACAATTATTATTATTCATTCTATCTTATCCCTACTCTATCTATTATCTATCTCTATCTGTCTGTCTGTCTGTCTGTGTCTGTCTTTATATCTATCTATCTATCTATCTATCTATCTATCTCTTACTATATCTATCTATATCTATATCTCTATATCTATATATATATCTATCTATCTATCTATCTATCTATTATCATAATATCTATCTACCTCTAAAATGTCTACTCCTCTCGTCTCTTCATTGTGCTCCATATGCTGTAGCCATGATCTACTGTGTCCAAGAGGACTATTTGCCTCAGTATCAGTTCTTGATAGCACTGTATTTCCAGACCTCACCTGTAGCTGTATTTCACTTCTTAAACTCTCCTCTATTCCCTCCTTCTCTCTCCTCCCTTGATCTCTTTATTTGTACATCCTTTAATTTTATCCTTCCTCTTTAGTTGTTTATATACCATAAGAACTTTCTGGAAGTCTTTGGTTTCCTAGAAGTTCATGCCACTGTGTTCTTTCTGTCCATATTAAGGGCCATAATATAAAAGACAAGGGACCACTTGTTATACATTGAGCCATGTGGTAGAACACTGATCCAGTGCTTTTCAGTTCAGAATGTCATCGTTTCTGTTTCTTATAATGCATTGCATCTAGGACTTTTCTACCTTATCATCTATGACTGTTTTACCAGAGTTCTAGGTTTATAGATTGTGTGCCATCTTCTTAGATTTTTAAAACACAACTCATACCAAATTAATATAGCTTAAATTTAATCATACTTGCTGGCAGAACTGTCACTATAATCAATCACAATATTTATTTGTAAGAATATGTATGACATTAGATTATCTTTTCATGTATAATAAATTATGTTAATTTTCTATATTTTTAGTCCAAAATAATTCTTTGTCCTAGCTAATTGTAATTGTTCCATGTTAATTATAAATATCAACCATCTTATGGATTTTATATCCTGGTATTCAGATGCTGTTACTTCATTTTAAACTCCGTCATTTATACACTTAATACATTATCAAAATCCATAAATAATATCTCTGTTATTTACTACAAAACTACACCAAAGTTGTTGTATAAATTAAGTTTAAATTTATGTTGTTAGTGAACTAATTATTTCAAATGTCTTGGTCCAGATCAATATTCGTAATGATTCATCCTTTTGATCAAATAGTGACTCTGTTGTAGATGTCAGATAATTACAAAGATGACCTATACTGACAACATTTCACAACTTTCTAGCCTAAGTTGTTTTTTTTTTTTTTCTATTTTATTCCCTCAACAGCATAATGGCTTCCTCTAAGATCTTTTATATGGCTCTGAGCTCCTGGGGTTTCTCTTAATAATCAGTCACTATCACAGGTTATCCCTATCATTTGCTTTTAGACAAAGAAACCTTGTGGTTTATTCAATAAAACTGTATTTTGTCTAGATATTTTAGAATTCTGGCATATTTTCTCATATTTTTCCTTAAAGAAAGATTTGTCCAACACATCTGTATATAAATTGCTTATAACTACAGCAGTAAAAGATGATACATGATACCCTTTATTATTCTGTTAAGTGTTCTGGAGGGAATTACAGGAGATTCTTTCATAAAAAATATTAAGATTAGAAATGCAAGATGTTCTTCTGATCCTGCCCCTTAGGAATATGGTATTTAAAGTAAGGAAGGAAAGACGATAACATCTTGATGACACTCACAATGGATCTTGAAGTTCATGGCAATACCAATATACAAAGAACACTTTGTAGATGAAGTAATGATTTTTATTTAGAACGTTTGATTTTAAAATATTCCCAAGTAAAATGTTAAAATACTTAAAATGTCCAGATGGAGTTCACTAAAGTCAGAGGTTTTTTTAATGTTCACTATAGATCCTTTGTCTTATAAAACCACATTAAAACTGTGAATCATTTCCTTCGAAGCCTTCAAAACTCCAGACAATTTCCAATGCTGTCTGCCTTCTATAACTTTGAAATTATTTTCTATGATTAGTTAAATGTAGTTAATGTTTGAAAAACAAAATAAGTAACCATGTTAATATCTTTGTTGTTTGTTAAGACTAACGTTAGCATAAGTCTAATGTTCTTACATGTTTTATGCATTTGAAGTTGCTTTTGCATCTAAAAAGATTCATTTGATTCAATTTGATTCACAAGACAGATACTGAAGACTCACTTCTACTGTTCTTAAGGTTTTGTACTAAGAACTAAAAGCTTAAAGGCTTTTAATTAATTTTAATTGAAACTCTTCTCTCTTATGGCTACATTCCTGTTAGATATACATATTGTTCAAAAAGTATGAAATCCAGAAACTACAATAACTCAGAGGATCTGACATTTCTATCTGTTTAAAATCTGTAAACAGAGCAGTGTGCTCCTTTTAGTAAAATTATTTGTGTTTATTTTTGCTTACTGTTTGGTTTTTGATAGTTAGACAACACCCCCTAAAAACTCCACACAAAATAATATTGACAAATTAAAAATTTGGAAAGATCTTATTCTTCTCTTATTCTTAATAATCTCGGGTAGTATATTAAGTTAAAATTCTAGAATAGTGACAAATGTAGATGGAATATGCTGAACCTCTCATATTCTAGTATGAAAGACAATCAAAATGATGCTACATTATTTAAATAGAATAAGAGTAAAGCTCATTCTGTTCTCTAATTTCCTAAGTTAGAGGGTTAGGATTTTTATCTGGAGAAATGACAAATGATAGGTTTTATGTTTGATTCCTTCCATTCTTTTCACCTCTTACTTCATCAAGGAAATTCAGTTTAGCATAGAGGTCATGGGAAGGACAAAACAAAGACAGAAGGAAGACAAAAAGAATGGCAAATGATGAATGACAATAGAATCTTCCTGGTAGGAAAGTAAGATTCCAAAATCACATCCTCAGTGCTCTTGTCAACAGTGGGAACAAGTCAATATTCAATATTCAAGTAGATGATTAAAAGTATGTATGTATACATTGGATAACTCCTCAAACAAAGAAAACATGCTAAAATATTTGTAATATGACTCAGAAAAGTTTTTTCCTTAAAATTAGTACACAAATTAAAAACGCTGATGGTTGTAACTGTATACCTTTTCTGATAAACTAGTAGACACATTAGTTTTGCGAGTGTAGGAGATGGTGCTTACGCCAGTGATGGTACTGCTCCTTTTGACTCCAGTGACGTGACATGGAGGCGCACCACAGGAAACTCTGAATTAGTTTTTTAACTCTTTTGTTGATAACACTTTTTCTTACATCTGCTGTTAACAAAGTACCAAAATTGGGTAGCAAAAAAAAAAAAAAAGAGAGAGAGAGAGAATTTATTTTAACACAGGTGTGGAGACTAGAAGTCAGAAATCAAGGTGTCAGCTGCTGCTGTAGGGTCTGAGCAAGAATGTGTTTGATTTCCTGTTTCCCAGCCCTTTGGGTTACTGGAAATCTCTTTAAGCAGGGCTCATCAATCCAGTCTCCTCCTTTACTCTCTCTCTCTCTCTCTCTCTCTCTCTCTCTCTCTCTCTCTCCTCTGTGCATCTCTTTTGTTATACCAGTGAAACTGGATCAGAATCCAAGTATAACTGGTATCAACTATACATTCAAACAAAGCTGTATTCATAGAAACTAAGCATTAATTTTTCACAATATCTTTACAATTCAAAAAAGTAGTAACAAGTCTATATTTCTGATTGATAATATTGAAATGAGAAAACACCAGTTTCTCAGGAAAAATGAGAAAATATTAGAAGATGCATATTATTAATTTAAAACGACTTAGTATCAGTGCTGGAGAATAAAATACACAGTATTACCTAAAAAAGAAATTACATGATTTGGAGGTGAAGCCTTAACTTTTAGTGATCAAATTTAACCAGACTCCTCTGATACATGATAGAGGCATAGATGGGGTACATCATCTTACTCTACTATGAAGAACATTACTGAAAAGTTGCAAGCATTTCTTAAGTAGGTGATAGAATTGTCTTTCTCATTTCAGATAAATAATATTTATTAGTTAAAATTCACAGCACAGATGATCTTTCAATGATAAATATTATTTTTATATCATCACTTAAGTACTTTTCAAGCTTTAATTTTCACTTTGCTGGGGAATAGAAAAAATGAAAGGGAAAAACTCATAATACCACTAAAGACTCAGAGAAGTACTGCCAGTTTCATGTATCTCTCATCAGAAAAAAAATATGTATTTTTCCATTACACATGGAATTTAATGTTTTTATTTTTTCCTCTCAACCATGCAACTAATATGTGTGGACACACACACGCACAACACAATTTATCTTTACTGTTTCCTTGTCAAGTTTAAACTAGAAACACTGGGAAAAGAGAAATGGTATATGAAACAGATACAGATTTCTCTATATTGTTTCAAGAGGCAGACGAAAGATTTGTGATTTGATATGATGTGGTTTTAATTGGTGCTACATTAGTTCACAGTACTTAAAGGAATGCTGTCTGTTGGGTGACAGTAATGTATTTTGTAAGGTTCACTCTTAGTTAAACATTAACAAAATGAATGGCTAAGGCAAAGTATTACTGAGTTGTTTCTTCCAAGTTCATTTAATGTCTCTTGTAAAAAATGAACTAAAGAAGGTCTTGGGGGGCTGGGAAGGATGGACTGTACATGCTGCTTTCTTCTCAGTTACATACAAGATTAGAAAGATGAACTAGCCCAAGAAAGGAAACTGCAAGGCAGCCTTTCTTCCTAAGGGCATCAGGAGCCTCAGGGAACTGCTAGAATCACTTTGCATTTAGCACAGCCATGCTGAGAACAAAAGAAGATACACTTGACTGTATTTCCATCCCAGTATTTCTACTTAATGAGAACATTACTGCTTTCTATAGGAAACTATAAAATCTGAAAATTCCTCAAAACTTCACACGTGGGTAACTCTACTGCCTCTTCTCAAGAGTGCCCTGGTCTCCCAGGGCATATTTCAATTTCACTAGGCTTAGCACACTTTTCGGATATGGTCCAACAATAAGTAAAATTAAAATTATATTTCCTTTATTCTAGAATAATTGTTGTTGTTCTTCTTTTCATTTTCTTAATTACTCTCTATATAATACTTTGGTTAGCCACTCCAAAAAACTTGTTATGAGAAACTCAATATGTAGTTATCCTAAGGGTTCAGGAATAAATAACTAATCGATTCATGGCCATCTTGGGTGGTCCAGAATATTGTGGGTTGAAAAACTTACTTTCAAATAATTCTGGTATTAAAAACACCTGTACAAAATTCATGGTTCTCTATATTAGTGTTTCTTGTTCAAAATCATTTCACAGATTAATATAAAAATAAAAGAAAAAAGATAGGATATGCTATGTCCTGATACATATATAGGCTTAGCTCAGATGTTATCAGGTGAATATTTAACTTATGTAGAACAGAAATAGCAATGCTCTATTTTGCATAAAAAGTAAATTGAATGCACAAAATATTTTACTGAAGTTATTACTGAAAAATTACAAAAATGTTTAAAAAGAATTCAAACATGAAAATGTTAACATTTGTATAAGTCATAATAATCATTTATAAATAAGAGTATGTACTATAGTTTTTAGGATCATAAATTGTATTTGAAATTATTTAAAAGAAAAGTTATTTTTATATAGTGACAAAACCATACAAGTTATCAAGTAACTTTTTTAATTCTAAGATCTTTAATAATGTTCTTATGCTATGATGGAATGCATATTTTAAGAGTATTATTTGTATGCTATTAAAAGACAGCATCTTAGCTTGAAGAAATAATGATCTCTTTATTTAGATAATTTTCATCCCAGAATGAAGTGCACTTGGAATGTATAGCTTAAAATACTTATCAAAAGTCATTTCACTATGTTTTTTGTCACAGTCTTAAGAATAGACTCTTGATAAATCCAGAATTGTGAATCACGTCTGTAGAGAGAAATACTAGATGATTTTTATGCTTGTGGTTTTACTGGCATGTCCTGTTTTGAAGCAAATTATTTCCCTTAGACCAAAATCACTACCTTGTTAAATATGAGTAGGTGAGACTGAGAGAGTTTTGAACAAACTCTTCAAGATGTGACAAGTCAAACCAAAATCAATATTAGAAAATGTTCAGAAAGAAAGCACATAAACTAAAATATTATTTTTCAAATTAAATATAACCTGGGAAGAATAACAGAAAAATTATCTTAAATGTGAGAATCTTTGATAAAACCTAGAGCAGTCACAAAATGTAAACTCCTTCTCATTTGTGGAGCAGATGTGAAGGAGAGGAATGCTCAAAGAAGCGCCTTGACTTGCAGTAGCGGGTAACCCTTCCATTTTCCATGATGGCTCTAAAGACATAAACATTTTCCACTTACTGATTCAGTAAGCAATTATCTTCAAAGGGATTGGTTTAGTATGTTGAAGATAGCATGGCAGGTTGAGAAATTAAAACACAACAACAAAAATTCCTATACTGCATCCAGTCTCAAAGAAATGGTACTGCTCAGAAACCTTCAAGAAATAGGTGATTAAACAATGAGGCCTGTTCCTGTTAAAAAGCACCATGATCATCAGTGACCAGCTGAGGACCTGAGGAGCTAGGACCTCATCCTTTGACTCATCCTCACCTGAGCCTAGCATCCTTTCCCCTGTATCAAACTATGTTGAAAGAGAATAACTGAAGACCTGAAATTAATCATCTGAAAAGCTACTATTAAGCAGACAAAAATATGGACCAATTGCATTGAAATTGATTCCCTTAATCGCAGGGTAAAGCCTTGGAAGAAAAGCAAGGAGAAAAATCTCACAATACTTTCTAGGACGCAATAGTGGTCCCCATGTCATCCTAAGTCTATCTAAATCCATTTATGATGAAACTCCTACTATCAACATGTTACAGATTAAAAACAGTGTATATTTTCCAGTATATTAACTTGATGCTCACTATTGGGGACTTATTTCAATATACTGTTTACTGTGATCACAGTGAAATCTGTGCAGAAAATATCATGAGTGCAACTAAACTGTTGTACTAGCAATGCTGTGCTAGCTATCCTGGCAAGATGCAGAGAACATTCTAAATCCAATATGGAATGACCCCGTACAAACTGAGGACACTATGGATGAAGAATCAGATTTTTTGATTAATTACATTTATGTAATATATAACTCTTAAATTGTACATAAACCCAAAACACAATTTTTAAAATATTGTTCACTAATATTTCAAGAAAATTTTACTAATCTCATGAATCATAATGAAGGTACATGAGAGTAAATAGTGACATTTATTTAAGTAACCAACTGTATTTTTGCAACTAATAACTTAATGGACTGATTGATACATTTAATTATAAAAATCAATAAGGGAATTTTTACATTATTGATCCTCTCTTTATTTTTATCTTCAAAATTAGGGGTGGATTTGACAAATCACTTTTTCTTCCCTGAAATTAGCAACTTCCCACTAGTGTCATTGCTCTACAACAGATATTTATTTTAGAAAAGAAAATCCACATGGATTCTGGTGAAGATATCAAAACAAACTCTCATTTCTCCCTAATAGTACAGTTTTCTTGGGTTTGGTCACCCTATAGCTTGAGACAAAATAATTAAAAACAATACTAGCAGTACACATTTAGTTATTTCTCACCTCTCACTTACAGCAATCTCACGTCAGTACACTGTTGCCCTCATTGTTTGAAGATGCCGTTACTAAGACTGCAGTAGGCATTGCGTTTCTAAATTTACTGAAGATTTCCCTGACAAAATCCTCATCTCAAACAGTTTGCTGTTCCATTTTTCAAAAACATGACTTACTTGATCCTCACCTCTAAATCAAGACTTGAATATTTCAGACAAAAATACTCTCCGTGGAAACCCCTCTTATAAGATCCAAACCATTGCTGCAACATAGTCCAACTTCTTGTTACACCACATACTGATATTGCTCACCCCAAATTACCTTTCAACTTAAAGGCAGAGGTTGTTTTTTAACCCATGCTGAGGGAATCAACCTGGGTGACCTAAAATTAAGTGAATGAATTTTGATCAAGGGCACAGCATCTGTTTTGGTACTTCTGAAAAAATATTGGGGCTATTCATAGCAATAATTGAAATAAGCAGGGGAATGTCTGTCTTAGGCAGCATTAACTAACAGCTTATGTGCAACCAATATTCTACTCATACAAATGAATTCACCAAAAACTGTCATTAAAATATTTTCTCTAGCCTAAGAAAGGACTCCAGGGTAAAAACTCCTGGCATTCAGCATGACAATCTACGTCTGATCCCTAGGACTCACATGGTAGAAGGGGAGACCTTACTGTTGAAACTTGTCCTTTGCCATTTGTCTGTGCAGTGATCTGAGAATCTATAAACATATACACACATGCACACAGAATAAGTAAATAAATGAAATAAAAAATATTTTTTCAATAATTAAAAAGGGAAGTTTAACACTGTGAAGTACTAATTCTAAGAAACAGCAATCCAAAGTAATTACTGAGGTTATGGCCTGCTGTATCTCAAAACCTCTGATTGCTCTCAAAGCATGCTAGCACAATGAGAAACTTTTCAGAGGTAACAAATACATATATACATGTATATATTTCAGTTGGAATAAGAAGAATCTTCATTTTTCTTGCTTAAACAAGGACAAAGGATAGCCCAAGAGGATATTGGAATATTCACAAATGGATTAATATTCAAAGATAAAGTTCCAAAAGTAAAATGAAAGGCAAAATTGGCATCCAGAGGCCTGACTGACTCAAAGCCTCTCTCGGGGTGCCTCAGTCTGAAATGGCTTCAAACGGCACTGCTTGCATGAATGCACAGGCTGACCAGAGGTGAGCTGCTGCCCCAGAATAATTACCTCCATGTCTGCTTTTATGATACAGAAACAGGAACACTGCAGGATTTCTCCAGCTTTATACGGTGAATATCAGTGTTTGTTATTCCTCTTACAGTTTTGTAGAAATACAATTTGGTGCATTGGCCAATTTGTGGAATAAATATAAAGCAAATAAATGCCTTTATAAGATAATTATTATAGCATTAAATATGCATTCTATCAAATTATAAGATCCTTACATATAAACACAACACATTTTCCAATTTATATCATTTTTTCATTTTATAATTTTGCATACAAATTCCACATATATAACCTTTCACAAAACACATGATAAATAAAATTATTTCAGGTAAATAAGTGAATAATTACTATTTTAGGTGGAATAAATGGACATAATAATAAATATGAGATTATTATAATGAATTGAAAAGATGTCAATTGATAATATCTATATGGATAAGAATCAAATCTTTACAAAGAATCTACATCAGTTTTGCAGTATTCATTGTTATTTAAACCATGCAAACAGTAATGATTGTTGGAAATAAATGTTTACAGAGATTGGGAAGTGATACAGTAGGTAAAAATGTTTGCTGCACAAACATGAATTTGCAATTCTAGCACTCTAATAAAAGCCAGATGCAGGGCTGGTGGGATGGCTCAGTGGTTAAGAGCACTGACTGCTCTTCTGGAGGTCATGAGTTCAAATCCCAGCAAATACATGGTGGTTCACAACCATCTGTAATGAGAGTGGGGCCAGAGCGAGCAGGGCTGGAGCAAGGGGAATAGGGGAAGGTGTATGTGTGGGGGTGCATTCAACTGTAAACCCAGCACTGAGTAGAGGGCAGAAACAAAAGCAGATCCCTGGAATTGATAGGTCAGGCAATCAGGCAACGGTAGCTTTCAGTGAGCAACAGGTTTAATGAGTGACCTGGCCTAAAATATAAGATGGACACCCATAGAGAAAGAAATTGGACCGTTTTGTATATATACTTCTGTGTCTCTATACATTGACCCTGTGCCATTTATGATCACATATATGCATGCACATATCTTTACAGAATACACACACACACACACATACACACACACAAGAATAGAAAGTGAAGTAAATAAATCAAAGAAAGTTAGGAGAAGGGAAAGGAAGGATTGAAATGTTAATGTCTTCATCCAATTGTTAACTTTTGATCCTATCAGAAATTTGATTATGTGGTGACTGATCCTTTTCAGTCTGAAAGCCCTTGCTAGAATTCAAATTCTTTCTGGACAGATTCATCTATGCTTCTCAATTTTCTACGGTTTAGACAAGAAAATATTTGACCTCCTATACTTAGATGTTAATATTATAACATCATGGAGAAAGATTGGGGGGGGGGAGAGAGAGAGACAGAGACAGAGACAGAGAGACAGAGAGACAGAAACAGAGAGAGGACACAGACACAGAGAGAGACAGACAAAAAGAGAACTGTAGGAAGCGGTTCTCCCCGCCGTCAGGATGGCGGTTGGCTTGTAGCCAGCTAGCTTGAGTAGACACTGTGGCTGTGGTTCATTATAGAAAAAAGGTTCGCTCTTTCAGGTGTGGCTACCCAATTTAGCCCACCTCGCATCACAGGAGCAGCCAATTAACAGTGACGGCGTGGCGTGGCAGTTGCTGATGGGATTAAGGCAATGTATATACGGGGCTGCTGGGAAAATGAAGACGATGGAAGGGGCTGGAGGAAGAAGAAGGTAGAAGCAAGCGTGCTGTAACAAGGAACCTGAATAAACCGCTTTAAGAACACGGTTGTAGCTTGCCTTTTATTCCGCTGGACGGAGCAGAGGGCAAGCTACAGAGAACTATAGAGAAGGTAAACAAAAACATCAAGAAAAAGTTAAAAGCAGACTATGACAATTAAAAATAAAATAAAATGAACACCCAACGGACAGATGTTCTTATGAGCTCATGAAGATATTGGAATGGACATTGATTTAGATATTTTAGAAAATTTCTCTGTTCTGGCTTCTCTTGGTCCATGTTATGCCAATAACTCTTATCATTATTTTTCCTGCACAATTCTTTCTACTTACTAGTCAAGGGGTTATTTTCTCTGTGACATTTTATAGTTATACAAATAATATCATTGATACACTTTGGGGATTTTTGTTGTTTTTACATAGATGCATTTAAGGAGTATCCCAATTGCCACAGCTGACATTCCTCGAAGAGCATAGAAAAAGACACATGTTGTCATTGCCACAATTTCATACTATCCATGGTTTCCTCTTCAGATGGATAAATAAAGAAGTAGAAGGTCCAAATTAGCTAGGCAGATTAAGGTAAGAAGACTCCAAAGAAAATCAACCAGTTTCTATTGTGTCTAAAAATCAGAAATGCCCTTAGGGCCCTTGGTCGTTTCATCATTGCAATAGCCAAAGATATCAGAAATGCTTTGTATCTCTGATACCTCATGTTCTTCCTAAATGATGTTAGAGTTATTTCTCCAACAGGTGGAGGGGAGGATGTCAGAGTATCAACAGAGCCCCAGTAAAGGAAAACTTTAAGTCAAGACAACAGAAGCTCTGACCATGGGGAACTAAGATTTCAGTAGGACAGTTCATTCACATGACCTAGAGCTGCTTGAATTCACCTCAAACCATGCTAAAGAGATAACAGGATAAATAGTCATTTAATGAGATGATATTCCTTTTCCATCCAGAGTCAGGCGCCTAGCTCATCATATTACTGGTGTCAGGCCAGCTTCTAAATCTCTCAGCTTTTCTAATTTTTTAGAAGAGAGTTTTCTTCTACTGCTTTTCTAAGTATGCTTCCACCAACACATTGGTTTTCCTAACACTTCTGAAAATTTTCGCTTTTCAACATGTGGCTGCTTGTATACCATGTGTCTGGCCTCCATGCTTGCTTACAGATATGGCCTTCTTTCTGCCTTGCCTCCATTCTATCTTCTAGCAGCTGCAGATATTTACAGCTTTCTTGCTCTCATATTTTTCTTTAAAACACTATTAAAATTGACCCCGAACTTCAAAAAAATAAATCAAACATATCAAATTTATCAGAATTTAATAAAAATCTGTACATATAAAAGATTACAAATAATTTGGAAAAGAGAAAGGAGAGGTATATCAGAGGCATGATAGAAGGAGAGGAAAGGGGTAAATTGTGGAATTCTATCAAAATCTGAAAAAAAAATAATTAATAGGTTTTTATACCTTGACCATGACATGAAACATGACATTCAGTTATTTTATAAGTCATAATGTAATAAATTAATCTTAACTATGGGGTATTTTGCAACTAATTAAAAATATGTATATAGATTTCAAATCTCTGTACCATCTCTGTTATAGAAAACATATCATTCTTGGATTTTATTAAGTCTACAAAGGGCCAACAGACTATTAAATAGTTTGATGTTTTAAATATATTGTATAAGATAATTATAAATTAAGAAAATGTAACATTTAAATTTTACTGGTATTAATTTCAGAAAAATGAAAACCATCAAGCTGACTTAACATCTGCAAATAAGTAATTTTTATGCACATTTTACATCACACAAATGCTTTTATAATAGCAACAACAACAATAAAAATATATGTTTAAAACTATATAATGCTATAAGAAAGCAAAACAATTGTGATGCTCTTCTCTGGCCAAGACTGTTTCTCCTGTTCTCAGCATTCTTCAACTGTGTATGGTCAAGGCGGACTGACCCTTCTGTCTATGTTAGCATGTCTGTTGTTGCTACCTTTTCTCCGCTCAGATTTTGGCAGTCATGTTAATGAGACTTTGTAGGTGGAGCTTTTGACTCTATTAGGGGAAACAATCTCACAGCAAATTTCATGTTTCTTGGTTATTACAACTTATCCTTATGTCTAAAATGATTTGTAATGATTTGAGGAATTATTTTGGTCTAGTAAGTAGTGGTTGTAGGTTCTCCTCCAAGATAAAGCGAAGAGCACATCACTTGGCTATTCAATACCGAATGGTCATCCATGAAATATACATACAAGTAACATTATACAGACTGAGCCATTTGTATTTATATATTTATGTATGTGTGTAGCAACAATTAATATAAAAAAAGAGATCCTGGCTGGTGAGATGGCTCAGTGGTTAAGAGTACTGACTGCTCTTCCGGAGGTCATGAGTTCAATCCCAGCAACCACATGGTGGCTCACAACCATCCGTAATGAGATCTGATGCCCTCTTATGGGGTGGACATATACAGTGTACTTAGATATAATAAATAAATAAAAATCCTTTAAAAGAGAGAGAGAGAGAGAGAGAGCCATAGGTTTGAAAAAGGTCAATAAAGTGTATGAAAGTGGATCAGATGGGAAGAAAGACGCAGGAAATGGTACAATTATGTTATAACCTAAAAATATAAAATATGGTAAAAAGGAAGAACAAAACAATTTGCCCCATGCTGGCCAACAAAGCATATGCTTTATAAATATTTCAATGATAATTGTATGGTATTTATTTTTTTTCATAGATACAATGCTTTTTGACAATGTATACTTTCATCCAGACTTCATACCATTCTTCTTTTTAAATTATCATTGTGCCATATAGTCTTGCTCTTTGGGAATGCATGTGCAAGTTTGTGAGAGCCTCCCCTAGAGCATAGACAACTTTCTGGTAGCCACACCTCCTATCCTCAAAAGAGGAGTATTCCTTATTCAATGCCCACCAACTCCTTAGATAGAAGAATAATTCAAGAGGTTCTTTTCCATCAATACTAGAATTTTGGTAGCATTGATTTTATGCAGATCTAATTCATGGAACTGTAGGTGTTCGTCATGAGAACTAAAGTCCTCTCATGCCCAGAAAACAACCTTTTACAGTATAACATTCTGAAGTAGAAATTTCTGATTTCTTTGGAGACTCAGTTGTGTCATGTGATGATTTTTCTGGGAACTATTTTATGACAGGATGATTTTACTGAAACAGACACTTGGAAGGATGTTTTGTTGAGAAAAGACATGTAGTGTTTTTCCAGAAGCTGACTGAAGAAAGAGCATGCAAGGTTTTGCTAGAGCAGAAACTTGAGAGAACATGTGATGTTTAGAAAAAGTATATATATAACAATGGATGACACTTTGGCATTGGTTTGCCTTGCCACTTTTGGCTGATCATCAGTTGTCTGATTGTTTGTCATGACTTCACAGAGAGAAACGCACCAAAGAACTTCTAGGTGTTCTGGTGGCTTCTTGCTGCTTCCATGGTCTAAGGCTGATTGGAAGAGCTTCTCCTTTCCTCCTGGATTGAACTGCCATTGCTGATTAATGAATGGTATTTGCTTGTGGATTGAGGTACCACTGCTGATTCAAGCGAACTGAACTTTTGATATCCTGACAATGAGAATTGGAACCATACCAAAGAACTATTTCTAAACAGTTCCACAGCCACTTTTGCCCTATAAACCTTTCCTTTCTACTACCTCTGGTAGGTTGTGGTCTAGAAGGAAGGAGAAAGCATGTTACCTTATTAAACTAGGTTTTGAAAAATTAAGCATATATCACCCCATCCTTGAGTGCTTACTTTTTCCATGCTAATGTTCTCTAAGCATTGTGGGGAGGAGAACTGATGTGGATGTCTCATAAATAAATACATTTTAGTGCTTTGTAGATAAGAACTTTGTAGATAAGCACTCACAGACCTAATCCCAACACTTGGGTAAGTTACTAGCCTTTATATTAACCATTGCCACTCCCAAAAGGAGCTTCTTGTAACAAAGTTAAGAATAACACATCTCTGTAGGTATAGGCATAAATATTTAGATAGTAGTTTGATAACATAAATCTTTAGCAAAAATAAACTAATAGGTTCTCTCTTAGGTCCCCTAATGTCCCCAGGCAAGAAATTTGAACAGGATTACAGTACCTGGCATAAATTTCCTTCTATGGATCAAGACTTATATTTACTCAGAAAAAGCATGTTTATCCCACTGCACATCTTCCCTGATGAATTGATATTATAGTATTCTGAGCCTAATGTTGAGTAAACTGACTGATGTTTCCCTCTTCCTACTCTTTGGCCATAGTGGCTTTCCGGCACATTCTAACTCTGTGGGAGCTAGACATCTGAGAGAATGTTGACTTGTGTGCTGCAGCTCAATCATCTGATGCCATTTGCAAACAGGTCTCACTAGCTATTTATGATGAGAAATGAAAAACAAGATCCATGTTACTTAGCCAATCTGTGGGCCTCCTAGACCAACAATTCTCTAGGTGGTACCTGTGCCTAATAGTAACAATTTTAAATTTTGAGTTATGCTAGTAAGATTTCATTTGACTTTTATACTCTTTGACTTAGCAAATTCCTCTCAGGAACCCCCTTCTACACTGTGCCTTACTCCCTATGAACTTAAACCTTCCCTACAGCATACGCTCTATTCATTTAGTTTTTACCTATGTTCTACTATTATTCTCAAACTCAAGAAATGTTTTAATAATCTTAGAGAGAGGGGTGACTCTCATATCCATTTAATAAAGTCAACCTTATTTCAACAAAGTTCTAGTTAGGAGAACAATATGAAGAATTTTAATTCTTTATGCAAGCTCCAGGAAGCAAATTCTAAAAGAGTGAAGTATCAATTGAGGAAATTTTTGTGAAAAAGTGAAGAAAGTAAGGGGAAGAAGTTCAGAAAAGCTTTCCTACTAGAAACTCAGTTACATTTACCAGGAAGGAATATGAATGAACTGTGAGTCACGGCAGGATCTTACATACTAGGGCTGCTAGCCTTCAGCAGTCATACATACATACAAACTTCAGTCCTTGTTATCATTCATGTTGCATCAAACAATAGGTATAGATGATTTTTAAAAAGGTTACCTGTTATACAGACATTGATTTAAAAACAAGAACAATGTTTCAATTTTTACTACTCCTGACTTTGATTTTATGTGACAAAAAATGAATGTATAATTATGGATTGCAGGTTATGCTGTAATATCATATACACTATGTGATTAACAGTTCAAGATAGTCACATATCCTCATTACTACTTACAAATCTGTATTTTCCATGTATCATTTACACTTTTCAATGTAACATGATTTAGCCTCAAAAAAGGTAAACATTCTGTTTTTATAATAACATTAATAGCATTTTATTAACTTAATAAGGCAACACAGAGAGACTACATGCCATACTCTCTGTTTCATATGAATTGTAAGAGATTTATATTCAGAGGAGTAGAACAGTGGATATTTAGGTCCAGACAGTGGGAAAATGGGAATATACTGGATAAAGGGAACATGTAGTGTTTGGCTTCTGAGAAGCTATGTGATATGATTTTCTAAAACACTTTCTTACTGTTATACCCACACATTCAATACTTTTCAGTGTATTTGTAGACTTGTATAATTAATTAAATACTATTTAATAACTTCTGATGTAATATATAATCATTCTTTTAATAATATTAAAATTATCATATTGCAATATCTGTTTCTATTATAGTGGTAAAATAACTGTAATACATAATTAGTTTTTAACATATTAGTAATTCAGCTACTGTTATATTGAAGCATTGAAATTTAAAATATTTTCATTAAATTAGTAGAAAATTTGTTCATTAGCTATCACTAATATTTAACAAAATTTAATCCATAAAAATAAACACAATGTATGTTTTAGATTACAACATTATCAATATATTTATGTGATTTTACCCTAGAAATATAAAGAAAATAATTAAAATTTCTAAAATATCAACAAATTTTTAAAATTTGTTGAATAATATTAAAAGGAGTACTTACGCATGCTATCAGTAAGTGATATAAAATACATACTCACAATAGTAGATGCAATAATAATATTATGGAAAACATATCAGCAGAAATTATTTCAAAAAGAAATATTTTCAGAAATGATGAAGATAATAAAATTTTCTTGAAGCTAAGGAAAGGTGAATGAAAGGGAAGGCTTCGCTCCTAAGCACAAGGATAAAATGTTATAAAGCTATTAGCCATCCTCAAATAATTTACAAAATTCCAGTTCACATGGCACATTGTTACTTTTTAAAAAATTATTCTAAAATACACTTGTCACTTACAAAAGCAGAAAAGTCAATAAAATATGAAAAGACAGTTATACATTCTCAAACATAATTTTAGATGTTAAAATGATATAAATGTTGATTCAAAACTATTTTCACATTAAGATTTAATACTTAAATGAAACAAAGATCTGATTTTATTTCTACCAAATTAACTTCATTGATGAATATCAAAAGTTAAATATAAGAAAAAAACAACACAAAACAAAACAGAATATGACACAATACACAAATAGAAGAAAAAAGCAAATACAAAAGCCTGAAATTCACATATAGACACAGACACACACACACACACACACACACACAGAGAGAGAGAGAGAGAGAGAGAGAGAGAGAGAGAGAGAGAGAGAGAGAGATCCCATAAAAACACAAAATCAGAAGCCATAATATGTGTGTAAAGGGCTTTCGATATTTTTAAAAAATTAAATTGACAAGGAAGAAAAAATAATCAGGTAAGGACTAACTCCCCAGACAGTTCATCCATGTAGAATAGTCTGTTTGAAATTTGAAGGTACAGGTTTTGATCAGATCAGAACTTAAAATATAAATCGTAAAGTCATATAAACATGTAAAACATATTTTTTAAAAAAATAAGAGAAGTTAATAGCCATATAATACAAATATCTCATCAATATATAGTCAATGAGTATTAAGATTCAAGCCAGTAAAGAAAGTAACTATATCAATTGCCATTACATTATACAAATAAAGTAAGGTCAAATGGCATTTTGTTCTCAAGCTGAAAACGCATAGTCTTGTAATTTTTGCCAAGGATACAGATAGTTCACAAAGAAGTGATCCAATTATATAAAGTAACTCCAGTTTCTAGAGCTATTTTAACTAGAAATTTATACTCGATTCAAGCACATTAAATATGCCCCAAACTGGAAAGGTGTGAAACACGTTGTTCTACTTTTGTTCTTCAGGAACAGAGAAAGGCAGAGAAAAAGAGAACAAAGACGATAGGAGAAAGTGAAGGCTTTTGAGGTACCTAAGAATTATCAGGTCGAGATGGCAAACTCGGGGTGAGTGGCAAACTCGGGGTGAGTGGTGGATGTTTGGCACTCATCACTCGATTGTGTGTGGATCCCACAGTCTCATTGAAATCCCACCAAAGATATATTCCCTTTAGTCCTTTATCTTCATAAAACAAATGCAGGTGATTGATGCTATCCATTCTTCTGGTGAATGTACTATCGTTACACTCTTTCAATCATTATGCTTTTGGTATCTTTGATACCATTGAATTTATTTGTTTTATTGCTGCATATTTTAATGTATCAGAAAATGTGGTAGGGTGCGTGATCTTTTTCTAACTTTTTCCATCTGTAAAGGTGTTAGTAAATTTAATGACTTGACAGATGCCTTTTATCACAAAGTGTTTTGGGCTGTAAGCCTCATCTGAACTTCTATTGACCTGAGAAATGACATTAATTCAGTAGATTTGCATATGGAAAAATAAAAATACTTATGAGTTTTTTGTTTTTCCTATATTTTTACTTGTGCTGTCATAGTAGAATCAGTTTTTCCAGAGCAGATCAACTAAACCAAGTCAGAAAATTTCTGACAAGTTAAGAAAAAGCCTCTATATGCAAAATTCGAAAAGTGAAGACCAACTTTGTACCAGGCCAGTAAACTCCTTGTAATTTTATGGTAAAGTAGTGAGTGTTTTTCCAGTAGGAAAAGAGGAGAAGGCCATCCATAACATATAGACAGAAGAGGGGCCAGGCAGAACATGAGCTCCTTTGTTCTTAGACATAGGTGACATGTGTCACACATTTGATGAGTCATTAGAGATGTGTGAAGAATGAAAATAGAATATTATTTTTTAAATGAATTCTCATAACCTAAGGCTATAAAGGACTGATATTTTATTGATAATGTTTATGATTTTACCAATGCTAGGAGTATAAGAAAGAGTATAAGCCAAGCACCTTCCTACACCTTTCTGATAGTAAATACAAGGTTTCTAATGAATGCTATTTTATTTTGAAATGAGACTTCTAGAGCCAACTCAGGTCATCAGATCAGATGAGCCTCCTTATTGATTAAAGAGACTTGAAACCGTATGCACACAAAGAACAAAAACAGACTCAGCATTTCATATTTATACATATCTGTTCATATACATACACTTGCATGCATACATACATATATAAATACCAATGTATGTATATATGTAACAGTAATAATAAAAGACACGGGCTATCAATTTGAAAGTGGGGTTCATGGGAGCGGTTCAAAGGAGGGTCGTTGGGATTGGGACAAGACAAAGGTAAGGAAGAGGGAAAGTGATATGGTTCCAATTAAAAGCATACTTAGAAAACAATGCTAAGATAGCTTTCCCATCTAGCTTTACCCCTCTCTGGAGCTTGTGTTTATTTAACAGGTAGTTTATATTACAAATATATTTTTGTAAAGCACACCAACCGAATCATCTGAAGGTTTTTCTTTTTCATTTTACTTGTCTTTCTTTTCACTTATATGTTTCCAATACTTTTACTTGTCCTTGATTCAGAATTTATTTGTTGTTTTAGAAACACATGAAGCAATCTAAATATCGAACAAAAGAAACAGATGAAGAGAGAAAGGATGGCAGATGAGCGGGTGCAAGGGGGATGAAGAGTGGAACAAGGTAGGGCTGACGGAGAGAGTGAGTTGAAAGGAAGAGAAAAAGTCAGGAGGGAAAGAAGAAAGCCCCTAATATTGTATATAGAAATATTTATGAATACTCTGTCAAAAAGAATATCAGATGATATTTTTATTAATCTTGGCCTTATATACTAGATACATGTACAATTATTGTTATATTAGCCAAAAAGTAGGTGAGCAAAGAGTCTACTACTTGCTGTTATTAATATACTGTATTCAAGGACAAAGTATGTATGTGTGTATACATATATGTATATGTACAAATATATATGTATAAAAATGTAACCACAAATCTCAAGAAACTACAAAGAAATCCCACATCTACCAGTATATCAGGGGCAAGACTCCCAGTTTGGCTTTCAGAGTAATAGTTTTATCTCGGAAAATAAGTCCAATTTACAGACAGCTATAAACTAAATAGTAAATAGCCCCTTTATAATACCATATTTCCCAGTATCCCACTGTGGGCCAGGCTCCAGACTCATTGCCCAGCTGCTCCAAGAAATGCTGCATAAAGACACATGGATCTTGAAAATAATCTGTTTCCCAGTTCTTTGTTGCCCTAGAAAGGCACAGAATTTATGGGACTTGTTAGAGCAGCCAAGCTAGTAAAAACAGAAAGATATCCAAGTGTTCTTGGCAGTGCCTTGTGCCTAGGGACATAAAGTGCTCAAGCCTTTCTGTCCCAGGCTATCGCCTTGCCTTCCATTAGGGGATGCTCAGTAGTGTACTGTCTTCTTTGTGAGCACTGGCAATTCTTCCTGTTAAACACAGTGTTATATACATTTGAATGAGAGTGGGAAGTATTTGGAGAGGAGAGAGGGAGAGGAAGGGAGAGGAAGGGAGAAATGTAATTAAATTGCAATCACAAAAGTTAAAAAACAAATGGGACAAGTTTTAGTCCCTCTAACAGAAAATGAGTGGAAAGTAAATTTGCAAGAGTTGGTAGAACTTTAGTAATGAAAACTGTCATTATTTCTCATTGGGAAACACTTAGACATTTTTTTTTACAAAATAAAAAACATCAACTAATGAATAATATTACTTACTAAGACTGATTTTTGAGTGTATGACTATTTTAAATAATGAGAAATACCTCTTTTAAAATGTCTTCTCATTATACTTTATTTGACAAGAATGCATGTACAGTGTGCATGGGTATTCTCTCTGTTATCTACTTCTTCACCTGATCATTTAAAGCAGTATATTATATGATGTGAATGGAGTGAGCTTACTAGTTACCTATAGAAACCCACCTTTCTGGAAATACTATCATTATAGGATATACTCTGAACAAAAGAGTCTCGATTATGTCTCCTAAGGTAGAATGTAAAGAAAAATAAAGATAACAAACTGTTATAGACTCTACAAGGAACAGAGTCAAATGATTTTTCTGAAAGTAATTTTCCTGAGAAATCCTGGATTTAGATATAAATCTCACTAAAATAATTATCCAAAAAAATACAATTTTACTGGTATATAGACTACTTTCAAGACTCATTTTCACTTAGGACTAATAATGACAGCATCAGATAGCATAGGCTGTAAAAATAGCCAATCATAAGAAATATCCTACAGACAGTATTGGTCTAAAGAATCATCTTGTCTATATTTTGTATTATTGTAGTGTTTTTATAGCCAATCAAATGTACTGCTGTGTAGTGACAGTTTGGAGTTTTGGTTTCTTAAAAAAAAAAAAAGCATGGAAATATTATATGACTATGTTTTTGTTTTAATCCTAGGTATGGGATATAGGTCTGCTTCAGATGGCCCACAGCAGATGATTATAGTTTGCCTCATGCTCTAGCATGAATGTTATTTTGTATGCTGCAGATAGCTTTTGTGAATTTGTGTGATACTTGGCATTCTGGGGACTTTCAGGAGGTATATAAATGCTAGGGCCCCAAGAGCATTGTGGATGGTTGGTGGGATATTGGGGGTTTTGGTGGATTCATGGTTGCTGTTGATTGTGGTTTGTTAAGTAGTCGTGTGTAAAGATGAAGTAACAAGAAGAATAAACTAAATTATCTAATGGCAAAGATCACGTTGAAATTTTCCACATTACTATTTTCTTTTCAAATAAGGTTTGTTTACTTTTCGACAATTTCATGCTACCTTAAAATATAATTTTTTGAAATTTTTACTACTTAATTTTTGTTAATATTAATTATTCTTTGAGAACTTTTCTCCCTTACTTTCTTCCTAAACCCTTCATCCCATTCCTAAAGATTGAACCTAGAGTCTAGTACACCCAGGCCATCACTGTCCAGGGAGCAAAAATTAACTGATCTGTAATTTACTAGGTATCCAGACCCTTGATGAAGAAAGACATATAGCTAATATACTAGATATTTAGTATAGATATAATAACACAAACATCTTTACAGTAAACAAATACAATACTGTCAATTTGATAAATGTTGAAGGGAATATAGTATTAAACAAATGAAACCGGATATTTATTTTCAGTAACAGTTTAAAAGCTCTATACATCCATTATCATACATATCCTTCAAATTTTAGATTTGTGATCATTCATCATTTACTAGTAAATAATGTCACCAGTACACATTTTAGAAACAATTGGGTGCCAAATTCTTTACCATGTCTGTTTTTAGTAACTTTGTTTCACCACTCTTTCAACTTCCATGGCAGAGTCTTTATATTTATAAAATCATAATTTTTCAGGAAAAGAAATTTGAACAAGAAAAATTATTTTGGCCAAGAGAAGATAACAAAAAGCTATTAGCCATAAATATTACTATAGTTTGGTTTTCATTTCTACAAATAATATTGAAATCATAGAACAGAAGGCACAGTTTCTTTCCATGTACATTCAAATACACACTGAAGCACAGTTTCTAAATCATGAGACAAAGTTAGCATAAATCTGGGTACTCAAAGGTAATAATACAACTTTCTCCCTCTAGCCCATACTTAAAACATAGCAATGGAGTATGCATCAACTGAGCAAAGACAAGAAGTAAGTAGATGCAATTGATAAATAGGTGTTTTACTATGAGTGCATTTATATTGAATTCAAAGATTGAGTGCATAGAGAGCAACTTTATAGTTTTATTTTTTTTTTTTTTTAACTTTTAAAGTCAATGGTTAGAGGCTGGGAGAGGTTTTAGAGGACTTAGAGAACACAGGGTGAGAGAGAGAAAAAGAGAGAGAAAGAGAGAGAGAAGTAAAACTCTCAGAGAATGAAAGGAAGAAACACATATTAGCTTTGAATGTATTCTTTAATTTTGGAAAGGCAGAGTGAGCTGTTTCATATATTTTAACTCGAATTTCCAGGGAAAATCAAGGAATTTTTCAATGGAATAATTCTTCCATATGTAAGTTACTGCTAACTACTACATTTCAAGTAGTAATAGGGAGAGATGAATAAGATATGCTTCATTATGTTCCAGTAAGTTTGACAATGATATCTAACATATAAAAAATGATAAACTGAACAAGGAAAATATTCATGATCCTATATGTGGCTAATAGCAGCACTGACTAACAGCTTTTTCATAAACATGATAAACTATGAATTTACTAATAAAATAATTAAGAGAGTTACAATTCATTCCTAGTCTATACTTAACATATTCTTTATGTTTGATATTAAAAATAGTTATGGAAAAGCAATTTTTCCATTTTAAAGTTGGGTTGACTTTAGAAAAACCATATGAAAACCTATGACTGTAGTATTTTGCTTAAATTCATCTATATAAAGAAGTTTAAATGGAGTTTTCATACAATGGTAGAAATAATACTCAACTAAATATTAAATGGCTCCAAAGCAAAAAAACTCAGTATTAGATGACATTTTGGGGAGAGGGCATTGGCCAAAGCAGTCCTATATATCTACAAAATACTGCAGGTTATAAACAAAGACCTCCAAAAATTGATGGTAAGAAATTTAGCTAAGATACCCTATACTTATGACAGAACATGCAGGAATCTAGCTGGTATTTCACTGGAAGTTTCACTCCTACCTACTATCAGCATTCAGAGTGCTAGGGGATTGTAGAGTAGAAAAGTAACCATCAATTTCATTTAGCTATGATCTTTCATGTTAAAATAGAAACCTATATGTACGATATACCCATGGTATAAAAGTGGTACAATTGTTAGGAGAATAACTAATGACTTTTTGATTTATTTAAGATCCACTCCATGAGACAGAATCATATCAGATTTGTTAATAGAGTCAAGAACCTGCTCCCTAGGGGAAAATCATTACTATTACTTAGGTAAATAAATAAAGCAATAAGATGATTCATAATGCCGTACTCCTATATCAATAAATCATTGCATCAGTCAGTACTCATCAGATAAGTTTCTTCTTTCAGAAGATAGTAATTAACAAAGAAATCCTGTTCTAGATCAGATTTCTCTGAAATCAAAACAATCCATCTATCATGGAAACTCCTTAAGACCAAATGTCAAGGATTCAAAGTAGTTATAGGAAGTCCCTGAAACCAAAAGGATCCCCTAGGACTCTAATTTCCCAGAGTAAACAGGAAAAACTGCTGAGTCAATTTCAGAGGAACCAAAGCACAAAGAAAGCTTTCAGTTTAGCTAAGCCCTTTGGAAGCACAAGAGTCAGCTATACAGTTCGAAACAAAATCAGACCAACTGATCCCGCACAAAAGGACACCTTCAACCTGGTCAGCTGTCTGTAGGCTGGACAGTGAACTTCCAGGATCTCACCTATGAAGACTGATGTCTCATACTAGGGTGAGCTTTGCTTATTCATCCAACTTCGATTTATTTATTCCTGTAAATTGACCCTCAGTCAGTAAAAGTTATTGGGTTACCAAATCAGACTTTGGTGATGCTTGCATTTTGCTCTGTTGTGAACTTCCTATCTGGGGAAGCCTCTTCTAGAAAAGCCTACCATACACAACTAGACAATGTATAGATAGTGACACTCTTCAGATCGAGGTTTCAGCTTTGTATAAGATATACTTTCCTTCTCCTCCCCTCGAGAGAGGCTCAGACAGATTTTAAGAACCAGAGGTGGTGGTTGATTTTATGCAGCTTTGAAGGGAAAGGTATCCTCACAGTCGGGGGCCAAGGAAAACCACAAAGTCACACTTCACAACAAACCTCACACAATATATTGTTTGGGAAAGACACAAGAAGATGGATGGCCATCTCTGCCCAGGAGAGAAGCAGCAGAGACCTGAACAAGAGAAAGGCTTTATATAATGTTTCTTCTGTGACAGAGTTTACCAGGGTAAAGATTTCCAAGGTGAGGATTAATTTGATTTCATGTCCTGAGCTTGGGGCCTGTTCAGAAATAGGTAGGTTTTTGAGCTCAAGGATTGGTGGTTTTCAACCTCAGGGATTGCTGGTTTTTGAAACACGGAAGTCAGCTTGCAGATTTTACCCTACAGTCAAGCCTGACAGAACTCCCAACATGAAGAGGAGGAACGAACTCAGCCTCCCACCCCTAGCTGAGATGCTATTCATAAAGGATAGCTGCTGTCCTTTACAAAAGTCAGTTTCCATTAATCAGTCTCTCAAACAAGTCCCAGGCCAGGCCCTATGCTCAGAAGCAGATGCCATTCAAATTGATCTCCATGCTCTTTTAGTGGCCTTTTTCATTATTTTTCTCTCTTTCTGAGTTTTGTTTGTTTTTGTTGCGGGGTTTGGTTTGTTTTCAATTTTGTTTCTAAGATAGAGAAAGAACACAGAGTTTGACAGTAGGAAAGGCAGGATTTGGAAGTATTTGAGGATAGTGAAGAAAATGAAAACTTCAAAGAAGAAATTAAAAACTAAAATACAGTGAGTAAATAGTTTACGAAAACAAAGCTGAGCTTTAAGAAGATAAGAGACTGAACTGGGCATAAACTGACTCATTTTATAACTCATACTGCATGACACAATGACATATTCCTTGAAATAATTATGATACATACATACATACACACACACACACACACACACACACACACATGACATAACGTGTATGGCACATTATGTTTCTGTTTTAGAAACATATATTTAAATATCAGATGAAGTTAATCACCAGTGTCAATCTTGTCCAAGGGTGTATATTTCTCATTTATTACTGGAGCTGGTGGTTAGAGAGATGAAGTGTACGTTTTGTGAATGTGTGTGTCTTTTATTGGGAACCTAATCATGTAACCACAGACTCTACCCAAATCAAAAAGTAGGGTTTCAGATGTAGTGATTACTTTTGCATAACCCATTAATTACTTTGGCTTCCTTCATATATCCAGATGTGTACATAAACATTCATTGGAGAACATATAATATTTCTGTTCTGAAATAGTTCACAGCACGGCAAATATTCCCCTTCATTCTCCCCAGGGAAATCCTTCTAACTTCAACTTAAATAGATGTGTGTTGAAGTTTTAGAATTGGTTAAAACCTGACTCTTCATAATCTTATTCTTATACTGGACCTTCCTTTCCTCTTCCCAGGGAGCTTTTAATGGCATCTCAATCCCCCAAAAGGTGTGCAGGGTGCTCTGCTTTTCACATTACCACACTTAATGTGTCCTTGAAATACCTAGGGTACAGAAGTTATTCAACCACAATGCAAAAATTTGTGTAATGTAGCTGGAAGAGTACTTAGAAACTGGCAATAAAAATTGCGATATACAGTATTTCACAATGTACTTAAATCACTTTTTTTTAATTGAAATAGTCTATCATTAGTATTCAAGAAGTTGCATCTCACGTGCAATTAAATTACAAGTCATTTAATTTCTATTCGTTCTTTGCTTCATCCTACCTGAGGGGCATAGAAACAAATCCAGTACAGCATAAGAATTATGATTTTTAGAACATGTTAGTCCCCAAGTGTTGGTTCTCAATCCTCTATACTAGACACATTATTGGTGACTGCCTCTCAGTTTCACGGAATGACTGTTGACAAACTGTCTCATAAATCTAGCATCCATCTGCTCTTTCGTTTTTCTTTTGAGAGATGTTAAGTTTCTCTGTAGAGATTGCACAGTTCACATTTGTAGGAACATGTTTACTAAATATAAATTATGAGAAAATTATTCTGAAGGGGTGACTATTAAAACAGTACTGTGCAGTTGTGTGACTCGTTCCTTATTCAAATGTCAATAGCTTTACTACTGTAGGAAAAGAAGACAGATGATTTTGACAAATTATTCATTCCACTGAAATTTATAAATTTCCAGTCTGCATTTTGAGGGTTCCCACTTGTCTAATAAATGAAAAAAGGTGCTTCTTAGAGAAGAGAGGAAGTGGGGACTTATTAAAAAGATTCTTGATTTCTCCGACAGGAGATGACTTTCATGAACAACATTATGGCAAGCGAAGTGCAAACGAATCAGAACATATGGATTAAATTTCCTTTAAAGTATGCATGGCTTTGTAAATCATGAGAAAGAGGGAATAAAAAAAGTGCACTTTAACTTTGCCAAACCCAAGACATTTGAACAATTATTCAAGAAAATATACCAAAGCCACGTTTTCCTCCTTGAAACCCACCTAATATCAGAAGAAACATTCTGAATTTCTGCAGGCATCAGTGTCTGTTCAATCCCTCAGGGGTCATAGGAATTTTTTTCATAACTTCCTCAGAGTTATCTTTTAGAAACATTTTGGATTTGTGTGTTCTGTCTTGTGTGATGATGAGAAAAGTTAAAAAATATGTGCTCTTTAAATAAGAGAAAACAAAGTTTTAGAACTTAAGTTAAGTAAAAACCAATGAGTTGTTTTCAGCAAACTATATTCAAATATTATCCTCAACTACTTTATGAGAAATGAATGTTATGGGTTAAATATGATTTAATTAGATACCTACTTGTTCCAAAGGCAATACTGTTTTTCTTGAATACAGAATTACATTCAGTATCTAGTAAGTCGAACATTTTAAGTATCCTTAGAATTGCTTTTATAATAATTTTAGAATATAAATAAAAGGTGCCCTTTTAAAAATAATCAGAGTTTGTAGCTATCTAATAAGGAAAAAAATTAAAATGTATTCTTAACACTTAAATATATTTTAATTATTTTTCCTAAATTAACACAAATATTATATATGATACATATATAATATCTGTTCATTGTTGATATAATTCAACAAGTCATGGAGTATTGTTACTAATTGGTTCAATCATAATTCAATTAACTAATTCACATAATTTTAATATAAAAAATTTCCTCAATTAATAGATTCTTCACTTTGAAATAATATTTTCAACTTTTGATTTTTAATATTTTGAGCTTATAATACAATTACATTTCTCTTTCCTTTTTCTCTTTCCAAACCTTATTACATACTCATTTCGTTCTCCACATCAAAATTCTAGCATCTTTTATCATTATTGTGTATGCTCATGCATATGTATTCCTAAATATAACCTACTCAGTTTATGTGTTACTTCTACCTATGAATTAATTGGTATAATATCATTTTCCAATCTATACCCTGGATAATATTTTATATATTATTAACATGGTTATAGCCAAATGTTGACATTCTCAGAATGGAGCGCTTGGGATTATAGTATAGAACTTCTGAGGACTTGAAAGGAGTTAGCCTTTGAGTCACTGTTAGACTAGCAATGCTTCAAATCCTGTAGCACATTTTGGAATCTTAGCTCCCAAGGGAAAGATGAGTATTCCTGCCCCTTGTGTCCCTCTATTTTAAACTTTGCACTTACAGGGTCTCCTAGTCACTTTCTAGTGCCTGTCAGTATGAGGCAAAAATCTTAGTCCATTGTTTATGTGTTGTAATACATATGCTACTCCTTCTCCGTATGTCCTTGGTTTACTCTTGTGGTAAAATTGTGTAATCTGGGTTTTATGATACACATACTTTTCTTATTAGAAAACCACACCTGCAAATGGAAACTTGTTTGTGTAACGTGTTAAGTAGGAAGACTGATATTAACTTGGAAACTATAGGCAAAATTTGGCAGAATCAAGTAAGAGTGACTGATAGGAGATATGTCCAGAGGGTAGAAGCAGGGATTAATTCATATTCCTTTCCGATCTCCAGAGATGTGTCTTTGATTGTCAGTATCTTCCAACAGGCATTGTCTGTGACACCACTTCTTGTTTATAACACTGTGGATTCCACATGTACCCTTTCTTGCCGCAGGAAGGCTGTACCAGTCTTACTGCACCATCCTATCGAAAAACCAAGTCACAATTGGTTGTCATTTTCCTGTGACTTTCAATTTTATTGTGTTTTTCCAACAGATTTTAAATAAGCTGATCTGAATCTGAATGTATATTGAAATTAATAGGTGATATGAACTTACAAGCATAGTAGACAGCGTTATTTGAATCAATATTTATGACCAGCATGTGTTTTACTAATTGATTAAAGAAATAATAGCTAAGTTCTTGTTTCTAGAATTTATAATTTATTATATGTAGTTCAAAATTATTCTTCTCATGGATTAGTATACTAGTTATATATGTATTTCACTGTGACATTTTCATATGTGTGTGTGTGTTTTATCATATTCATTTTCCATTGCTCACTTCTTTTCATTTTCCTCTCCAAATGCTAATTCCCTTCTTGGTCCACTTCCCAGCTAGTTCCCTTTGCTAGCTACTCAAAGAGCAGGGTATCATGATACCTTCTCCAAAGCTGTAATTATAAGCTTACAAGTCCTGGAAGGAATGAGTATTTCTGGATGTTTGCTTCCCATGGCACAATATGGGATATAGGAAAGATTTTTCTCCCTCGTGCTTGTGTCCTCCAGGTCTTTCAATTTTTGGTAATAATTATAAACTCTTTCCCACTACCAGATCTATCAGATAGCCTCAGCTGTCACACTTCTTTAACTAGTGAAGAAAAAATAAACAGATGCAAACACAAGATGCTGTGACAAGTGAGAGGGCAAAGAAAACATACACTGATTGGGCCCAAACTAAAAATACATTGCTGTGATTAAATGCCATGTTGTGGGAACAATGGCAGATGAACCTACAGTCAGAAAGCTGTGAAAGAAAGAATGGATAGATTTTTAAAATATTCAAAATTGAGAATCACTACTGATCAGTTTGTAGTGATACAGAAATAATCCTTTCATTTTGTGGTGATTTCTGTCTTGGGTGATGAAGCAGATAACAGAAACCAAAGCGGAGCACAAGCAATATGAGAGTCTGCTGGAAAAAGAAAGTGAAATATACGTTAGAGCACTGGTTCTCAACCTATGGATCTCAACCCCTTCACGGGAGTCATTTAAGAGCATTAGAAAATGCAAATATATTTACATTATGATTCTTAACAGTAGCAAAATTATGGCTATGATGTAGCAACAAAAATAATTCTATGGTTTGGGGAGTCACCACAAAGCGAGTAACTGGATTAAAGGGTTGTAGCGTTAGAAAGGTTGAGCAGCACTGGCTTAGGAGGAGCAACTCATAGCACTGGAATTGTTACAGTGAGCAGACTGACAGGGCATTGCACTAAAAGCTTTGGACTTTTAAGAAGGGTGTCAAAGCCACTGGCCATATTTCAAAGATCTCTAAAGTGAGGAGTATGACTATTATATTATTATATCATCATCATTATTATTATCATTATTATAATCATGTATACTCCCAATTTCACACAATATCAACAAAATGCATTTTAAATATATAACAATGGAAAATTTTTACTGAGATAATGAGCAAAATTAAGACATAGATGCAGCTAAATACAGCTTAGATGTCCAAACTTCTCATGATTTACAGATCACAGTATAGAGATACACATGTATTCTGAAGGCTACATTCTGGTCAATTTTCCTTTTTCTTTCTTTTTTTTTTCAGCATGGTATTAACCTATTCTGACCTTGCATCACATAGATCTATAACACTCCAACTGATACATACAGTAAAATCTGCTGTACATTAGCAATCTTGACTGAGAGTTACACAAATTAGAACTGGCTTATCTTTTAAGGACACACAAATAATTATAAAATCACAGTATTGTGTTAGAAAATTTTATTCGTTATGATCCTCTGGAAGACAATGTCTTAGAGAAATAGTATGTAGGAGGCTATTGAGTGTTCTCTGCAAGAGATGAGTATCTGATGTAATTGGTATATTATGATGAACAAGTTATAAAGCAAAATCTATAAATATCCAATATATCAGTATGAAAGAGCTTTTATTTAAGGGCAGTTAGCAAACAAAACTAGATGAATTGTATGTCCAATGGCATGATTGTCAAAGCATGGATATAAGAGATGCAGTGAGGATAGAATTGTAGCTTTGTCCTTATCAAGTGCTGGCATGTGCCTACTCACTCTGAGGAAAATATGGTGATGAATCTTACTTGAGAGAAGAGGGTAAACTTCTGATTTATCAACTCAAGGACTTCGAGGATATTTTGCAAGATGTACTTACAATTCAATAGAAGAAAATTGTTAAGACAATAAATAATGACAAAACTGTTATAATTTTACAGCCAGTCTTCTTATCCATTGAGCCACTCCCCCTGTCCCTTATCTCAGTTTGATTTGTGTCCTCCACATAATGTTTCATATAAATAAATTTGAAATGAAAATTCCTTTAGAAAGACAAATTTAAGATTAAGTAACTCTTGCGTTTGTAGTATACCCCAAACTATATAATGCACACAGTGTTTACAGTAGATTCTATAGGTTATTAATGATGTTTGTATGGCAATATTTTCTATATAGAGAGTCATTATAATACCCATTTGTATGCACTGATCCTTGAGCACTTCATTTAATATAGGACATAAGATGATTTTTATATCTTGGGTATTCTGAAAGCTGCTCATCCACCCATGTGAGTGATGCCTCTTTGAGATCCTGATTTCCTATTTTAAAAGAGATTAAACTAAACCAACTAAACCATACTGAGTAGAGCAGATGCTCCATTGTTCCCCTGATACGCTGCCTCTAAGAGGGACAAATCCACAGGGATACAGAATAGAATAGTTGCTACCAAGATCATAAAAGACTTACCTGAAAGGATGTTTAAAGGGGAAACATTTCAGCTATGAAAGTTGAAGCTCTACAGGGCCACAGTGCACACCTCTAGTAAACCACTTTACAGTATGAATACTGTGTGCTCTCAGCATAGTATCTAAAAATTCAAATATGTGCTTATGTACCAAGACACAAATAACATTGCAAGAAATGAATAATACACAGTAGTGTTATAGAGATAATGAAAAAACAGCCAATGCACCATCATGTTCTATGTATGAGACTTTCTGTGTTCTATAGTAGAAAAGTAAATGATTTGTACTTAATTTCTATTTGTATTATGATTATGTGTCCTTTAACATAGGTGTGTTAGTTTTACACTGATATATATTTAGCCTTTTTTATAGTACTAATGTTCTTTAACTTCAAAAATTGTTATTAAAATATTAAAGTTATTGCTCACTTTGTCGTGATTATGTGAACTTTTCAAGTCCATAGAAGTTCAAGGTGATATTTGCATTGATTACTGTGTGTTGTTAGGCACTAAATAAAGGAGAATTTAGGCAAATGATCGATGTTACGTCTGGAGGGTAAGTGCAACAAGTCAAATTTATACTTTAGAGGGTTTTTTTTTTTTTTTTTTTTTTTTTGTTTTTTTTTTTTAAGCAGAGAAAGGAGATTTATTTTGTTACTTTCTGTGGTCACATTGATAAGAGGAAGAGAAAAGGGTGTCCAGTGACCCCAAATCCATCTTTGAAGTCCTACCATGAGGCTTAGGTTTAAGTAGAAAGCACTAGATGAGTTATGCACGAGTAAGCAGACCTGATCAAAGTCCAGTCCTGCTCACTGACTCATCTTTCCTTGTCTTAGACCCAGTCTCTCCTGCAGGCACTCTGACATGTTGACAGAACTGTGAAGTCTCTTTCAAGGAGTCAGATCTGTCTTCTGGCCTTGTCCCTGTTTGCCTCTCCCAGCAAGAGACCTCGCTCCGCCTCCCTCTCATGCAGCCCAATCACTGAGCTTTATGCAAATGTAGTAGGAAAATATCCCGCTATGCTTATGTTTCTCTGGACTTTTCTATTTGTTTGGGCTTCTGAATTTCAGAAAATTTCTTCTTCTTCTTCTTTTGTTTAATCTTGAAGCTTATCCTATATTCAAATATACACTTAGAGGTAAGATAACAGTAGGGAAGCATGCTTTCTCCTCTCATTTACTTTACTTGGATATTTTTGAAGTTCTGTTATCAACAAATTAATGGAAAAGTGACCTATTAACAGAGAAAGGAGATATCTTCTTTAATAGCACAGTGTGTCTGTCTGTGTGCAAGTTATGTGCCTATTCATCTATCTATCATCTGATATCTATATATGACATTGATATGTATGTGTATTCATGATAATTTTATATATGTCCTTACAAAATGTATGCAATCTTTTCACTTGTATTTTTATTGTTTATGTTTTTGTACTAGTGTTTATTTAAATATGTTTTAATGGAAATGGAATTACATCATTATATCCCTTCATTTTTTCCATCCATTTCATCCCAGCCACCCTTTGATGTAACCAAGCACACAGTTTCAAGTAGATAGCCTATTGTTCTTGGATTAATATTGTTGCCTGCACATATATGTTATGTGTGTATATGCATAGTGTATGTTTTGTTGTTTGTGAGTTTATGATGTCACAGCTAACCACTCTATATTGGACAAACAATAATATTGCTCATCACTGAAAAAGGTTAATTATTCTTCCCCTAGAAGTCATTAGTTTTCTGTAGTTCTTTGGTTAAGGTTTGTCAAAAGCCCACTCCAATGGATACATCTATATCATAGCTCCTTGGGCAATAATTCAGGGGACAACCTGGAAGAGGCACAGAAAGATTGTAAGAACCATAATAATAGGACGTCTTCTGTGAAACACTCTGTCTTCAAAAAGGCTACATATAAACAATGGCTTTTTCAATAGATATGTTAAGGCTTAGATTTTCTGAAAATCTCTCACTGATCTCCTTCAAAACCACCCAATATTTTCTAGAACCATAAGTATATACAATGTAACATGTTAAAAAGTATTTCAAACCCATCTTGCGTCTGGAAATACATCACAATTTTAAAAGGAATCCTCAAGTCATATAACCTATCACCACAGATTTCTATGATTTATCTAGATAATTCTGTGGTATGAAGTCTGCCATAGAGTATAAATGCAGCATCCTCTTAGAATGCTAACCTAAATAAGCAGGTGTGACATTCTTGCAGCATATTTATCGAACAAACGTTGGAAGTTCTGAGAAAGAGCTATATAGAAAAGATTTAAAAATGGTATGATCTGAAAGCTTAAAACATGCTCAAATAGTATAGTGCTTCAATCTCCTGTATAAAGCCTGAAATTTAATCATTGAAATGATGTTAATCTGTTGAGGAACTTGAGATACAAATACTGAATCTAATTCTTCAGCTCTTTGCTATTCTAAATTTGATACTTCAAAATTAGCTCTTTTGGCTATACTGTAATACAGTTATTGATTTCCATATGTCATTTGATGATTAGATTAATAATATTATCCCCAACAAAGGCACTACAATAGTTAAAACAGATAATAAAATAGATAATCCAAAGATTATCAAGGTATATTGAAAACACACTCTATACATTTGTACTAGCTGGTTTTGTGTCAACTTGACACAAGCTAGAGTTATCACAGAGAAAGGAGCTTCAGTTGAGAAAATGCCTCCATGAGATTTAGCTGTAAGGCATTTTCTCAATTAATGATCAAGGGGAGAGGGCACCTTGTGGGTTTTACCATCCCTGGCCTGGTAGTCTTGGGTTCTATAAGAAAGCAAGCTGAGCAAGCCAGGGGAAGGAAGCCAGTAAGTAACATCCCTTCATGGCCTCTGTATCAGCTCCTGATTCCTGACTGGCTTGAGTTCCAGACCTGACTTCCTTTGGTGGTCAACAGCAATGAAGAAAGTGTAAGGTGAATAAATCCTTTCCTCCTCAACTTGCTTCTTGGAAATGATATTTTGCTCAGAAATAGAAACCCTGACTAAGACAACACTAGAATATATTATTGTATGGTTCCTAATTTCTTTTCTTCCATCATGATACAATACCCATAAAAGACAAGTTTTTGTGAGAAAAGTTTACACTTTGAGATCCATTCCTTCACAAGGAAAAAGATGACAGCTGTTATAGATGATATTTTAGTAGGAGTAAGAAGTTTGTGGGAGTCATTGCCCCAAGGCTCAGGAAACAGTGGAATACATGCATGGGTATTTCAGCCATCTTTCTCCAGGCATAAAATGCAATATTCCTTATAAGGAATAGTATAGTAATATTTGACCTGTCTTCCCAACTCAGTGAAAGCAATCAAGGTTTATGGGTTATTATCGTGGCAGGAGCATGGTGGCATTGGGCAGACACAGTGCTAGAGAAGTAGCTGAGAGTTCTACATCTAGATCTTCAGTGGAAGGAAGTGAGAGCCACTGGGTCTAGCTTTACTTTTGAATCCTCAACATCCACCATCAGAAAAAAAAATGCTTCTTCAACAAGGACATGCCTATGCCAACAAGCCCATATTTCTTAATCCTTCTCAAGTAGTGCCAAAACCTAACGACTAAACATTTAAATATATGAGTCTATGAGGCCATTCTTATTCCAATTACCAGGAATATATGCAAAGAAATGGTGAATATGAAACTAAATTTGATAGATTCAGATAATATGTTGAAACTAAACATATAAAGAAGAGAAACTATACAATGGTATAATTAGCAATAGTTACATTGTATGATTTCTACTAATGAACAATATATCTCTAAGAAAGATACATTGATGTCAACTTTACTTTACATAAAGATACTTAAGAAAGATGTTAATATTATGTGAATCTGTATTTAACAATGTTACATGTATATTTTAGATATACATAAAATATTGTGAAAGTATGTATATTTATAATATACTCTCTCTATATATATATATGCAAGTTACAATAGGTATACTTTATATGACATGCTCCTTATGCTTTCATTATGTTTCTTATTGTCAGCGTAGGAAATTTTCAATATGCATATAAGTATGCTACAAGGTTTTGTATTAACTAAAATTAATAAAAAAAACAATACAGTTCTTTGAAAAGTCATTCTCAACCAGCATTGTAACCCTGAGAAATACTACAAAGCTCCAACCTTATAAGGGTAACATTAGGCTGACCAATATATTTTCTACACAAGTGGGATCATGTCACAATAATTCAATGATACCAATGAAGAAGTAATAGCTAAAGTGAAATCTTTGGCAACTGGCAATATAGTCAGATCCTATAGATCATTTCTGTTATATTTTGTCAAAGGATCTTAAATTTTTCCCTATCTTAACTTTCACATACACAAATAATAGATCTCTTTCCATAGTCTGTAATAACATTTGTAGTAAATTTAATTTATAACACTGTACCAAGTATCCAGTGCTTCACTGTCATTGAGATTATTGAAATGATAGTTCTGCTAGATAATCTATCAATCCAAATGGCAGAACTTGGGACCAATCTCGTCTATATTAAAATTACCTTCCCTGTATGAAACCTATAATTCTTTTTCTTTCTTTCCCAACTTTGCTTCTGTGTTCAGTTTCTTTTGAATAATTGCTTTGCTCCTGATCAAAACCAAATTCCAGTATGCTATATATGCTATCATTGATCACTATGAGCACTAATGTATAAATAAAAATATGTTTATGTTTCTGAATAAAACTGACATCTCTGTAATAAGACCTCATCAGGATCAAGTACATTGCTCTCCTATCTGAGGATGGAGATAACGTGAGCTTTATAAAATTCTGGATTTTGAACAACTAATAAAACACTGGTGAGTTGCAAGCCCTATATGTTTCAGTATCTTGTATTCCTACTTATTCCTATGACACATCAGAGGCTTTATCAATTACTGCTTTGCCTCAGACTGCAGATTCAGAACAACAGCTCTAGGGCTGTCCATTTCACTGTTTACAGATTCGTAAAAATGATGTGGTGTCATTTGTTTTCTAGAGTTATTAGAGGTAGGATATACATCATTTTTAAAATAATTTTTTAATTATTTTCTGCTAAGATGTAAAATGATAACTGGTTTGGACTTTGTTTCTTTCCTCTGCAGGGCATCCCTGTTGTTGAGTCTTACAAACTATTACTGAGAGCAGAGCTATGCATCTGCATCTCCCACCTGGTATTTCATTCAGAATACTTTGAAATGCTAGAAAATCTCAACTCAAACAAACAAACAAAAAGACTTATTAGCACTGGAAACAGTAAAGATTCCAAAGACTACATCAATAATCATGCTGACTTTCAAAAAAAAATGCTAACATGGAAGAGGAAAAGCTCTGGAGACCTCAAGCTAATAAAAGGAACTACAGGCAACTAAGGGATTCTGATAGCAGTAGAAATGGTCTTTCCCAGGGAACACACCAAAGGGTTATTTAATACCAAATGTCCAACTGGTAACACATATACATACAAGTAACATTATATGAAGGACTGAGGTTGTATTTATATATTTAGAAATATATATTGCTGGGCGGTGGTGGCACACGCCTTTAATCCCAGCACTTGGGAGGCAGAGGCAGGCGGATTTCTGAGTTCGAGGCCAGCCTGGTCTACCAAGTGAGTTCCAGGACAGCCAGGGCTATACAGAGAAACCCTGTCTCGAAAAACAAAAAAAAAAAAAAAAAAAAAAAAAAAAAAAAGAAATATATGCAAACACACACTCATATACATATACACGTACATATATACATATACACAGCAATTAAAGAAATTTTGGCCTATATTGTGAATGGGAGTGGGAGGTTTATTGGAGGTTAGAGGGAAAAATAATGGAAATGGGGAAATGACATAATTTTATTTTGATTTCAAAAAGAAGTAAACATGTAGAAAGGTTTTCAAACAACATGCTGCTTTCAATAAAACAAAAGAGCCACTTAAATTTTCTGAATTTAAGCAACTGCAAGTGTATTCATTTAAACATGTCAAGTACAAGAGTTTATACTCTTATCATTGGAAACTTATGAAGGAGTAAATCTGGGAAGTGTTTTCATTATAGTTGAATGCAAACATGTTGCGTTCAATATCACAGCACATACCTGGATCTACAAGGTGCCAAATAGTAGTTCTTTTGGAGAATAAACCAAAACATATGCTTATGGGTGTTGGTGTTTATCAAAGAAACAGATTGTCACTAATTTTACAGGTTTTTATTTTCAAAGCAGTTTATCCTGATGAAACAAATGATCAATACTAAATGAAAGATTCATAAATACCTTATTAGGTCAGGGGCTGTCTCCAGCTCTTCATAGGGTAAAAGAAATAATACTGAGTAAAAAGTGCACCCACTAACATTTGTATGTGCAGGGGCCTGTTCCTCCTGCACAGCTGAAAATGATTAAGCAAATTTACCTAACACAGAAAAAAATGTGGGATCAGCTGGTCACGATTTTCTGCTTTTTGAAAACTAATTATATTTTTCAAATAGTTACTTGAGTCAATTGTGAAAGTCAAAACAATAATAAAACAAAAATTATAAAGGTCTGTTCTTCAGTATCATCAAAGAGTCAATAGTAAATAGCATATATCATCCATTTTTAAGTTGACAAACATCAAAGTCTGTGTATTCCACTGTTATGAATTTTAGTATCATACTTAGTTGAAAATTTGCTTCCACGTTCATCAAAGATGTAAGTTTCATCACTCTGAAATCCTCCGCCAGGCTCTCTAAGAGTCTCACTAGGAATCAAAGATTTATCATCTCTCTTTACAATAACATTGTAAAACATAGGTGCTAAATATAAATTTTAATCCTGTTACGTCTGGATTTCAGCATTTTCATCTGCATCATGTATTCAAGAGGCATCAGATTGTTGTATTGATGTTCTGTGCTAAGGGAATCCTGTGCCTCAAAGCCTCTTAGGTAGTGTGTTTGTCAGACCTGGCTCTTGTTTCACCTTCTAGTTGTTTAATGATATCTGCATGTCACTAGGAAAATGCATCTTCTGGGCAAATGCAATTTGTTAGTTTGCACTAAATTTAAATTAATGATACAGGCTCCTCCTTATCTGCATATCCATGCAAGGCTTCTAAAGAGGAGTCAGAAGGGAACAGTAGGTCAGAAAATCAGAAAACTCCATAGTGCTGATGCCCATCACCTTAGACCACTGTATCAAAAAAAAAAAAATAGTTTTAATTGCTTTTAAATGTTCATCTGGAACAGGAATTTGAGGACGGTTTACAAAATGAGTTTGTTCTCTCTCTTTTTTTTTTTTAACACCTTTCCCCATGTTTCCATAAGGGTTGTTTTATTTGCTCAATGTGGGCATTCTGCTTTTAATCATGAACTTTTTCTTCTAAAATTTATGGCTATTTCAGCACATTCTGCTTCTTTAGTTGCTTGATTTGGGCAAATTATCTGGCTAATTGTCTCCATTTCTTATTTTACCTCACCTAAAGAGAGAGAAAGTTCAAAAGAGCAGAGCTTCAGTTCTGAGTGTTCCCTACTAGGAGATTTTTATGTTGAAATCTTGATTTAAGTGTTCGAGCCTGTTTCAAGAACTACTTCCAATATTTAGACCTCGTTTGTCTTTTTACCCTAAACATTAATTTTTCTATTCTTGCCTCTTAATGATGTTAAGCACAGGGAATTTGATGTTTTATTAGTGATACATTTTAATTCAATATTTATAACAGTGTTTATTTATAGCTTAACAGCTTTGAAACAATTTTCAGAATTTTCTGTTTCTTCTAAGTGCTGGTTCTATAGTTGAGATGAAACTAACATTCTACAGCACAGATGTATTATTTTGAACTTTTAAAAGCAGATTATATGAAATTGTATTTATCTGGATTTCCTGAAAATTAAATAAAGCTATTTACTTTTGATGTCAGCCAATGTATGTGCATGGACCAAGGAGTGGCACAATTAGGAGATGTGGTTTTGTTGGAGTAGGTGTGTCACCGTGGGTGTGGACTTTAATAGTCTTAGCTGCTGGAAGGATTATTCTGCTAGCAACCTTCACATGAAGATGTAGAACTCTCAGCTCCTCCTACACCATGCTTGCCTTGATGCTGCCATGTTCCCACCTTGATGAACCTGTAAGCCAGCCCCAATTAAATGTTGTCCTCATTGGAGTTGCCTTGGTCATGGTGTCTGTTCACAGCAGTAAAACCCTAACTAAGACAGAAGTTGGTTCCAGGGACTAGGGTATTGCTATGATAGGCCTGACCATGCTTTTGTTTGGAAGAATGTGGATTTTGGGGGATTTGGATTTGGAAAGCAGTAGAATGCTTTAAATGGGACTCAATGGGCTATACTAATAGGAATATAGAAGACTTTGTTACTGGGTGTGATTTGAATTGTGCAGACCTGGCCCAAGAGATATCAGTAGAGAATTTCAATATGTGGCCTATAGACTGTTGTGGTGGTATTTTGGAAAGAATGTGGCTACTTTTTGCCTTTATCAGAAGAGTCTGCCCGAGGCTAAGGTAAAGAGATGAAAATTAATTTCATTGACAAAGGAACTCTCAGAAACACCAATCATAGATTTTGTTCTCCTCTTATGTCTCATGAAGACAATATTAAATAAGTGTAGCAAGCTGAGAAAGGAAAAATATAAAATATATGGTTTGAGTATTATTAAAGTGGCATCAGGAAATGAAATGGAGCTGAGTTCTTTGTTTAAGGAGATAGCAAATTAAGGTAGTGGGACTTTGGAGCTAGATCCTACCCAGCTAAATTTAGATCCAGGCAGGGTGGTACACACCTTTAATCCCAGGAGGGAGATAAAGCCAAAGAGATCTCCAAGTTCAAGGTCAGACTGGGACAAAACTAGTCCCAGAAAAGGGCATGGTGGTATATACCTTTAATCTGGGCTACACCTTCTGCTGGAGACCTACATAAAGACATTGTAAGAAGAAAGCCTTGCTCTTCTTCACCCGATTGTATTTACTTTCCAGCACATCTGTAGTAACCTACTTCTACAGAAGACCAGCTGAAACAATGAGCTTGTGGGACTGACCAGCTACTAGATCTTTGTACTTCTCATTCACAACTGAGCATTGTTAGGGTAGTTGGACTACAGACTGTAAGTCATCACAACAAAACCCTTAATATAGAGAGACATTCCTTCCGTAAGTTCTGTGACTCTAGAGAATCCTGACGAACAAAGTGGCTATGTTGAAATACTGTGCTTTGAAAATGAAATAAGAAATGATCAGGAGTTAAGAGCACTGACAACTCTGTCAGAAGATCCATTTTGTATTCCAGGTACACACATGGGTTGACAACTGTCTGTAACTACAGATCTGAGGTCCAGCATCTTCTGATGCCTTTGCTGGCATTATGAAGACATGTGGTCCAGACATACATGCCAGCAAAATACATGTATGGGCATATATATGGATACACACACACTGGGAGAGACAGAGACAGAGAGAGAGACAGAGAGATAGACAGAGACAGAGATAGAGAAAGAAACAGAAAGTCTATGTCAGTGACAGAGAGGAATAAAATACTTCATATTATTGAAATATCACAAA
Source organism: Mastomys natalensis (assembly GCA_021653895.1). Taxonomy (NCBI): domain Eukaryota; kingdom Metazoa; phylum Chordata; class Mammalia; order Rodentia; family Muridae; genus Mastomys; species Mastomys natalensis. The sequence goes on along the minus strand of JAJTUV010001417.1, from coordinate 343,992 downwards.
CAGAGTAACTTAAATTATATTATTAAAATATAGTCACCACAATAATTCTAATTACATGCTTAAGTGTAAATACAAAAGGTGAGAGGAGAGTAAGGGGACTAGTAGGATATAAATGATCTGATAAGATGAAGAGAAGGCTCCCTAGAAACAGTGAAGGCAGTTATACAGGAGGGAAGTAGGTTAAAAAATATGGATATCTGAACAGCCAGAAAAACCATACTATTAACTACTTACCTAACAAAAACATAATACATGTAATTTCAGATATGTACTTATACATAGTTTTTATTAACTCTTCTGTTAGGGAAAGATGGTGCTATTTCCATAAACTAGAGACTATGTAACAAAAACCTCATTCCAGATATGAGAAGCCATATGTTGAACTGTTAGTCAGGGCTCTCCAAGAGATTTCCAGAACATAGAGCCTTTTCTTGTTGCTTTTGATTAGCCAAAAGTAAAAGATCAGTTTTATTGCTGAAGATACCATATACTTAAGAAACAGGGATGTCTAATCTGGAATTAACACAAATTTCACCTCCCTTAGGCTGGACTTTCATGATTCATGTCAGAAGACACATGCCAGCTTCCAGATGAAGGTGGCAACCAACAAGAATACTGAACTATGACTCCTATGAATCATATCAACAGTACATACAGTATAACAACCCTAGGAATGTAGTTATGGCACATTATACCTAAGCAGTAGTGAACAGCTCTCTTGATAAATTTAAAACATATATAAAAAGAAGGAAAACATTCCTGTTACTGGAAATTGAGTTAGCCAGTCAGTGTTAGTGAAGTAATGGTTATTGGGGAAGAATCTACAAAAACTCATTTTCTAAACCAGTTTAATTCCTAACAGAAAGCTATAAAGATTTGGCCTTATACCCTCTCTTTGGAAACTTCTCTTGCAAAATCATTACTGAAAACCACAACCAATCAAAATACAGAGTTATGGAGCCTAGTCCCAATGGATATATGTGATATATCTACAAAACACTCTTACATTTAAGGCGTCAGGAACATTACAGAGGAGTGGGTGTGTGAAATATTGTAGGACCTAGAGGAAAGATTGTCTATGAGATTGTCTCTTCTAGTCATATCAAAACCTACACCAATGCAACTGCCCAAACATGAGATAAATACAGACAATATAAATAAACATTTCAAACTAGATGGGAAAAGGCCTCTAGGCTTCAACCCTAAACAAAGAACTATAAACAACCAAGGAGAATCCGGAGCTTGATGGTATTGCAAGGGAAAGAACACAACACTTGGTTGTCCAGTGACAAATAGCTCCAAAATCAGACATAAAAAGAACATTAAATACCCAAAAGGTTATATTTATAAAGATATAAATTTCAATGATCATTACTTTTAATTTTTATTGGGTATTTTATTTACTTTTCAGAATCTATTCCCTTTTCTCATTCCCCCACATCCAGACACCCCATCCCATCCCATCCCCCTCCTCCTGTTTCTATGAGGATGTGCCCCCTCCCAATACCCATTCCCATCTGGTGACTGGTCTTAAAGAAGATATTATCAATGACATGATACCTAATGCTCTGCTATATCATAGACTGGTACCTTGTCTAGTGTCACCAGAAAGGTTTCTTCAAGCAGCAGATGGGAACAGGTACAAAGAGCCACATCCTTTATTGTACCTTGTATTTCTTGTTTGCTTCTCATCTTTTTTGTCTTGGAGGCCAGGTTTTGAAAAAAATCAGGGAGAATGAATTGGGGGAGAGGGTAAGTGAGGCTACCTAGGAGGATTAGAAGGAGGGAAAACTGTGACTGGAATGTATTGTATGAGAGAAGAATCAATTTTCAGTGAATACATTTAAAAAAATGAAAAAGATTTGGGCATTGGCTTTGGAGGAACTGAAGAAGTGATGAAGGTCTACAGTTAGCTTCCAGCTTGCCTGTGTAGAATAAATATTACTTTGTCAGAATTGCTAAGTTTGTGAAATTTGACACTATTTAAAGTTTATAGCAAATCTGTATGTTAAACATTTTAAAAATTTTACAAAATATTTTTGATTTTCTAGTTTATTTACTGATTTTTTGTTTTGGATATTTTATTTAATTTCAGATATTATCACCTTACACACACCCCCAGAAGCTCCCTATCCCATCCCCCCTCCTCATGTTTCTATGAGGACCCACCAACCCAGTCCACCTCTCCAACCTATGCTGGACAAAGCCATCCTCCCTACATATACAACTGTAGCCTATGGGTCCCTCCCTGTGCTCCCAGGCTGGTGGTTTAGACCCTGGGAGCTCTGGTTGGCTGGTATTAGGTATGGGGCCACACACCCTTTCAGTTCCTTCAGTCTTCTCTCTAACTCCTCATTGGAAACCCCATGATCAGTTCAAAGGTTAGCTGTGAGCATCAGCTTCTGTATGTCAGGCTGTGGCGGACATCTAAGAAGACAGTTATATCAGGCTCCTGTCAGCATGCACTTCGCGGCATGCACATTGGTGTCCGACATTGGTGACGCACATGGGATGTATACCCAGCTAGATATGTCATCTTCTGACGGCCCCTCCTTCAGTTTCTGACCCAGACTTTGTCTCCAAATTTGCTCCCATGAATATTTTGTTCTCCTTCTAAGAAGGACCAAAGCACCCACACTTTGGTCTTCCTTCTTCATGAGCTTCATGTGGTCTGTGAGTTGTATTTTGGGTATTATGAGCTTTTGGGCTAATATCCAATTATCAGTGAGTGAATACCATGTGTGTTCTTTTGTGATTGGGTTACCTCACTCAGGATGATATTTTCTAGTTCCATCCATTTGCCTAAGAATTTCATGAATTCATTGTTTTGAATAGCTGAGTAATACTCCATTGTGTAAATGTACCACATTTTCTGTATCCATTCCTCTGTTTAAGGACATCTGTGTTCTTTCCAGCTTCTGGCTATTATAAATAAGGCTGCTATGAACATAGTGGAACATATGTCCTTGTTATATGTTGAAGCATCTTCTGGGTATATGCCCGGGAGTGATATAGCTGGGTCCTCAGATAATGCTATGTCCAATTTACTGAGGAACCGCCAGACTGATTTCCAGAGTGGTTGTACCAGCTTGCAATCCTACCAACAATGGAGGAGTGATTGCAACTTTGTTTTATGATATTGTAACACAAGATAATCATTGTTTTATGAGGAAAAATATTTTAAAGTAGATATTAATTTTGAATAATTTATTTGAAACTAAAAAATGATTAAAACATTTCTTTTTTGCAATTTTAGAGTTTATAAATTATATAGAATGCTTTCTATATTAGAAATGTTTACTGTGAAACTTCTAAACGGTGTAATGCAGCCTAAAAGTTTGATAGGCATTAAATATCTGAAAACAGACTTATTAGCTATGGTTTTATTTCATAACTTTGAAATACACTTTTCTCTAACTGTTTTCCCTCTATGTGTTTGTCCTTCTCCAAATGAAAGAGAAATATTAATAAACAGAATTATTTCAGTTTAGAATCAAATGGTTGAAGACTAGCACCTATTAAAGAGAAAATATTTTTTCACATTATAGCAGGTTTTGTATTGGGAGCCAAAGTCTTAGCAGAAAGCGGCTATCATCTTTGCAGCCATCTTAGACCATATACTCTGACAAGAGACTTGTTTTTCAACAGCCCTCAACAGTTGAGCATACTCTGATAAACATCTTGTTTTTCTCACATATGTGTTTTGTTGTTTAGTTTCCCAGCTGCAAGGCACATGTGGTAAAGTGTCTTTAGCTGCATTCCCCCGCTTGTGCTTATATATACCCATGATTTCCTTTCAATAAATGAGGTTTGATCAGACTGTCTGTCTTGTCTCCATTCTTCACGTTTCTTGCTCCTCCATCTCCACTCTCTCTCTCTTGCTAGATCTTGTTGACTGACCCCCCCATGGACCAGAGCACCTGACCCCCAAATGTGGGGCAGCGTGGAGCAGCGCTGGCCGGGACAGTTTTGGACAAAGAATACGTTAAAATATGAAACAAAAGACTGCAAAAATAAGTCAGTTGTTACAGTATTGATTGAACAAACTGAGGACCTGAGCTCATATCCCAGGAAACACATTAGGGTAGGTGCTGACAAATAAACTCGTAATCCTAAAGCTCTGGAGGCATAGACTAGAGGACTGTAGCTTCTGCTCAGCCAGTCTAACTCAAACAGTGGTCTCCAGGTGCATTGAGGGACCTTGTCTCACAAAAGGCAAAGTACTCCATGTCAAGAAATAATTTGTTGTAAACCTCTGGCTTTTACCTATAAATACTTAAACAATGGCATGTATACACATGCACACACAAACATGAATGAACAACCATATACACATATGTATAACAAAAACACTTGTACATATGCATGTATTTCACAAATATCTAAAATATTGTCATCTATAAATGCTTGTTAAACCTATGTTTCAATTCTTGTTTTTACCATAAAAACACCAGTTGCCTAGATCCCTACCCTAGTGAGATCATCATGTAACTCCAGGGCAGAGAAATGGCTTTGTTCCACAGGAAACCATATTCAGCTCACTGTAAGGTATTCTTAACTGTTACATCATTTTATTGCAAAGCAGTCTCATCAAGGTGTAGGCCAACTTACACTGTAATGAGCAACTTACCACTCAGAAAAAGAATTATTACTTTTCAAGGCTATTGAGGTAGCCCTATAAAAGGCAAGACAGTGCAAAGATGTTGCATTGGAAAGAAAAGTGGTTTCTGTTTCCCAGTTGGCCACATTTTCAGGACATTAAAAGGAAGTGACTCACTGAGTCAGGTTCATGATCATACTGTAAAAGTATAATGAAACCTGTTTTACAGGTTGTTGAATGCATGGCCTGAGAAAATATATGTAAAGATACTCTGTGATCTGTGGGGCTGCAAAGATGTCTCAACAGATAAGCGGAATGATTCTTCTTTCAAGGGCCCCTGTTTAATTCCCAACCTCTCACAACCATCTGTAATTCCAATCCCATGTGATTAACACTCTATTCTGGCCTCCTTGGGTAGCAAACATGCATGTGGAGCACAGATATAAGCAGCCAAAACACCCACCCACACAAAATAATAAATAAATAAATAAATAAATAAATAATAAATAAATAAATAAGTAAATGCTTAAAGTGTTTTGTGATCTGCAAAAGAATGCATAGAATATGAGATTTAATATGTTGGTGAGACAAATGTATCATTCCTCATATTGAAGGTTGTGTGAAATCCAGACTCTCTTTAAATGTAAGTCTATATAACACCAGAGTTGAAAAGATCTTATAATACTTTTATCAAATTTCTATCTTCCAACATTGAAATTGCACAACATGGACATAGAGAAACTATGTCCTAAATATCAAACTTCACATTTCTGGGCTAATGAAGAAGACCTTAGAAGTAATCCATCCTCGTGGCTTCTCCACATAAGCAATTATTTCTTAAACTTTGTTCACTAGAAGCTGTTTTGCAATGATGATATTTAGGATTTTTGTTGAGCTAAACAGATATGAAATGGTGAAAAATTAGTTATAAAAATATTTTTCTTAAATGAGAAAATTTCATAATTACTTCTAATCTTTTACATTTCACTGTAATGAGTGTCCAGTAGAACAATGAATGCAACATATTGCTATTACGTATGTCATTTATCCCATATAAAAAGTAATATTTTCCACATGTATGAGGTGACAATACTGCTCAATCTGAATGGTCATCTCACATCTCTTACATATATTAGTTCTGAAAGCATTTTGATATACTGAGGCAGGGGAGATGACATATCGGATCGGGTAAGAGCACTTAGTGTTTATCTTGAGAGACAAAGTTCAGTTCCCAGCACCAACTTTCTTCTGCACACAACTGCCTGTAGCTCCAAATTCAGAAATTCAGCATTTTCTTTGGCCTCTGCAAGCACTGCAATGATGTGCACTGCTCCCAATATTATACTGACATGCACTGCCCCCAATAAAGCACTCATGTGCACTTGCCCTAATACTGCACACATGCACACTGCATCTAATACAGCCCTGCCCCAGTACTGAACTCACTGGCACTGACCCCAATATAAGACTCATGTGTACTCTGACCCATACTCATAATAGCAACCTAAGAATAAGTTAATTCTCAGAAAAGTAGGGATATGTCACAGATGATCTTTTACAATAATGAATGAATGCATACTTCATGAATAAGAAGTCAAAGGAGAAGGTAGTACAAATAAGACCTAGTAGCTAAAGGTAAATCAAAATAAAAATAAGCTAGAAATTGGATATATCCAATATTAGAAAACAAGGACAATCTCTGAAATGTCATCTGTAATATTTAAGGCTGAGAAAATATTAAATGAGTTTAACACCTCTTACCAGTCACTTAGTTATTTGTAATCATGTAAGATGGCTTTAAAAAACATTGCATGTAAGATTTATTCAACACACTGTATATACTGTAACATACATTGATCAAGGAAATATAATTAGTATTCAGATGTATCTCCATGTATAATAAAAATATGTTAATTGAAATACTTAAAGCAACTCATAATTTAAACATTTTATGTGCATATTTATTGCATAGTGCATTATATTACACAAATGTATATTCATGCAAACATATAATTTTAATTTTTTCTCTTTCTCTCTTTCTTTCGCTCTTTCTCTCTCATGTGTGTATGTGTGTGTGTGTCTTTGTGTAGAGATCTGAATACTACTTTGCAGAGTAAGTCTCTCTTTCCAGCTTCGTTAGGCATTGTCTCTCCTCTTGTTCCTTCTGTTGTATTCCATTCCAAGCTAGCTGGTCTTGCAATCTTCTGGACAATTTTCCTAGCTCTGGCTCCCAATCTCAGTATAGAAATTTTGGAATTAAAATTGAGTAGTGCTCTATCTTGCTTCTTCCAGAGGTTATTCAATGCCAGCTATCAGACCTCTATAGAGCTATTGTTGTTGCCCACATTATATATTATATTTTGATTATATTCTCTCAATTTTGTCCTGCCATTCCATTCTATAAGAATAATTTTAAAATATTCAGTTACAAATAAAAAATTAACATTAATATATACTTCCTCTATTAAAACATAAATATTCTTAATATTTGATATATTAATTTACATGTGTGTGGTACATAAACATATGAATTTCATTGTTCATTTCAAAATTATTTTAAAAAATAACAGTGAAAATGGTGACTGCACCTTCAACTTAAAACATGACTAGAGCTCCTAGTATAGATGAATTTTAATTCAGCAATATGGCTGCTCTGGCAAGGAATTGCATCCAAATACCTTCTGTATGTATGTGATCCAGCTGAATGCAGATATGCCCATTTTATTTTTCATCTGGCTGGAGTAAACAATCTTTATTTCCAAACAATGAAGGTATTTTGTAGAATGAAGTAGCCATGTTTTAAAGTGATGTCTAAATGAAGGGCAGACAAAGTGATGAATCAGAGAAAGATATGACAGAATGAGTTAGAGATGGGATATGCTCAACTCTCAGGAGAACAAACAGTAAAGAGAAGCTATTTCGAGCAGCTCAAAGTGAGTCAGCAGTGAGGACAGTTCGGTAAGTGCAGTTCAGTTTGAGTTCAAGCAATGAAGTTCCTTTGCTTGAATTCAGTTCAGAAGTAGGCAGTTTAACCAAGAGCACTTTTACAGAGACAGTTCACAAGTGAAGACAGAGAATAAGAAAGAGCAAGATTAGATGCCAGTTCGAATCATTCTTTGAGAGAAGAGTTTGAGCCAAAATAGCTGAATTAAACCAGCCAGCCAGAGTTCAGAAAATTCTAGAAAAGGTAAGCTTATTCAACAGTAAGCCTCCAAGTTGACAGTTATTACATCTGGAGAATAAAAATTACTTTTACAGCTAGCATAATGCCTTCTCCTTCATAGTCTTCCCTTGGTGTGAGCCAATAACTTATTGTTCATTATTTACATGTTTCCTTTAGACTCTATTATACAGGTAGTATTTTAAGCCAACAAAAAGACTTAACTTGTACATTTGAAAAAATTTATAAACGTGGCTGAATGCATTTCCTGTGAATAGCTTTTCAATAAAAATCTCACGCCTTCTTTGTCACTGTTAATATAATTTTACCCTTTCAACTCTCTAGAACCTCTGGTTGTATGATACACCAACACTTATAAAAGCAATCAAAAGATAAAAACCTTTAATAATCTGTTATTATGCCTAATAAATATCTAAAATAGGAAGAAAACCAAAAAAAGAGAAAGAAAGAAAGAAAGAAAGAAAAAAGAAAGAAAAAGAAAGAAAAGAAAGAAAGAAAGAAAGAAAGAAAGAAAGAAAGAAAGAAAGAAAGAAAGAAAGAAAGTTAGTTTGCGTTGAGGAAGATGACACAGCAACTAAACTGTTTATTACACAAGCAAGAAGACCAGAGTTGGATATCCAGGTCTCAAGTGACCAATTTGTGAATATGGTGCCTCTCCTGTAATTGCAGGTTCAGGGGGAGGGACAAGAATCTCTAGGGGAAGCTAGCTATTCAGATTGCACATAACATTGTTGAATTTTACTGATAGACTCTACCTCAAAAGTAGAAAGAAAAACAGTTGCGAAAGAGTTACATCAGCACTGGGCCACCATATATGAGCACTGACACACACAAGAGCATGTACACTTTTGGGCACATGTACAACTATGTGTATACACCACACAAAAATGAATAATAGAAGAAAATAAAAAAGTCCAAATGGAAATACTCACACTCTCATGGTGCTCTTGTTATGCATTTTTAAAAATCTATTTCTATCACTGTAACAAAAAATTAAAGTTGCTGATTTTGTCAATGTGTGACCTGTTATTAGCAAAAGTCCTTGACAAGCACGTGAGAATTTGCTTAGTAGTTGGTTTAAGAATATGCGCCCTTTGCAAAGCATTCTATGAAAGCTAGTATGGTAATTTAAAATTAAGTAAATGTGTCATTACTAGGTCTTTGGCTATGCACAAATACAAACTCCAAATAGAAGATAATTTAATTACCCAGATAAATCTCAGTAACTAGAATTTGTCATTGAAAGCTTTGAAGGTATTTGGAAAATAGCTCTTTTGGAAAACATCCAGATATTATAGGATTGTTGGCTGTGTGTTAAATTAATTGAGTAATTGCCATAATTTTTCAATTTATTTTGTATAGAAATCCAAATTGTCCTTTAAGTGTTATTAAAAATATACAATATTCTATGTAAGAAAAATATGCTGAAGTTATGTTATTAATATGTCTTAATGGGAAACAAATGGGAGCAGCTTTGTTAGTGTCTGCTTTGCATTTTTCTTTTCACTATACTCTATCACAAAAGCAATAAAACCAAGCAGAAATATAGGTTGGCCACACACTTTTACAAATATACAATTCCATGTTTATTTTAGTCACTTTTTATTTTACCATTGAGTGTAACACGCACATAATTCCTAAAATTATATAACTAAAAAGAAATCTAAATCACATCCAAATATATCCAAAATAGCCATCCCTCTCGAAAACATGCCTGACTGATTTTAAAGGTGCGTTATTGCCTGATTTAAAGGCAGACAGGGCTAATGGGGCCACATTCCCTGACAGAGGGCCTCTTGAGACATCTTTGATCATTCTTTGTGATGCATAAAATATGTCACAGTTGTACTATAAAAGATATCAGCCATCAGGTAAGACTGTCATTTCGTCTTGTAGTATTATATTGGAAAAATACGGCTTTTCTCTCTTGTACATGCATGAGATTAGTGCTCATGAAAACATAGCCTATTTAGTCTGCAAGCAACCATTATCATACTCCTGGTTTCTTCAAAAGAAAGCAGTTATAAATAAACATGCCAAAAAGAATAGACCTGGTTGATATTTTGTTTCAACAGTCATCCACTTTTCAAGTTGTTATAAGCTGTGAGTATGGTAAGCGCTGGTAAGCTCAAGCTAGATCTGTAAAAGCATTCCTCCAGAGAACGGGTCCTTCCATTTGATCTCTTGTCTGCATTTATGTTTGGTTTACTTTAAATCTAAACCCATGTTACAAATAATATTTATAAGAAAAGAAAAGTAGTTGTAAATCCTCTCAAAATGCCATATTCTTATTTCTCAGTTCCTTACATATTTTTTAATTATGTATATGTGTTGAAATCAGCTTTACTAATGCATTTAAATTAAGTAAAGTATGTTTTCTGTGCGTTATGACTATATTATCCATTCCATTTATCTTTTAAAACTTCATAAAATACTTTAAATATTTCTTTTCATATTTAAATCAAAATCTCATCATACTTATTTAAATAGCAATAGTGCAGAAGTATCATTTGCTAAAACTAATTTTAAATCGTTTATAGAAGTTTGAAATATTGTATTATAAAAACAAATAAATTCTTTTTATACCCTTGCACATGCAACGTAAATATTAGAATTTAATTTGTCAGTCTATCTGTGAATATTTGTTTCACAAAACGAAGTCATCCAAAGAGTCAATGGCCAATGACCCTCTTTTAAGGGAACTTGGCAACTAAAACCAAACAAATGAGGCAGCAGCTTAACAGCTACAAGAACATAAAAGTAGACATCAAATAATCTTAATCTTGAGTAATTTTGCTACCTCTTTAAAATAAGAAGTCCTAAACCTAATGTATCTATGTCACAAAATAACCTCTGCTTGCACTTAAAAATGCAGCAATTTACTTAATTTATAAATTGGAAATAGAGGCTCCTTTTTAATGGAGAAATAACATACGGTATAACAGCCCGGATCGATTAAAGGCCTCCATCTGGCGCAAGTTTAAAAAAGTTGTTGCCATATGTTTGCAGAGCACAGCAATACTAACTGTTTCATACTGTCAGCACCTCCAGATCTGCTTTATAAATTGCATTTTGTCTTACTACATCTGTGTGCGTATATCACAAATACCAGGCAGAATTTTATCTGTGTTTTTTTTGCTTGACTGGAAAGCAGGGACTATGTGGAATATTTAAAAGCTCTTTGGATATCCCGATTCAATGTGAAAGACAGTTAATAAGTTTAAATAATGAGACAGAGGGAGAGAGGAGAGAGAGAGAGAGAGAGAGAGAGAGAGAGAGAGAGAGAGAGAGAGTCTGATTTTAAATTGTTTCCTCAGAGATTGTTGAATCTTAAAGGAATTTTAGTTTCTTCTGTAATGATAGTTGGTATTTGAAGATCACTTTAAAAGGGTTAACAATAATAGAAACACATTAACAGGAGAGAAGTTTGTACAATTCCAGAAACTATCAAAGCTGGGTTCAAAAAACATATATTCAGTAGTCTTGCTTTTTTAAAGGTAAAATTTCATATAGATTTAAAAATCAGAATATACGTTACTTTTGGAAAAATAACATATCAGGTTCAAATAAAATTTAGGAATGTTAATCTCTTTTGCAGCTGCTATTTTTGTTTTATGGTATTTTTACAGCTGTTTTTAATTTCTTTTAAGAAATACTAAACCTTTAGCAGAATTCCCATGTGAATAACCACAGCACAGATAATTGGTTTCATTGCAATTCAGATTATGAACATCATTTTTCAGTTGTTACTTTCAAACTATATACACAGCTAAATCTGTAAGCCATTTTCTTTATTCAGCTACTATCAAAATGGGACAAAAATCAGCTTAAAGCACCAAGGAACCATGATCAGTATCTAATTGCTTCTGCTGTTTCAAAATATTTACCTTCATCAAAGAGCATTAAAATTTCCTGCATCATCCACACAGATGTAACCTATAATTTTTATTTGGAAAAGCATAAGAATATAAATTATGACAATTCCCTTAGAAGTTGTATTTTAATAAATATCCAAGTTGGAATTATCATGTGATTATTTCTGTACCTAACTTCTCTCCTTGATTAATTATGACCTCTGATAGTAGATCTTCACTGAATGCACCCTGGCTCTGCAGCCACACCTATACCATGCAGTTTTTAATAGAAGCCACCCGTCCTGTGCAGGCCGCAGGGGAAAGTAATTAAATTTAATAGATGCTGTCTTTGTTTTATAGCCACCCTCAATTTAAAGCCACAGGGGTAAGTAATTAAATTTAATAGAAGCCATAGTTTCTAAACAAAGATATACAGTATCAGGTATTCAGAGATATAGAAATGAGACTTGCTTTACCCTAGTCGTGTGGAGAGGGCAGCTTCACATAAAGCAATAAGAAGAAAAATGCAAAAGTTCAAACACGGGTTTCCTTAAGTGATTCAAACAAGGTGGAAAAATGATAGTTGTCAGCCTGTGCCTTTTAAAGGCAATGAGGGAGTGAGGGCTGCAGGATATTCTTGATGGTCAACAGTTGCTTGGATAAATGCTTGTTGCAAGCATTAAAGTTTTTTTCTAATATCTATGGAACTAATCTACTATAGAATACCTTCAGGAGATCATAAAAATAGAATATCCATTCTCATTTACTGTTTTGTTTTATTGTCTTTGCCTGTTTCTTTTTGTTTGTTTTTTTTAAATCATAAAATAATAATTCTTTAATTAATGAAAGTTGCCAGTGTTTAGTGACTTGTAGAATTTGGATTGAGACAAGGATTGTATAGTTGACCAATTCCAGTTTTACTTTTTGGGGAACGGGGATATTTGGCAGATTGTTGTGCTTTGTATTTTGATAAATAAGGAGGCTGGTGAAGACTTAAGTATTTAGGAATTTACAGAGCAGATGAAATATTTTGAGGTATTTCCTTGAAAGTAGTTTCTGAATTTTTACTCTTAAATTTTATTTTATCTTTAATACTTATAAACCCTCGATTTTTCCCTTGCTATAGACTTATTTAATCTAAGCTTGTCATAAATGGTGCTTTACACATGCATAATCTTTCCATAAGGAAAAAGGCCCGTGTGGTAGCTGGGCAGCTGGCAGCACACACAGTGATATTCTAAGTTCATTGCCTTGAAAAGATAGTTCATAGTCACTTAAAGAATAGAGAGGAGAGACGCTGAGATGTGGCCAGCCCAGATGGCATTAGACAGTCCCAGCTGCCTGCAGGCATATGGTGCACAGACAATGTACCGAGAGTTTGCTAATAAGGACATTATTTTAAGTTGTGTGTGTATTAAGGACAACATGGATTTCCTTGGAGAAATAAAAATACAGCCTTTAAAACTTTGTTCAGGAGAATAGCAGAATCACACAGGAAATGTATGACATACCAACTCAGTGACTGTCCACATTTATGTTGATAGTTTACTTGTTTATCTTCTGTTTTTAACACATGAATTAATGGAGAGAGAATCATCTGTCATTAAAAGTCACTAGCAATTTTAGTTACACTAACTAAAAGAATATACATGCTTCCTGGTTTTAGCATTACATTCTTAAAAATAGCCTCCTTACGCACTGCTTAGAGACAACCAGGAAATGCAGGCCTCTCTGGTAGAATTTTACACCTCTATAGGTAACCTATAGTGAAAGCTCTCTTCATTAAAGGAGCTTGAAGGATGAACATATTTATCCTGTTTTCTTTTGTCCTATTTAAGTACCTAATAGAATTTGGTTCCAAAGTCTACAATAAAAAGTTTCAAAATAGTGGAACCTTATCAGACTCTCCTATCATTATCCCAACTTACCAACAATCAAAAACTGTTTCAATTTTGTATTCTTTTTTTTTATCATTTTAAAAAATCAGACTCTGCAATGAGTCTTCTACTTTTCCATCAATTTCTCTAAAGAGAAAATCCCCCTGTTTGGATTATAGAAACCAAATACATTCACCTGTTTTCTTCTTTATTTTTTATATTATTCCCCTGCCCTTGAGGAAAAACCAATAACTCTTTCTGTTTTCTAAGGTCTAATATCATTGGAAAAGGAAAGAAATTATATGAAGACCAAGTTCAGTGTCATTGCTGGCCCTTTATTTGACTTTTCTCTGTGAGCTCACACAAGTCACTGACTTTATGTAAGTTAATGTGATTGGACAGTAAAAATCACAGACATTTACAATTGCTTATTTTAAATCCCATGACATACCTAAGGAACACTATAGAGCTAGTTACTTAAACTTTATATTTTCAAAGACTCAGAAGTTACAAGACTTTTATTTTATTTTTATATCTATTGACATACACCTGAAATGTTCTGAGAGATTCTGATGAATTAAAAAGGGAAGATTTCAGGTTTCTCCAAACCCATTCTAATTATACCAAATGATTACTCTTGATGAAACTTTTATCTGTTGATGCCAAATTTTTAATTACTTCTAAAAACCTATTATGCACATGTTTTTAACATTTAGAACTTTTAAATATCTATTGCTGAATGGATAATATTTTTATTTTCCTTAATGACATTAAATGTATATAAGAATTCAGAAGTAAAAGCATTGGGTATTGTGAATTTGAAAGTATCTTGTGATGCAGTCCCTAGACATACTGAAAGGTCTGCTACTCCTGTTAAAAATACAATTAGCGTAGGCTCAACATACACTAAAACCTGATTTCCTTAACTGGAGATGGAAGGAGAGAGCTAGGCTGTAACTCCATAAAAATAACCAACACACAAAGCAGTAAGGAAGTTCAAATATCTAAAATGACCCTATCCGACAGCAAATGGCAGATCTAGTGCAATCACTACAGCCATCTCTAGTTAGAAGACAGTTAGAACATGGCTAAAATACAAAGACTAAAGAATGCAAACTGAAAATCAGGATAAGAAAATGGCAATGTCATTATCCCCTCCATTAGAACAAGCTTAGGCTTGAGGTGCCCTGGAGGTGAATACTACTACTCCTAGTTAGTCAGATGATCAGAGAATGTGAGTTGCCTATTCTTATGCCCTTGTTGATGCACCTGTTTGTGTTTTGCATCTTTTCTCTATTCCTCTACTCCATTTTATTGACAGCTGTTTTGGAGTGTATTAGAAACATAAGCATTGCTGCGTTTGTATTGATTTGCAAATTAACCTTAATTTTGTTAGTGACAATTTAATACATGCATACAATGTGTTTTGATTCCCCAAAACGATCTCTTATAGTCACATCATCCTCATCATCACCCCTCCCCTCACCCCACACTGATTGTTACCAGTTACTTTCACAGACTCATGACTTTTGGTTTAGTATTACCAGCTATTTAATTTAACCAGTGCCATTTGTATGACCATTGGATTGGGACGATTCATTGGAGCCCAGTTGAAGTGGAGGTCTACTCAAATTTAGTATGTCCTTAGCAAACAGTTCATCAAGTAGGGTAGGGGCCTATAATTCCCTACTCCACCATGCCTGAGTATTGATAGGCCTATTCTAATGCAGGCACAGAGCAGGCATCTGAACCTGGTATACATTTATGATTGTAAGAGCTGTGTAATGTTCACAATGTTACTAAGCCCTTCCTATTTTCCAAACTACTCTCTTTCTATCCTTTCTTTTGCAATGCTCCCTAAGCTCCATTGATATACAGGTCCCGTTAAGAGCTGATCACTCTTGTATATGTCAGGCTTTGTCAGAGCCTCTCAGGAGACAGGTATATCAGGCTCCGGTCAGCATGTACTTCCTGACATCCACAAAAGTGTTTGCATTTGGTGATTGCACCTGGGATGGATCCCTAAGTAGGGCAATATCTGGATGGTCCCTTCTCCAGTATCTGCTCCACACAGTGTTCTTTGCCTTATAGAAGCCTTGCAATTTTATGAGGTCCCATTTGTCAATTCTTGATCTTAGAGCATAAACCATTGTGTTCTCTTCAGGTACTTTCCCCCTGTGCTCATGTATTCAAGGCTCTTCTCCACTTTATCTTCTATTAATTTCAGTGTATCTGGTTTTATGTGGAAGTCCTTAATCCACTTGGACTTGAGTTTTGTACAAGGAGATATGAATGGGTTGATTTGCATTTTTCTACATGCTGACCTCCAGTTGAACAAGCACCATTTGTTGAAAATGCTGTCTTCTTTCCACAGAATTATTTTAGCTCATTTGTCAAAGATCAAGTGACCATAGGTGTGTGGGTTCATTTCTGAGTCTTCAATTCTATTCCATTGATCTTCTTGCCTATCTCTGTACCAATACCATGCAGTTTTTATCAGCATTACTTTGTAGTACAGTTTGAGGTCAGGGATGGTGATTCCCCCAGAAGATCTTTTATTGTTGAGAATAGTTTTTACTATCGTGGGTTACATGACTTGAAACTTGAAAATGGACCCCAGAAAGAGTTATTAAATTAACAGGCTGGCAAGCCAACAATGGGTAAGATTCTGCAGTCTTACCAACCTAAGACATAACTGCATTGCTTTCAATAATGCATAATCCATGATGGGTAAGGAAGGAATTCTTGGCAGAACAACCTAAGATAGGCTTAGTCTTGTTTATGAAATAAAAAGAGGAAAGAGGTAGAGAGCTTTAGGGGCTGCTTTCCAAGAATCTTACATGGGCCAAGGACAATGAAATGGGCTGCTTGGTAGAAATCTGACATTGATCAAGGACAAGGAAGTGGGCTTCAGACAGGAATCTAATATTAGGCTAGAACAAAGAAGTAATTTCAGGCAGGAATCTAAATCTTAGGCTAGAACAAAGAAATAATTTCAGGCAGGAACTAAATCTTTAGAACAAGGAGGAGGCTTCAGACATGATAATGACTTTCAGCTCAGACAGGGAAGTTGGCTCAGATATTTTGCTCATCAGGATAAGCCCTTAGAAACCATGATCATGAGAGTGTTCATGGAATTTTGTTTATTGTCTTGCTTGTAATATGACTATTTGTGTTTATTGTCTTGCTTATTCTTTGACTATTTGCATCTATTTATTGCTAGTTCCTCAACTTAGAACTGACTTTAATACTTGCATGTAATTAAAATAGTATAAAAGCAAAAAGGAGGAGGGACATGTTTGAGGGTTTCTAGAGTGGGGGGAAATGGAGAAAGGGGATGTCATCTAAAATGTAAATATATAAAATATCCAATACAAAAAAAACAGTGCTGTGCACTCATTTAACATTTTGTGCTTCTAGAGGTCTCTAGATTCATCAACATTGTTAGAGAGGCTTTCCTAAAGCTGAAAGTACTATTTTTCTCTGACTCTTCCTTTTGTTTTTCTTGCTTTTGGTTTGGAGTTTTTGGTTTTTGTTTTTGTTTTTACTTTTGTTTTTTGAGACATGGTTTCTCAGTGTAATCAGCTCTGGCTCTCTCAGATTCTCAGACTCTCTTTGCCAACCAGGCTGGTCTTTATTAGGCTGAACTAATAATGATCCACCAGACTTTGCCTCATGAGTGCTGGGAATAAAGGTGTGAGCCACCTTGTCTAAGTAGTATCTACTACCCACCCTCTCCCCCTCCCCCATTTTTCTTTTTTTTCTTTTACTGGAGTTAACTGTGTTTCCATTTTTTACCTATTTGTTGAGCCAGGATTTCCAGATATTTTTTTAAATGGAGGTATTAAAAATCCTTGCTCTGTTGCTCTGTACTCTAGTTTAGTAGTCCATCTTCCTCTCCTTCTCCCTCGCCTTCTCCCTTTCCCTCTCCCTCTCTCTTTCTCCCCTCCCCACCATATTGAATATGGCATTGTCTCTTGGAAATCTAGGTAATTTATTTCTCTTACTACATTGGCTTGTGTTTTTATCATGAATAATATTGAAATTTCTCATGTACCTTTTCTGTATCACCTAGGATGTTCAAGATTTTTGTTGTTGTTCTTGGTCTTCTAATCTGTTTTATCATGTAGAATGTTTGATTTTATATATAAGACATTGACTTTCACATTCTGGGATAAATGTGGATAGGGTATCTGAGATATTTAATGTGCTACTGAATTTTATTTGCTATCATTTTTTGAAGGAAGTTTGCATCTTACTCAATTTTGTCCTGCAGTAATTTTGTCCTGTAGTTTCTTTCTTGTGTCCTTGCAACTTTTACTCATCTTGATTTGAGGAAGAATTTGAGACAGATTTCTAACTATTGTTTTTCATGCATTTGGTAAAAATTGTTGGTGAAACTACTGAGATATGAATGTGTCTTTACTGATTTTTTTTCAATCCCTTGTTTGAATAAATGTCTATTCAAATTTTATCTTTCCTCATGTTTCAGACTTGGTATAATATATGTTTCTAGAAATTACCCATTTCTTCTACAAAACTGGTGAGCATTCAATGCTCAGAGTTGTTTCTTTACTATATTTATTTTTATAGTGTCAGTTGCCATATATCATCCTACTTATAAATTCTTTAAAAACATTTTCTACTATATTTAGTCTAGATGTAGTTTTTGTCATCTTAGATAACCATTCTAAAAACCTACTGGATTTCTGGACATTTTCCCCTTACTCCTGTCTAAGATATATTTTGTTTGTTTATGATTTTCTCTTTGTGGTTTCTTCTAATATTCTAGGTGTTTATTCTTTAATTTTCTTAGGGATAAAATTAGGATATATAGGATATCTATTAAACCTTAATGAAGGTATTTATTCCTACAAATTATTAGGTTCTCTTAGGGAGATTCTTTTTAGAAAGGTAAAATACTTCTTTTCAGGAGACTCTTTTGTCTGGATTTTATATTGATCACTTGAGGTTTCTATTGGCTTTCTCCTGTTGCTATTGAGTTATAATCTTTTTCTGCATTCAGATTCATTAGTGTCAACTTTTTGTGTTTAATAGCACCTATGTTTATAATTATTTATCTTCATGGTGAATTTATTCTTTGCATAAGATACATTTT
This sequence comes from Mastomys natalensis, assembly GCA_021653895.1. Lineage (NCBI taxonomy): Eukaryota > Metazoa > Chordata > Mammalia > Rodentia > Muridae > Mastomys > Mastomys natalensis. Next base: position 325,361 of record JAJTUV010001417.1, on the reverse strand, counting down.
TCCCTGATTGTTTTCTAATATACATACACATATGCATCATATACATATTCACATATACACATATACACATACATATATATTATCCATGTGACCACTATAGTCATTTTATTGGAAATAAAATTATTAAAAAGTAATTAAGAATACAGCCTCTAAGAAATTTCTTCTAGTTTGCTTTCCAGGCAGTTATTTTACCTCTTGATTTACTCCATTTTGTTTCATATTTTTCTAAAGATATGTTTTGATTCCATTTTACTTCCTTTTTTGAGTATTATATGTTTTACTTGTGATTACCATAAAGATAGCCATAAAGATAATGATAAAAACAACTTGCCTATGGTGACAAGTTAAGTTCAATCACAAACCCAATCTTTGCACGTTTACACTGTACCCTTTATTCTTTGGGCCATTGACCTCACTCATTACATGGATTTTGCTCTATCCACTAACATTTATTCACAGTTATTTATAATAATCTTATATTTTATTTCTACCCATGATTAAGCTTAAATATCTACCACCATAATTGTAAAATATTCTATATTTGTTATTTTTTTTTAAAGTTGAGCCTAGCTTCAAATAGCTTTCTCAGGTTCTGTGGACCTAGAAAAGAATCCACCCTTCAATTTTGAAGAAAAGTTTTGACAAATAAGATTTCACTTTGATATGTTTTGTCTTCCTTAGTAATTTGAGCACATCACCTTATTCTCTTTGGCTTGCATAATTAGCTGAAAATTCTGTTGTTGGTCTTACTCTACTTGTTCTGTTGTACTTCCACTGGATATGAAAAATTAATATTTGCCTGTGTCTTTTAAAATTACCACCCTCTATATTTATTTTGTTAATTTGATTACAGTATCTGTATTCTCTACCGTTACTTTGTTTATGTAGATCATTCAGCTTCATAATGCTGAATGCCTACATCTATCCCTAGATTTTGAAGATTTGGGCCATTATTTCTGTAGTTTTATGCCAACGTCTTCTAGTCATTCTAACATATCCATAACATGTATATTTAATACTTGCTATCTATCAATGTTTCTCTTTCTGTCTATAACTACATAACTTCAAAGATTTGTTTTTGTATTTGTTTATCCTTCTTCCTGTTTCTTAAATCTGATTTGAACCTCTTCAGCAATTTTTTTCACTTCAGATATTTCATTTCTTGGTTCTGAAATTAGTTTCAATTTAAAAAAAAAAAACATTTTCTTTTGCTTTTTTGATATTTGTTTAAGCACCATATTCCTGAGCATGTTGAACATTTTTGGTTAATTTGAATGTTTTTCAGTTAATTTCTATTTCTTCATGTCATTAGGATCATTTCTTTTGGACACACACTTTGGATTACTTTCCTTTTTCAGTAGCATTCACAGAATCTTCAAGTACATGAAAACTCAATTCAAGACAGAATAGAGTTCAAAAACAACTAGAAAGAGCAAGTTTATTCAGCAATAAGTTCAGAGGCTGAAACATTCTAGGCTCACAGTGTGGATGAAGCTTCCACTTCAGTACAGCCTTAATTTCCTTATGTACTATGTCACCAGTGTGTGGTATCTTCTGACCTAGGGTCTTACTGTCAAGTATCCGTACTTGACAATGGGACTATAAAGTACAAGAACAAAGGCAAGTGTATGTACTATTTGAAGGGACACCAATAGCTTTAAATTGGGAGATAGGCAACCAATATCTGCTCTTTGTACATAAATTTTATTTATCAACATGGATGTTCTGCCAAGGGATCACATTCAAACACCTTCTAGATATGTGTGATCTTATTGGAATACACAGCTTTAATCCCTCTGGTTAGAATACAGACACACCTTTGGTACATACCTTTAATACTAAACATTGATGTCTAAATCAGTGGCAGACAAAGTGATGAATCAGAGAAAAAGTTGACAGAATGAGTCAGGGGTAGGATATTCTTGACTCTTATGAAAACAGACAGGAAAAAAGACTAAGAGCAGTGCAGGAGAGGTGAAGTTGAGTTTGGTTATGTTCCATACAGTTCAGTTGAATACAGATGAGTTCAGTTGAGTTCATATAGTTCTGTTCAATTCTGTTCGGTTCATTAAGTCTGTGCAGTTCAGTTCACGGAGTTCAGAGGCAGTTTTTCCAAGCAGAGGAATTCAGTCAGAAATTGTAAGAAGCCAACTTGAATCAGTCAGCTTGGAGAGGAATTCAAGACAGAATAGAGTTCAAAAACAACTAGAAAGAGCAAGTTTATTCAGCAATAAGTCTCAGAGACTGAAACATTCTAAGCACAGTTTAGCATATCAAGACTGGAAGCTGAAGCCTTCAAGATCTGGACTTGCAGAAGATTAGAGTATACCAAGCTAGAAGCTTCCAGGCCTAGGCCTAGGGATGGTTTAGACATACTCTCTGGGTAAAGCTCTCATCACTTTATCTGAGGAAATAAAAGCAATATTTACTGGACTTATTGTTTGATAGTCTATGGTATCTCAGGAGGCATTATCGATTTGTTACAGGGTAACTCCATTTAAACTCATTTTATGTAAGTATATGTATGTTAGGAAACTCCTAGAATATTATGTTCCCAGATGATGTTTTCAGAGGGCTTTAGTGTTAGTTAGCCCTCCCTATACTCAATTCTCAACTCTCCCTCCCAATCCAATCCCAATTAAACTTCTGGTTTTTATTATCCCCATTACTTCCTTCATAATAACTGTGTTCTAGGGTTTATTTTTTCTTATTTTGTTTTGAATTCCCCACCTTATATCTTAAGTTTCCTCCTTCTTTGGTAGCCTTGTTTAAAACACACATATGTAGAAATTCTGAAATTCTTGAAATCTAGAAATTATGAAAGAGTTTCAGATTATATTGTAACAGCTACAATAATAGCAGCAGCAGCAGCAAAACGCATGACATTGGGATAAAAGCAGACACCTGCTCATTGCAATAGAGTAGAAGGCCATTATAAGCCTACACCCCAATTGCCACATGATTTTATTTTGCAAAGAAGTCAATAATAAACATTGGAGAAAAGATAGCATCTTCAATGAGTGATGTTAGTCAAATGAATGTAGAGGAATGAAACTTATCTTCCTTTTTCTCACCTGGAAAATTCTCAGCTCTAAATGGACCAAGGACCTGAACTTAAGACCAACACCTTGATTCCTGGGAATATGTTTGACCATATGGCTGAAGGTTATGGTTTCTCATAGAATCCTGGTAGTACAGGTATAAAGACCAGCAAAGGACAAAAGGGACACAATCAAACTAAAAAGTGTTTGTTCAGGAAATGACATTATTATTTGAGTGAAGATGCAGCATACAGAATGAAGGAAAACTTTACCAGCCCTATATCTGAAAGATTCATATCTATAATGTTCAAAGAATTCAACAAACTGATTATCAAAGAAATAAGTCACCAAATTAATGAACATTAAAAAAACTTAAGCAGTTCTTAAAGATTCATGCTGTAATTTTGGAGGAACTTTAGTCTCCATGATTCATCTTAGTAATAGCATGGATGCATTATAAAATGTACTTTAATATTTGCATATCTAACTTTAAATATCACAATATAAACATAATTTCTGACATTAGAAACATAACCATATTTTAAAACTTTATTATGACTATTATTTTGGCTGCATTTTGATGTATAAGAAAAATGGTATATATAATAAAGAATAAACTATGAATCACATGTTTTAAATTTTCATGGAATTTAGCTTCAGAGTTTAAATTCAGTTGTATAATTTCAAGTAGATTTTGAGCTGTAAAAATATGGTAGTAAAATTATATATGTCTTTCCAATATGTGAACCATTAATCATAATGCCATAGATGCTTCGTATCAATAAATTAATTAGAGAAAATGTTATCAAAAATATTGAGAACATACCAATATTTCTAAGTCATATGTAAATTGAAGATACTGTAGAAAAAGTTAGAGAAAACTGATGAGTGAATAACCAAGGGGAAATTCTAGCTTCTTGATTTCAGTCACATGTTCCTAAGATTTATGTGGCCTGGGTTACAATTGCTCAGAAAGACAATAGGAAGAGAGCCCTTCCTCATCATTTTTTTTTTAATAAGAAACTGTACAAGGTAGATACATTCATCAAGGAACAACTAATAACAGAAGCATAGCTTCATAACATTTCTTCTATTGATTTATTATGACTAAAGACTCAGGTAAAATGTTAAACAGCCCTGAAAACGGATGTACAACTAACATTATACAGACTAAGTAGGTTGTGTTTATGTATTTAGGAATATATAGCTATATTCACAAACTACAAACAATTTATGAAATTAAGGCTATTGATTTCAAATAAATAGAGGGGTGGTTTACAGGGGTGTTTAGAGGGGGAAAGGAATTGAGAAAATTATGTAATTATAGTATGATTTTAAACAAAGTAAAATGAAATAAATGTGCTAAAATAGATTCTGTATATGATCACTGAGTTTGTGTGGATATGGTGCTCATTTTATCTATTAAATAAGGTGTTTGTTGGAATAAGTAAAATGTAATACTTGGTAAAAAGGAACACATCAACCTTGGAAGGTAGTGCTTGTTGGGGGATTTCACACCTTTAAATAAAAAAACTTCCATGATCACTTAGTCAAAAAATTTTTCATTGATTTATTTACTTTACATCCCTATCACATCCCCATCTCTGTTGGTCTTCTTCTTGTGGAGTCCCTATACCCTGATTTTTTCAATCCTTTCCCCAACTCTTTCACAAGACTTCCCAGCCTCCATAGAATGTTTAGCTGTGGGTCTGTGCATCTGTTTTGGTCAACTATGGAGTGGGGCCTCTCAGAGGACAATTATACTAGGTTTCTGTCTACAAGCATAACAGAGTATAATTAATAGTGTCAGGGATTGGTTCTTGCTCATGGAATAGATCTAAAATTGGGCAATAGATCATTCAATATCTGTGATATCTTTGTCCCTGAACTTCCTGTAGACAGGACAAATTTCGGTTCAAAGGTTTCATGGAGTAGGTTGGTGTATTTATGCTAACACAGAGAGTCCTGCCTGGCTATAGGAGGTGGCTACTTCAGGTTTCATATCCCTGTCTGCTAGGAGCTTCAGCTAAAATCACCTCAATGACTCTCTGAAGACTCACCAACCCAGTTCTCTAGAACATACTAGAGAACCCCCTCCTTCCATTTCCATTCACTCTCTCATTGCTCTCTAGGGCACATGCACAATCTGATCTCTTCCTTCAAAGCTCCATTCCCATTTCTTCCCTCCAACTCCAATGACAATCTTATTTCCCTACTGAGTGAGATTAAGTATCCCCCTTCCTCTTGCCCAGGGGCCTCCTTGTTATTTAGCATCTTTGGTTCTGTGAATTGTACTGTGAGTATCCTGTACTTTGGCTAATATCTACTTATAAGTGAGTACATACCATGTATGTCCTTTTTAGTATGAGTTACCTTACTTAGGATGATATTTCCTAGTTCCATTTAATTTCTTTATTTCTTCTTAGAGACAGTGGTCATTGAATAGAAAGTTGTTCAGTTTCCATGAGTATGTAGTCTTTCTGTTGTTTCTATTGTTGAAGTCCAGCTTTAATCCAAGGTGATATGATAAGATTAAAAGGGTTATTTCAATCTTTTTCTACCTTTTGAGACTTGCTTTGTGACTGAGTATATGGTCAATTATCATAGACTGTGGTATAACAAAGTGTAATTGAGAGTTACATCCTGATTTCTTTTGCTAAGAAGAACATGTTTAGAGAATAATTGGGGCATATAATTAAGTATTTTGGAAAATATGTAGAGATATCAAATTCAGATTCATTTTCTAGTATTTTATAATGTTACAGAGTTCTTACAGAATTTAAAATGATGAAATCTGTTGCAGTAGTTGAATAATCTGCTCTGATCTCCCTGGTGGTGACTGGTGTGAGCTTCTACCCCATCCTAATGCTCTGGATTCTCGAATGAAAGACACACACGCGCACGTGCACGCATTCTTATATTTAATGCCTTAAACAGTGCAATAGCTGTGCATTTCTAAACCTTCCCACAGCTAACACACTCTCCCTTCTGATATTCCTGAACTATTTCCTTTTTTTTTATTTTTTTATTGGTTATTTTATTTACTTACATTTCAAATGCTATCCCCTTTCAGTTTCCCCTCCACAAATCCCGATTCCCTCCTCTGTCTCCTCTGCCTCTATGAGGGTGCTCTCCCACCCACTCACCCAATCCTGCCTCAACGCCCTAGCGTTCCCTATCCTGGGTCTTCAAGCCTCCACAGAACCAAGAGGCTCCCTCCCAATGATGCCAAATTTCTTACTAAAACCGACATTCCAACCTGGCCGCCTCGGACCCAGGCCTACAGCCTTCCAGGGCCACGATCCCCAACTCTTACTTGTAGGCAGTCACTCTGTTCTGTGCTTCTAAGGTCTGGTCTTTCTGCTTCTCCGGCATGGCAGTTCTGTCCTTTGGGCCCAGTCTCCCTGACAGGCCATTGACTATTTTTTTCTTTTTTTTTTTTAACCAATTAGAACCAGTTGGGGAAAGGGACCCTCAGCTTCTCACATGCAAGATTCTTCTGCAATTTGGGAACCCATAATGCAAGCAATAAACCAAATCCACAATACCAATAAGTCAGACATGAGTCATGGCAAAATCTCACAGCTTACCTTGCCATTCAGTTCTTTCCAATTCAGTAGCCATTTTTATTTCACTTGCTTTCTGAGATTTCTGTTTCTAGTAACATAGTTGAATAACAATGCAGGTGAGCCTAACATGATCAATTTAACCTAGTGGCATACACACACACACACACACACACAAGAAGAGAGAGAGAGAGAGGAGAGATGAGAGGAGAGAGAGAGAGAGAGAGAGAGATACAATCACACACTTGATTTCTGACTTCATTTCATTATTTCTATTCATAAATGAATTTGAAAAGGTATTCATTTTAAGGGTTTTTGTCTGCAAATCTTCTTTTATTCTCTCTATCAATCCCTGCTTTCTTTTCACCAACATTTCTGCTAAAGTCTTTGATAAAACTATATTACAATATCCAATGGCTTACTCTTTTATTGAAAATTGATTCTTTCATGTAATATACTCATTTAATAATTATATTTTGAGATAAGATAATTTTATATAACGTGATGTGATCACAGGATGCTGTTCCTCATCCTCTCCCAGATCCTCCCCCATTCTCTCATACATCCATCTCTATACATTCTTTATGTCTCTCTTTAGAAAACAGTAAAAAAAAAACCAGAAACCAGAAGAGTAAAATAGAACAAAACAGTAACAAAATAACTCTATATATACAGACTACACCACACACACACAAAATGCCCTACCCACATATATATGCAAAAGACCAATAAGGTTACAAACACAAGTGCACATAAGACAGCACATATTTAGTGAATATATGAGGAAGGAGAATATGCAGTAATGTCCTGGATAATTAATAACTAAGAAAGGATTTTTCTTTCTTATGTGTATCCCAGTGTCAAATTACACAATACATTAAGTAGTCATACGCCTTTAATCTTCTCTAATTTGTATGAGTTCCAAATTTTCTATTTATTTATATTTTTAATGCTTTATGACTTTGACATTTTGAAGAACACAGACTATTTGTTTTGTAGAATGTTCCCCAATTTGGGCTTGTATAATATTTTCTTATTATTAATTTAAAGCCCTGAATTTTTAGAAGAAAACCACAGAAGTGATATTGAGTCCTTTCTATTGCACCATTAAAAGTCAGGTCTGACACTCATCAATAATAATTGAACAAAGACACATGAAGCTTCCTGAAAAACAGAACATTCCTGCCTCACAAGAAGGATAATTATTTATTTCATTTAACAAAATAGCCAAGAGATATCTTAGGTGCTAGTTATCTTACAAGTAATATATTAGTATTGAATCCTCACAGTTTAGCTGAAGAGATGTCTCAGTGTATATGAAACACTCCTGTCCTTGTATAAGCCCTGAGTTCAATTCCAAGAACTCACATGGAGCTCCCAGTTGTCTAAAATTCCAGTTTCAGGGGAAAAATGCTCTTTGACTTTTGAAGACACAGGCACACATGTGCTGAACATAAATCCATGCAAACAAAAACAATCAAACACAAAAAATTCTAAACAAAAAGACTCACAAAAGAAGGTTAGATATGAGTATAAGTGTGCAAGGTATAAACTCACAAAAGAGTTGAGCTATAATAGGACTCAGAGCTATGGCATGAGAAAGAGTAGGACATTCCAGACAAGGATGTGCATAGGGACCATAGTTGCCTTTCTGCAAAGCCTTTTAACTTTTTATGGGTCCCTGTTCAGGCCAAATCAACATACATACTTAATAAACCACAGTAATAAAGATTCTCAGAAAAATTTATTTTAGAAATCCAGAGTATATTTTGATATTTGTATCAATGTGATAAATTAATTCGATATGCTTTCCATTGATGGTTATGTCCAAAATAGACCAGAATTTTAGGGTTTTTTTCCTCAAATAACCTTTGATATAACTGGCTGCATCTAACTCTGTCTAGCTTTTCTGTCTTTCATTTCAGCTGAGATTTAATTACTTGACTCATTGAAGCTCATCACCTCTGAGTTATCTGAAGATCAGCTCAAATATTCCTTCTTAGTTTATTTTAACAGAATCAGTATTTTAAGGCAGCCCTCTATAAAAGTAAACACATATGAGTAACAAGTAATGGCTTTAACATTCTCTAGATTTAAGAAGTCAAGAACTCTGAGGGTATAGACTTGCCTAAGAAAGATATTGAATGTTTGAAATCTGGTATACTATTAAAAGGGAATGTCTCCAGGTTTATGGTGTAATTACCTTTCATTAGTCCTGAAGCTTGAAATAAAAGAGCAACACAATCCTCCAATTAGGATACAATTGTATCTGAAATATTCAAGTTCAAAGTCAGAGTCCTGTACTTTGTGACTTATAACTCAAAAAATGTGTATGTTCCATATGCATTTGGTTAATCTATAGTCCATTATTCTATTCTTTAATAGATATGTGAGCTGCAACTGATATGCACAGTTCAGTAACTAAGGTTAAACTTAAAAAGAATAATAGAAAAATTGCTGTACTCTAAAGTATATGTTACAAAATCACAAAGGTGAAAAGGTTTTGATGTATTTAATTACCTTTCGGTGCCTTCCAAAGAAAGAGTAGGAAATACAACAAATACTAGATGTATTTTATTAATTAAATAGTCTAAGCTGATGCATTACATACATAGGAATGTGAAATGTCAGATTCAATTAGATGAATGCTGGTAAAATAAACCATTTTACCACAGAAGCGTATTTAAATAATAATGCCCAGATAAACATTTAAATAAGCATGCATAACTACTCTACTCTTTAATTGTTGAGATACAGACATTGGTTTACTTTGTATGATGGAAAGAAAAGAGGGTCTCCATGTAGTTGTTTGTTTCTGTGTTTTAACTTATTATACACTTTGGAAAAAGAAGTCCTGTACAGCAACACATAGTAGACTTCTTCCACACTCAGCACTGTGATTTTTTCAGCTTGCAGAGTGGTCCAAGAAGCTGTTTCATAAGCAGCATGTCTCCATTGGAGCTGATGGAGATGAAAAAAATACCAGACTTAAAATTTGCACAGTCTAACTAGACCTCATCTACAGTTACTTACATAAAGGACATTAGCATGAAATGAATGACTAAGTAAGTTTCATGTAGCCAATGTTAAGGGTTCTGAACCTCGACTACACAGTTTACCATTAGAATGAATTCTATTTTAATAAATAAGGAGATTCTCATGATCAGCCTAATATTCTTTAACTAAGGCTAAGATTCAATGGGGATTATCAATTAGATACAATGAACTGTTCTTCCAGTGTTAAGCAGAGAGAGCTTCCAATGTTTAAGTGGCTTGCATGTATAATTCCTTTGCAACCCCTATGTTAAATTTACTATGTTTATCCTAAATGTGTCATTTATTATAAATTACATTGTGCCTCAAGATAAATATTTTGCTAATATGAGCACATACTAATGAAGAAAAGATTACAACAAAGATTATTACAGATACAAGTAGAGGTATAGGATACAATCTCTTTATAGTAGCAAAAGATATAGATGTATTGTCACCATCCATGGAAATACTGTTGCACATATGAACTCAATATGACTGTGATTACACTCTCAATATTGTGCAAGATCAACAAAACTCAGCACAGACCCAGGAATCATTCATGACAATCAATAGCTGTAGAGATATTGGCAGTTGATAGCTACTGGAAAACAAGGGTCAGTTTGCTTCAGGAGTCTGATCCTAGAACACAAGACATGCTTCAGCACAAAGTCCTATTCTCACTCCATACAAAAAACACTAAGCAAGACCATGTGAGTTCAAAGACAAGACATATGATGTTGAAAGAAGAAAGTGGTGGGAAGATAGGTTAAGAATTGGAGCAGAATTTACATAGATTTGATGAAAATATTATATACATGTATGAAATACTCAAATAATGCAGACTTTTAAAATCAAAATAATTTATTTTTTTAAACTTTTATTTATTTATGTTTTATTTTTTACATTCCAGATTTTATTCCCCCTCCTCTGTCCACCCTCCAACTGTTCTACATCCCATACCTCCAACCCAAACCCCTGTCTCCATAAGGCTGTCCCTACCCCTCAACTCCCACCCCACCTAACCTCTAGATTCCCTGAGGCTTCCAGTCTATTGAGGGTTAGGAGCATAATCTCTGGTTGAACACAGACCCAGCAGTCCTCTGCTGTATATGTACTGGGGGTCTCATATCAGCTGGTGAAGCTGCCTTTTTAGTGGTCCAGCATCCTGGCCTGAACTACTGCTCCAGTCCATGAGTCGGGGTCTAGCAAGAGAGAGAGTGGAGATGGAAGGGCAAGAGACGCAAAGAATGGAGACAAGACATAGAGTCTGATCAAGTCCCGTTTATTGAAAGGCAATCATGGGTATATATGAGCACAAGCGGGGAATGCAGCTGAAGACGCTTTACCACGTGTGCCTTGCAGCTCGGGGACTAAACAACAAAACAAGATATGTGAGAAAAACAAGATATTTATCAGAGTGTGCTCAGCTGTTGTAGGCTGTTGGAAACAAGTCTCTTGTCAGGGTATATGGCTCAAGATGGCTACAAAGATGTAGCCACTTTCTGCTAGAGCTTGGCTCCCAACAGTCCAGTGTTTGAGAGATCTCCGGGGGGGGGGGGGTCCAGATTAATTGAGACTGCTGGTCTTCCTACAGGGTGGCTCTAATCCTCAGCTTCTTTCAGTCTTTCCCTAATTCAACCACAAGGGTCAGCCGCTTCTGTCCATTGGTTGGGTGAAATATCTGCATCTGACTCTTTCAGCTGCTTGTTGGGTCTTCTGGAATGTGGTCATGATAGGTTCCTTTATGAGAGCACTCCATACCCTCAGTAATAGTGTCAGGCCTTGGGACCTCCCTCCCCTTGAGCTGGATCTCACTTTGGGCTTGTCACTAATACTGTCAAAAATTTTTTACATATTGTCAGACAACTCATGAGGAAGATAATCTTGAATGAGCATGTTTATGGAATGCCTAGAAGCATACATAAGAACTGAGTAGAAAAACAATGTTTGGTTTCTTATGCATATCTATACATGCCCACATTTTAAATATTATATGATTGTATCAAATATTTTCTTTCTTTTTTTTTCCTTATAGAAGGTAATAAAAAGCAAGGATTAGGTCTTAAATTTATCAGATACTACGTTACCCCATTACCATGGTTTAACATATTATTCTAGATTATAACATCAAAAAATCAGTAAGAATTCTGCATCAGTATGCTATGAATTTTTCATTAATTAATTAATTCATTCATTCATTTTGCATCCCAGTATCTGCTCCATTTCCTTTCGGCCTCCTTTCTACAGTTCCTCCCTTTCTCCTCAGAGAAGAAGGAGGCCCCCTCTGTATCACTCCACCCTAACATATCAAGTCTCTGCAAGACTTGGCACATACTCCCTCTGATTGGATTAGGCAGCCCAGTTAGGGGAATGGGATCCACAGATAGGAAACAGATTCAGGCACAGCTCCCACTCCAGTTGTTGGGGGCCCTGTGTGAAGAGCAAGCTGCTCATCTGCTACATATATCTGGGGGGCCTAGGTCCAGCCAATGCTAGTTCTTTGGTTGGTGATTCAGTCTCTGGGAGCCCCTAAGGTTCCAGAGTAGTTGAACGTGTTGATCTTCCTGAGGAGTTCCTATAATCTTTGGGTTCCCTCAACCATGCCCAGACTCATCCACAAGACTCCCTGAGCTTCATCTAATGTTTCGCTGTGGGTGTCTGTGCTTTAGACTAGGAATAGGCCAAAGGACATTGCCTGGAGATTCCCTGCTATAGCAGCACGATGTTGTGATGCGTGAAAAGTAGAACATCCTGTGTGAAGGCAATACATGAGATTACTTAGACTAGGAAAGTAAATGCTTCTGTAATCAAGACAATATCAGCTTTTCATATTTTATAGGATATAACACTATTCTAAGTCAAGAAACGGCTACATAGTATAAAATGTGTCATGATATGTATAGATACAGAATGATGTTATAAAATATGGATCAAATTTATTAATAGTTTACTTAATCGCTGTATGTTCAACTTTATGAGAAAATGAAACAAACACTAGTCCTCGTATAAACTTTAAGAACTGGATTTGGCAATCCATGTGTTTATTTAATTTAATCATACTTTATTACTATAGTTATTTTTTCAGTATGACATATCAGCTACTGATTTTCTAGTTCTTTCAAGACCTTTAAAGACCATCAGATATTTTCTTCTTGTGTTCCTCAATATTTCTAGTTAAAAGATACAGATTGAATGGGATTTACATAGCGCAAAGTCTTAGACTCTACCCTGAATCACCAAAGCAGAAATGGTGTGATCAGACATTGAACATAATTGTTCAGAATTCATTGATACAATCATGTATGATTTTAACTAGTGGCTTCCCCTAATGGCCTTATAGCACAGTTCTGGGCTTGTAGAGAAAGGGTCTGTTTTATCTAGGCTCTCATCCTTCCGAGCACATTCACAACACAGACAGTATCTGTCTTTCCTCAGAAGGAAGGTGTAATTACTTTTCTCTCACGATAAGTTCTGGAACTCAGTATGTTGCTTTCTTCCAATAACACACTGTAGCTCACATACTCATAGATAACTTCAAATGTCGACCACACTACAAAAGCACCAAGCATGCTGGCGTTTCTACTTTGCTGATTCTTGGGTTCCTGGAAAGTCCAAAAATTCATGAAAAATCAACTTTTTTCTTTTGGTTGTTACTTCATTTTCCCTCCTTTTCTATTATTTTCTTCTATATTCTCCCACCTAAGGAATGTAGCATGTAATTCTTAATAAAGGTCACTTTTAAGAAATATAAATAGTGTTTTAAAACAGTCTTTTTTTTCTTGAGACAAAGAGAACAAAGATATTGTTTCTTGATGAAAGGTTCAAGAGAAAGCCTTAGAAGATCCTGTGATTAAGACAAAAATTCACATTTTAATAACTTATCTTTCCACACCAAGTATATTGTGTCTCGATGTCATGAGGAAATGTACATTTAATAAGAAGAAATGAAGTAAATACATTATATGCATTCATTTATTAAGAAATAATAGGTTCATGGAAAAGCAGTTGTATAGCCTCTAAAATGCTATGTTATATTAATGTCTGTATTTCTTAAAGTCTTCTTAATCCTTCTATTTATGTTTAGCCATCTCAGAAGTAGCTTTGTGGCTGAATTTAATACTTAGTAATTATGATGCTCAAGCAATATTTACACAAGCATATTTAGGCAGATATAGCTACCAATCACACACTAAAATCTTCAACTCTGTACTCCCTCATATTGCATAAAATGTAGAGGAAAACCTCTTATGTAAATAAGCTTCACAGCTAAAATGAAAATTTTGATTTACTAAAAGCTCAGTTGTCCAGATTATTTTGGTCAAGACACTATTGTATTGTGGTGCAGACACTATTATAAAATAGCATTTCAGAGACTATACTAACACTGAAACCTGACTCCTATAATCTGTGTTTTATTAACATGGGTTGGAGGTTAAAGGAAATCAACAATATGCTTTTGTAATAATTCTTATTTATTAAGTGTACAGTGTGGCTAGCTATATGCCCAATGATATTTTATACATGCTATCATTTTATGCTCAAATCTTTCGGAAAACCAAGATTGACATCCTCGTTTGGTTAAGACTTCCTCAACTTAGGAGGTGAGAAATGTGCATAAATTCACTCTATCACCATCTAGTAGAATAGCAATATGAATATACTCCATAGTGATACATTTTTAATAATCATGATTTCAGAAACCTTTGGATTTATAAATATATATAATAAATAATATACATGTAATATTTATAAATATGATATATTATATATATCATATTTAGACCTAGATATGAATTATTGTAGAAACTTGAAAGTCAAACATGGTTGTACAGGCTTTTAATCCCAGTTCTAGAGAAGTTGAGAGAGGTGCGTCTTTCTGAATTCAATTCAGTTGGGTCTACATTGTGATCCCAGGACATACAGGTATACAAAGCAAAACTTTGTCTCAATAATCTTTTGCATATATTATAGATATTTACAAAAATTCCAACAATGGTAGTTTTAAAATTATTTAAAATATAAAATAATTTAGGAATTATAAAAAACTGCGCATCAATTTCATTTCCTTGGCTGACAATGCTTAGAAGTAGAATAAATTTGACACATAATGTAGAAATTCACATATTGTCAAATTATAAAATGTTTTTAAAATTAGCATATTTTCCAGATACATTGACTGTTAATCCAAGATCAATGTAAAAAATAATGTTTAAGAAACTGTTAACTGAATAATAAGTATATCATTTTCAAAGTACTACATTTGTATTATTTGAAGGCAATGTCATAAGAATGTTTTACTTTGTATGTAAAGGCATACCTTCATAAAAGTGGGACAAAGAGAGAAAGAAAGCATTGTCCAAATATCTTTTGTAAAAAGACCTTTCAAAGCCCAATAAATTAATATAATAATAACAATTAATAATAATAATACAGGATCATTATTTTTTGTTAATGAGCAAATAATTATGTACAATTTCAGTGTCCAATTATATTTTAATAAATATTTGTATTATTATACCCATTAATTTACACACATCTCTTCCTCTCGCTCTTTCTTTCTCTCTCTCTCCCCTCCCTCCCTCTCTCTCTATATATATATATATATATAATATATATATATTATATAATATTATATAATAAGGATCAAATGATGGAAATATTTAATCTCTTCCTATTTGGCAGTTCAAAATACAGCTGTTAGCTATATACTCTCATCAATTACTAAAAGTTATCCTTCTTTGTCTAACAACAACCTTGTGTACTTTGGTCAGCACTTCCTCGTTTGCCTTGATTCCTGTTGTAGATTGAATACACTTGGCCCAGAGAATGGCACGATTAAGAGGTGTGGCTTTGTTGGAGTAGATGCTGGCTTGTTGGAGGAAGCCTGTCCTCTGGGAGTGGGCTCTGTAAGCAGCCTTTTCCTAACTGCCCTTGAAACAGTCTTACTGTTTTTTCAGAACAAAATGTAGAACCTACAGTGTCGCGTCCACCTTGGCCAGCAATTAAGACAGGACACGATCGGATCCTTCTCAGTCAGCTTTATTCCAGGAACGACTCTTGATTTATGAACAGGGACGGGACCTAGATGGGGACGGAACCTAGGGACGGGGACTGGGAGGGACTAGGATGGGGACGTATGGCTGGGGACCCTCAGCAGCAGAAATGAGCTGCTTATATAACTTCCCAAGGTGGGCTGGGTGACGTGTTCTCTCAGGATAGGTTAAGCTGCCAATACCTCATTAGCATAAGCCGCTCCGGAGGGGCACGAGGCGACGCATGCACAAAGGACTTGTTTACCAGTTTAGCTGAGCTGGCCACACTGGAAGCCAGCTGCCTACATCGTCAGGTGCTAGTCATAAGACTTTGCAACTGTACCAGGTGCTATCTTAAACACGGCTGCCTACACTACAGCTCCTTCTCCAGTGGCATGCCTACTTGCACACTGCCATGCTTCCTGCCATGATAATAATGAATCTGTAATGTTGTCCTTTATAAGAGTTGCCTTGGTCATGGCATCACTTCACAGCTATGGAAACCCTATATAAGATGACAATTTTCTCAGTCCTAGATACAATTCTACTCTCTATTCCTAAGTTTAACTTTTGAAAAGTTCACATAAGACATAATATAGTGCTTTTGTTCCTATACCCGGCTTGTTTCCTCAATATAATGTCTTTTAGAATCCTTTTTTCTAAAATCCTTTCTTGAAAATCTTACAAGTGATATATTAGTACTGAGTTTGAATAGAATTCCATTGTGTGTATTTTTATATATCTGTGTAGTTAGTATGGACTTTTGTATATGAATATATTCTAAGTTCATTTCTTAACATTCACTTGGGTTGCTTATATTCTTCTATGAACAATGCTACAATAAACATTTGAGGATGCTTCTTCAACTTAATTATTTCAATGTATTTGGATTCATACTCAGCATTGGTATTACTGGGACCTCATAAAAGTTCTAGTTATAATTTTTTGAAAAATTGACTATAATAATTGGCCTTTCTTGTAAATATACAAGTTTCCTTTCTGTCCATATTAGCCAACATGTATTATCCTTCATATTCTAGCATGTGTTCTAGCAAGCATGAGGCAGTATGTCCTTTCAGACCATTAGAGATTTGAGTAAACCTCAAAGCTACTTTGTAGCTCATGTAGTTTTAGCATTCAATAGTTGTTAGTCCAACCTTCTTGCTAATGTTGCTGCAACAGACTCTGTTAACCTAGGATGCCAGACTGAAGTTAAGACTCTAACGTATCTTATTCTTCTTCAGTGAAACTGTAGTAATCTTCTCACTACTATAAAGGCTTCCAAATTTTCCTAAAAGAGGAAGCTGAGTAATTTATTGCATTATGATACATAGTGTCTTTAATTTGTTTATTTTAAGCATATGGTTGGTTTGACTGCATGATTATATGTGCATTGTTTGAATTTCTTGTGTCCAAAGAGCTCAAAAGAAGGCATCAGATCAGCTGGACCTGGGATTAAAGAATGTTGTGAGCCACCATGTAGGTGCTGGGAACTGAGCACAGGTCTTGTGAGAGCAACAAGTAGACTTTACCAAAAATCCTACTCTCCTATCCCTCACAATACAGTTTAAAAACATGTTTTTCTGTGAAACAAAATTCTGTTAGAAAATGATTCATAATTATTTCTTCTTTCTTCATTCTAAATACTCACTAAAACCAAGTAAAAGGGCTATGTTGGTTTTTCTATATTGATATTTAAAAATGCTTTTTGAGGATGTGAGTCATGGTAAAAATTTCATACAATGAACACAGTCATGAGTTTTGTCCCTAGCTAAAGGAAAAGAGGTGAGGAAAGAATGGAAAGAGACTTTTATTCCTTCTTTACATCATTTTCATTAATCATTAATCTGAAAATGTAATATATGATCTTATTAATTTGTAAACCATCCACAAAAGAAAAGTAGACATTGTATGCGCACTTGAAGAAACGAACTGGTGAGCAGCCTCTAGGAACTCTCATAACACTGCTTGTTTTGTTTCCTTTAGACAGTGACCCATTCTATAGTACAGGCTGGACTTGAACTCATGTAAATGCTGATGTTAGAGGCATGAGCCAATATTCATGTCCCATTCATTCTTACAGACAATTGACTTGGTAATAGTTAATAGTTAAGTGCTAAGAGGAAACCTCCCAAATTTCCTGAAAATGGAGTATCCAAATTCTCCCACAGCATGGACCATCCATCTCTGCATTGTAGAGGAATTTTAATTCAGCAGCAGGGATGCTCTGGCAAGGGTCACATCCAAAGATCCTTCTAGGTCTGTGATACGATACGGATGGAATGCAGACCTGCTCTGGATTACTGTATGATCTGGCTGAAATACACACATGCCTTTAGTACACACCTGTAAACCCACACAATGGAGGTAAGGTTACTTTGTTAAAAGAAGCAGCCATGTTTGAAAGTGACAATTGGAGAAAGGTTTGACAGAATGAGTGATATGCCTAACTCTCACAGAAACAGACAAGAAAGAGAGGCAAGGCAATATAAGAGATTATCACTAGTAAAAAGACAGGGTGGGGGATGGAGGGAGACAGAAGGGGAGGAAGAGAGATGAGGGAAGGAAGGAGGGACAGAGGAAGGAGATGGGGGGAGGGAAGAGAGGGGAGAGGGAAGATAGTTTTTCTGGCACAGTTTTGTTGTTGTTGTTATTGGTTTGTTGTTGTTGTTGTTGTTGTTATTGTTTTTAAAACACAGGTTGCAGGTGAAGACCAAAGGAACAAAAGAAGAGAAAGAGCAAGTTAGTCTGAGGCCAAGCGGGGTGATTCAGTCGGAAGCAGAGCATGAAGCCAGCTTTAATCAGTAAGCTTGGAAAGGCGTTTGGGCCTGAATAGGGGAATTGAACTACCAGGCAGTCAAGGTTCAGAAAGAGCTAGAAAGAGTTCATTCAATAGTAAGCCTCTAAGACACGTATATCTGGGCAATAAAAGATACTTTTACACTGCATAATCCACTTAAAAAAACCGAAATGTTTCTATGACAAGCTTTCACATAATTCAGATTCTCAAACTATCTGCCTTTCTTATATTTTCAGGGACAAAACCTACAGTTTTGTTATCTGAACACTGTTTTATGTGCAGTTAAAAACAAGTAATTTAGATATAACATTCCTTCTAAAGTTATTTAATATTATTATATTTTCTGTAACTGAAATCCATTTAGGTTATTCCCTAGATGATACCTCAAAAGAATACGTTCAAGTTTTGTATACAGAAATGGCATGATGAAAAGTCATATGTGGGCTAAGTTATAAAGATCTCAAATTATTAGTATCTTCTATTGTACCCAGAAAAAGAACAATGGCTATCAGTTTTGTCTACTGTCTGTAGACTACAGTACTAACGTTGTGATTCATAGAGTATCAGAATTCAGGAAATTTGTCAGACTTCAACAGTGGAAAGAACTGGGTAACTTCTATTTCACAATGCCTGATTTAGAATGCAGATGGTTCTGCCTTTGATGTTCAGAGTTCTGGGTAAACATCTTAATGAGACCCAGCTGTACTTGCTCAACTCAGGTAGATTGCACTTTTATGATCTCGTGGAGTTAAAAAACTTAATTATCTTTTTGTCATAATGCCTTTTGTAGATGACACTGAAACACCAAGCCTAAATGAAAGTCAAAACTTTCCTCCTTTGTAGACTGGCAATAGTATGAAAATCAATGACCAATTTGCATGAACAATTGTTTTCTTGTTGAAGAAGAGATTGGTAGCAGCATTTAACTGACTGCATTTTGTATGAGAGAAAGAGTACGACTTATTTTCTGTGCTTGGCTATTTTCCATGCAAGAGGGTGTGTTTTAAAAACACATTCTTGGCCTTCATCACAAACCACAGATAGCTATAATTTGGGTAACTTTAACAGATAATTTATGACTTTTGCACTCAGTTTAATGGCCCATAAAAAACTCAAAATAGCAGTGTGAGCATTTGCTTCAGCCGTCAAAAGATTCCAGGGACCAGAGGAGAGTAACTTCCATGTCAAGGGGAAGGTCTCAATTGCACTGAGAAATTGGTTACTTAACACAAATATTAGGTGTTTTGAAGCTACACCCTGGTGATTGCATTTCTCCTCTTTACATCTAAGAAAAGGGTTTGTAAGGTGGTTTCAGTTTCTTTATTTCCCTAATATATTCATGGAATGCTCCAAATTACTGTCAGAGAACCAGTGTTAACCTGTTAGTGACAATTTACTGCAACTAAATTCCAGCTGTTTCAACTGAGTCTTATAAATATTTTTGTACCCCCTTCCCCATGGCTTTTAAACAGTTAAGAGCACCTGCTGCTGTTTGTGATGAAACACCACAGGAAATGAATACCAAAGGTACAAGATGAAAGAGAAAGTAATTTTCTGGGAGGGGAGCAGAGTAATTTTTCACTGGGAGGTGAATGGGTGAGAGAGACCAAAAGACTTGTTAGGAATTACTTATGGAACAGAAATTGAGGCTAAGAACTAGGAGAATAAGAGCATGTAGGAGAGGGGAACAACAATAACAACAACAACAACAACAACAACCCTGGTCACAAGGAAAATCCAAAAGAACAAGGGATGAAATGTACACGGAGAATACACCACTGAGAAAGTGAGGTGTTGGGATATGAATGAAGAAATCACAGACTGAGATTTTGTATAACTACTCTGTATGTTTGGGGGTTAAAATAGCAAACAAAGGAGCTGGAGAGATGACTTAACAGTGAAGGACACTGACTGCTGCTCTTCCAGAGGTCCTGGTTTCAATTCCCAGCAAAGATATGGTGGCTCACAACCCTCTGTGATGGGATCCCAGGACCTCTTCTGCTGTGTCTGAAGAAAGGCTCAGTGTAATCACATAAATAAAATAATAAACAAATCTTTTAAAAAATTAGCAAACAATTAGTCTAGATATTTTATCTGTCACATGGTATTACTTATGAACACCAGAACACAAAACATATAAATACGAGAAAAAATTAGAAACAACAGCATTTACTGCAGGCTGATGTGAAAAGAAGAGATACATTGAGGGATAATAAAGAATAGATAATAAACTAAAATCAACTTACCCAGGAAACAACATACCAATTATTTATTAGATGCCAAATGCTAGTCTCTGAAAATGTATATACTAGTAAAATTATACAGGCTGAGCATATTGTATGTACAAATATATTTATGTGATTATATATATATATATATATATATATATACATGTAACAAAAACTAATGAAAAAAGAACACCATTAATGTGAAAGAAAACAAAGTGAGGATATATGCCCTCATCAAGCTTACGAGTGGCCATGTGACCCCAGATGCCAGATGGACATTTCTCAGAGCATGGCAAGTGGAGACTTTCAAAGAACACTGATCTCTGAACAATGAACACACACACACACACACATACACACACATACACACAATACACAACACAACCCATGCACACACAGACACACACAACACACACACACACACACACACACACACATACACACACACAATTCCTGATATGATACTTCCCAAAATTTTCTATACTTGACTTTTGTTTTGCTTCATTTCTACTTATATTGGGTGTGGAGAGATATTCTTTATAAAACATTTTATTCCTTTTTGAAGTGTTCATGATAGTCTGAGTTCATAGCTTGCCTTGAATGGGTGTGCAATTACATGGTAGTCGGGAATGTCTTGTGACTGGCTCTCAGGCATACATGTACCGATTTCCCTGAAAACCCTCCAATACACCTTCCCATTATGAGGGAGTAGACATCTGTGGCATAATGTATCATGCTCACTTTTGGAGGCTCTATTTACTGAATTAATAACACTTGCCCTTCTTTCTTATTATCTTGGGGTTACTCTATTTAGAAACAGTTCTTAACACGTCTAACCACCAAATTAGTAAAGTGCTATAATTATGCTTCTTAAAACTACCTAATAGAGAAACCTTTTGTTGTTCTAACTCTCCAGATACCCACAATAGACACAAGAAGCATCTTCTCCTGTTTAGTATAAATTTGAGACGTAAGTATTTAAAGATGCATAACACATGTGAACTAAGAGCCATATCATTACCTAATGATATTAAATTAACATTATTAACTAGTTAATAAACAAGAGAACGCATGAACCCTCCCATAAGCAAAACTAGTTATATTTGCCCTTAGTTGGAAATGTTCATGTTTGAACAACATTCATGATTTCTTTACCATTATCAACTGTCAGTGCCTATCTAACTACTATATTTATGAGCTATCTCCAGTTTCTTTGTTTCATGAAACTTTGGAAGTAGTTTTAGAGTAAGCAAGGTATCTTTGTGGTTAAGAGTGCATATCTATCTGCTGAAGACTAATGTTTTATTTGCAGCATCCTTTGGATGGCTCACAATCACCTGTAATAAAAGCATGCTTTTGATTTAGAAATACAATCACCTTTTTTGGTTCCATTGATATTTATCATTAAGTTGGCCCCACATTATTACGAACATAGGAGTACTAAGTGCAAATCATATTTACTGCGATACAGAACTATGGAGCAATTTCTGTAACTTCAAGATAATTCTATCAGATAATTCGCTAAGTTTCCTTCCTATTTTTTAATCAATATGTTTGCTATCATTACTGAGAAAGATAAACTAAGGGTTAATGTGTTCACTAACAGCATATTGTATTAGTATACAAGATGGTGAAACTTCTCAAATTAGGCAGTGCTTTTCCCTTAAATATACTTGTAAAACACTCAGTAGGATCCTAACGATTATGACTGAATTGAAACCACATGCATTTTAATTCACACCCCATATTTGCAGTATTATGTATACTTCATAGACATGCTGGTATAAGTGGAGACTTATACCACCCTTTAATATACTTTAATATACTGCTCCCTTAAATATCTCTCAATTTTTAATGGGTGTCTTTTTAATCAAAGAGAAATATAAGCAAAATATTTTACTATTTTAGAAAACTCCTACAATATAGATTATTGCAGAGAAGAAATAAAGTTACCTATAATCAGTTGAATCAAAGATAATGAATACAGTTGGCTTTAAATATGTCTGTCCCATTTTACTGTGGTTTACTTTAGCTTCCATGACTTTTGGTTGTCAGCCCCATGCATTTGCCCCTTGGATAGTCAGACATTCAGAATTTATTTACAACCTTGAAGACTCCAAGATTGTCAAGCTCTTTTCTCGTCATATGTCAGGATGCCAGAGTGTGCTTCTTAACTACTTTAACCTCTTGGTTCTCAAAAGGCTGTTCTTCAACAACATCCCATCACAACTTACTGCAGTCTCTCTCCTACATATTTTGCAAATCATTTTCCATCAATCTGCAAACTGTTTCATAATATTCTACAACTCATGCCAGTAGAGTTTAACTTACATCTTTGTTCTATGAATGCTTTATTTTTTACATCCCATCTTTAAAATACTATAAGGAACTTTAAAGTTATCTTATCAAGTTTAGAATTGAACATGCTGAACTGAGCTGACGATACACTGATTGGAGGGAAAGAAAACACATAAATTGACATACATAGGCGCAGGGACCTTACAGATTATAGATGAAGACAAGAGACTAAGACAAGATGGTTTCTGAGCTCTAGATGTTCTGTTTGATTTCGAGTCTCTTCAGTGATGTGAATCTAATTTGATTTGTTAATTTAATTCCAGTCAAAAGATCGAAGTCATTGTATTTCTCTTTGGTGGATTAAATCTTCATAAAAATGAAGTGAATTTATGGAAGGCCCTTTCTGTGTTTTCAGTGCTAAAGAATGGATAAATCAAGTATCCTTTGAGTCTGCATCACAACCTCAGTGTGTCAAAGAACTACACTTTCTGGGATCACTGGATGACTCCACCTATTACACTATAGTTACCGTTTTTTCTTCTCTTTTGTTTATAAAAAGTATTATACTGCCAAGGGAGTCTTGTCTATTCCTTAAAATATCTGTGTTCTGCTTTTGATTATTTATTTTCTGTTTCATTTTAAAATGTATTTAGCCCAATTGCTCTTTAGAAGGACCCTGATCATCATTAAAACCAGTTTGTGTTATTAAGAATGGGGAAAGTCTGTGAAGGAAGAAGTTATCATGTAGGACATTATAAGTACAGGCCAAAAAGATCATTGAAAAAGTGTTTTACATGTATACATGTAAGTTTGGACCCATGGTTCTGACTTAAAAGTTCAGCAGATTACTGGGCTACCTGTAATCTCAGCATTAAAAAGACAGGGACCAAGAGAAAGCTGGCCAGTGACACTAGACATAATTGTCTATTTCCAAGTTTAATGAGACAGCTACCTCAACAAATAAGGGGTAGGTTGATCCTCAAGAAGTCTGGTCCTATACATGCAGATACACACAGACACAGACACATAGGAACACACACATACACACTGCATGAAAAACATTTCATGCATGTGTACCCATAAATAAGCAAATCTGTATACACATACATATTCAAAAAAGAATATGATATGCAATAATAGCCAAAGTAATAATGATATACAGAAAGATCTTTCCTTTCATTCCTCTTAGACAATTTTGTATTATTTGAAGTAACATCTTTAAAAATATTTTTGAAGCTGCAACCTTTAGGCAAAGCCAAAGTTAGGGAATTATTTTCTACTTTAAAATTTCACTTCATACAATACACATATATATTTGTATATAAGCAAGCAGAAAAATTTAAAAGTACATTTGAATGACTACACGTTTTGATTGGGAGCCCTCTGCAATTAATCTGATCCTTCTACTCAAACTCCCTAGTTTCAAAGGGCTAGTGCAACATTCATACTTTAGGAGAAGCTGTTCTGGGCATCAAGGTGATATAATGATCACAAGAGAAATATTTCAATTAAGGGTAGAGTAGCCGCATGCTACTAAAAGGCACACAGCATCGTGCTAATTAAAGTGCAATAAGCCAACAAAAGCCATTGAACATTATACTACTGGAGGCAAAATAGAAAGCTGATGAACCAAAGTAAATGTTTTGTTTTTAAAATCAACGTACCAATATACTACTGAGTAGTGAGATTAGACTGACTATGGGTCTCTAAGGAATAAACTACATCAACTACAGAAATTTTAAATCTATTTTTAACAAGTTACTAAAGTAAATAAATCACAAATTGTAATAGATATATGTAAATATATGGTCTATTCCATGAAATTAATGCTTAGCATTGCTGAACAAATATCTTTCCATGAATAATGTGAGGAAAACAAAGAGATAGCTATATTGTTATGTATTCAAATTCTTAGCACAACAATAATCTTGTATTGAAAAGACATTTATTCTTTCTGATGTTTTCTTTGTACATAAAAATATTTTCTCTTCTAGAAATATGGTATTCTATAAATTGCTATTTAATTAGAGCAATAAGCAAGTCACATATGTACAGGTGAAACATAGGACTTTAGAAGTCAATTAGGAAAATCAGTTATTTATTCAGTGTACTCTTCCCTTAACTTACAAACAAATTTTTCAGACGCCATAATCATCGAAAAGAGATAAACAAATCAAGAAAATTAATTTTAAACAAAATAATCAATCCAGTTTTACTCTGTTGTGGTATAACTTAAATTTGGAATTTGTGGTTTCAGGGCACAATGCACATTAAAATATATGAGATAGGTCCAAAACACTGTGAAGAAAATAAAGATTATAATTAAAAAACATCATGATGGAAGCTCAAAGGAATTCTTTGATAGATCCTCAACAAGGAGTGCATTAATGAGATGTTGCAATAAAGCAACTGGGCAATGATTCTCAGTTGTATCATGTGAATTACTACATATAATTATAGCGTTACAATCCAACTTATGAAATAAGCCAGTATTTATGGCTAGTGTCCACACGTGCTGTTAATAGTTGGTTAATACATAGAAATCTCTGTACAATAACACAACTCCCGTTCTTAAAATTTTCTTTGGAATTTTGTATTTTCATTTATGTTTCTACAAAAAATTAAAAATTGGTAAATTTCAAGAATACTTCACATAAAATAATATAAATGTTTTTCAATGAAAGACCAGAATAAACCTTCCAAGTATATGAAGATTTGCTTAGAAAAAGAAACTTAAAAAGAAGCAGATATAGGAACGCTGCCTTCTTTCCATCCTTCAGCCAAACACAGCATGTCAATTCCCAAAGACAAAAGTGATCCTTTATCCCAGGAATAACAAGGGTTAACTTTCACTGGCATAGGAGAATACAGAAGAATCTTTATTTTCAAGCTGTTACAACTAGTTTTTGTCTGGCACTTATTTGACTCACCATAAGCTGTAGTCCCCTAGAGACATAACATCCTTTTGTTTTCTTCCTCTAATAATTTACTATTCTTTATTGAAGATGCTAGTCATTTGGGATCAAAAGTCATTGCTCTGACAACTACTGATTCCCTAGATATATCTATGTACATGTGGGATACATGTTAATAGATAACTGTATGTGTTTTGGTTATATTGTTCTTTTATTAATGTAGATGCTTCTAATAAGAACCAATATTGAAAAGGAAAAACATAATTTAACCACCTAGTTTCAATATAGAAGTTCAAAATAATTAAGTAACATGATTGTTCTTGCTGCAGAGAAATTGTTATCATTCAAAACTCTATCCAACCTCACATGCTGTAAATTAATTCAGCCAATGTTGAGAGACATATATTCATAGGTCATAGGGATAGTTCAGATTCTTTGTCTATTGTGAGTTAGAAAACATTTTCGATTTTAAAAAATACAAATCAACAAAAGAGCTTTATTTATCTGCAGTGCTTTTTATCTGAAAGTATTGTGTTACTTAAACTTTGGGAAGCTTTCCTCATCTAGTACTAGAAGGAAATAATATAACCACATACATTGCAAAATATGGGGTGTATCTATATGTTTGCTTTAAAGAACTTGAGCTTGAAAGGCAGGATTCAAAGGAACAGGCTATTCCAACATGTACAAAGGAAACAGTTTCCCTAGCAACAGGATATAGGTGAAAGCTCTCAGGAGTGATCCTTCTACCCATGTTCCTTTTGAGTTTGGTAATGCTTCCAAGCTCATGGAGGAAAAACAGAGTGAATGTATCACAAAGAAATGGTCCAGATGGTGAAGGGCTTTTGCAGCATTTATGAGATGGCAAGTGACTTGTTGTTTGCAGTTATAGGCAATAACAGGAATAGCTAGGATAGAATCCAAGTTTCTTTCACCCTGTTATATGTTTCCCATATCCATAAAGCATAAAACAATGTGAGGGATTCTTATGAGAACATTAATCCTGTCTTATTGACATACAAGAAAAAATTGTCTTTGTTAGAATCATTCATTACTAATTTCTGTGTTTACCAGCAAGCGACTTAACTTCTGCCTGTGCCCTCCTACACAAACACACACACACACACACACACACCACACACACACACACACAAATACACACAACCCCCACACTATAATACACACACAACACATACATACACAAATACACACAAACCCCACACACAAGCTCACACACAAAATCATACACATACGTACACACAAACACAGAAACATACACACTCTTCTAGAATGAAATGAAGATTGGGGAAATTGCAACATTTTGACAGGAGCATTATACTAATTATTCTCCTGTATAGGAAACTCAGCCACATTTCTTTTAAGCTTTTGCTCCACTATCAGCTTTTGACACGATGAAGATGTTTCAAACTATTCCAGAGGTGAATGAATTGCTTCACTTATGACATGTTTTTCTTCAAATTATCCAATCTTATTTTGCTGTAAGGAACCACAGAAATGAGAACTTTCTTTGCTAATTCTATTTAAATACTTAATTCATCATGCGCAATGCTAGAGGCTGGGAATAGGAAAATGAATAATGAAGAGTCCTGGCCCCCCAAAGGCCTGCAATCATTCTCACTATGAAACATCAGGAATTTGAAATAACTTAGTAATTAGTCCATTTCTTCTGTAATATTTCATAATTCTACTGATGAGCATGTCGTGACCGGTTTTGAATTTCAAAATTGCGTTTAGAAATATAAAAAGACAGAGAAGGAAATGGTCTTTGCGAATTTGCTTACTTGTAAACAAACATGTTCAGTAAGTATGGAAAAGTTTGACACTTTAGAATAAAATATCACAGTATTAATGAAACAAAACGAGACAGAGATGGAGAAATTTAACAATATCAGCTAAATGCATGGGACAGTTTCAATGACTCAAGTAAAAGTAGGTGTTGAATGTAAAGAATAGAATAATTATATTAAATATTCAAAAACATTAATATGCAATCAATTTTTCTCAAAATTAAACTGCTTTAATTCTGACTACAATCTAATATTTGTATAAGGAATTGATGAATATAGCATCATTTGTAAAATTGCACTATGAAGCTGAGAGTTCCAATATGCACTTGATATAATTCCATGAAACAAATAGCAATAATTCCCCTCAGTGGTTATACTAAATTCACAGTCAATGATATCTCTTGTAAAAAGTGGCTTTCCTCTTTGGGTTCATCTTATTTAATATATATACTTAACAATAATGGGAAACAGATAATATTAAAAGAATCATTTTACAGATGATTGCATCATTATAGACTAGAAGTTAATAACATGCTCAATGTAAAATTGCTACAAATATAATATATAGAAAATTAGGAATATATAGATAATTATAAAGTTCTATTCTGAATTATATGGCTTTATTCATTCTTTAAAAGGAAGTGCTAACATATAAGTTATATAATCCTATTCTTCTTCTTTATTCGAGATATACAAACCAGTATCAAATGTTAGTCAATTTTAGATTGTCTGCAGAATTGTAATTAAAAGAGTAGAAAAAATGATCTAGTGGATAAAAGAAGATCATTTATTTGCTAAATACCAACATATTCTTTTTCAACTGCAATGTTAAACTACATTCACATTTCTTTTCTACTGACTTAGGCACAGAAGCGAGATGTATTCGAACATTCGTTCCAAAACATTTATTAATTACAAATTTTATTTAGCTTAACATATGTGAATGAGAAAAATAGTTGAATATTATTCGTGAAGCAGATACTATAAATACTCTCTAAAACCTGATAGACTATGACGAAAAGAGTCATGTCACTTGAGTATAGAGAATATAACAAGAGAAGAAACGTTTTCAGACCTGTGTGTACATTGTATTAATGAGAGTATATGCACTCATTCTTCTCCCATGAAGATTAATTTTTTTTATTATTTCAATATTTAAATTTTTTATATTATAATAAAAACATAATTTCTTCCTTTGCTCCAACATACCTGCTTTGTTCTCCTTCAAATTCTTGCCCTCTATTTGTTTTTTATGCATATTGCATCTGTATTTCTAAATAAAAGAATACAAACTGCTTAGTCCATATATGTTACTTATTTGTGGTTTTCAGGACTGAGTCAGATATTGTACATGCAATTGGAATACTCTTCCTTGGCAAAGACTATATCTTTTGTTGTCTATTTTTTGTAACAGTATGTCTTCATCTGTAATTGAGTCTATTAGCATTCTGCCTAAACTCCACCCCCACAGTTACCTGGCAACAGTCAGGTAACCCTGGCCCACTATAAAGGGGCTGCTTGCCCCCTCCTCTCTCTTCTTGCTCTCTTGCTCTCTTACTCTCTTGCCCTCTCACCCTCTTGCTCTCATGATCCTTCTGTCCCCTTGCCCCTTCCCCCTTCACTTCCCCCTTTCTTCACGTGGTCATGGCTAACCTTTATTTCTCTTCTCTTCTCTTCTCTTCTCTTCTCTTCTCTTCTCTTCTCTTCTCTTCTCTTCTCTTCTCTCTCTCTCTGTCTCTGTCTCTCTCCTCTGTCTCTGTCTCTCTCTGTCTCTGTCTCTGCTTTTGTCTCTGTCCTCTCTCTCTCTCCTCTTCCCTCTCTCTGCCTCTACTACCCTCCTAACTCCCCTCCCCAAGCCCTGAATAAACTTTATTCTATACTATACTGGAGTGTGACTGGTCCTTCAAGGGCAAGAGATGCCTTGGCATGGGTCCACTAAGATGTCCCCTTCCCCCATACCTCACCACACATACCCATTAAACATATTCCTATATCTCTTTATTTTTTTATAAACACATCAGAGGTCTAATGAGATTCCCCAGTTATATTTTAACATGTAGATTGTGCCATTTGTATGGCCCTCATGCCTCACTGGACAACAATAGGAGGACTAGAGCCATTACAAGGTCCCCTTCAATTATTGGAGGTCAGGCCTCTATCCCCGCCTTCGCAATATTAGACTCGCCACAGCCCTTCTATACTTAAGAGAAGGGAGGCGATGTCAGGGACAGCCCTGCTTATACACTGAAGTCCTAAAATCAGCCATAGGCCTAAAATCAGGAATAGGCCTGGCATACATACATGCTAACACAGTCTTGGATCTCTGTGTAAAAACACTGAAACATATGGCTATAAGCTATTGTAAACTGGCAGCTTTTGTGGAAATTTACCAGCCTGGGTAGTCATAGACCTTGTAAATAGGTAAGCCTCAGCGGATAGTACCAACTTAGATAAGGACAAGTGAATCATAGTTAGAGTCATAGAGACCTGTCCCCTGAACCTTCACCCAGCCGATACCCTGTTCTGAAAGATATCTGTACTCCCCCTGAACACCTATGCTCCGGTGTCATCCCCTTCCCCACATCCTGCATTTTTGTGTTTATTACCCCCGTGTGAATAAGTAAAAATTACGATTTGATTAAAATAAATAAATAGATAGATAGATAAATAAATAAATAAATAAATAAATAAATAAATAAATAAAAGAATGGTGCCATCCTTGTTCACATCAAGTTTAGCCAGCACTGTTGGGTAGACTTTGTGGCTATAATTTCTCTGACATCTCTAGGCAACACAATCTAATATCAAACCCCTGTTCCTCATCTCTTACAAATACTGAAACTCCCTCTTCTGCAGTGGTCCCTGTGCCTTGGTGCTAGAGTAATGTATATGTATCAATCACGACTAGGAAACACAACTCTGCATTTTGATTGATTGTAGCTTTGTTTGATTGATTGTCTCTGTATGTTCAAATAGAAGTTTCCTTCATAAGGAATGATAACTACAAAAAATTTTTCTGACTCAAAAAAATTTTTGGGTTTAAAAAACTTTTGGGAAATTTCGGCCAGGGTTTTTTTCAAATTTAAAAGAAGTGATTGGGGGGCCCGATTTGGTTTTTTTGGAGTTTTGGTTGAATTAATTTTTCCCAGTCAAAAGATCGAAGTCTTTGTATTTTCTTTGGGGGGATTAAATCTTCAAAAAATTGAATGAATTTAGGGGAAGGGCCCTTTTTTCGGGTTTTTTCGTGTAAAGAATGATATTTCAAAGTATCCTTTGATCGAAAATCAAAACCCTGTGTCAAAGAATCCTTTTCTGGGATCATGGTGCTCCCCTATTAACTTGTTCCCGTTTTTTTCTTTTTTTGTTTAAAAAAAAGTTTTTCTCCCAAAAGGGTCTTGTCTTTTCCCTTTAAAAAAATTCTGTGTTCTGTTTTGTTTTATTTATTTCTGTTTCTTTTAAAATGTTTTAGCCCCAATTGTCTTTAGAAGGCCCCGGTCACATTAAAACCCTTTTTGTGTTATTAAGAATGGGGAAAAAGTCGTGAAGGAAGAAGTTTCATGTAGGACATTATAAGTACAGGCCAAAAAGATTTTTGAAAAGTGTTTTACATGTTCATGAAAGTTTGGACCCATGGTTTGATTTAAAAGTCAGCGAAAAAGGGGGTACCTGAAAATCTAGCATTAAAAAGACGGGCCCAAGGAAAGTGGCCAGTGACACAGAATAATTTGTCTTTTTCCAATTTTAAATGAGACAGCCCTCAACAAAAAAGGGGTGGTTTGACCCTCAAGAAGTTGGCCCTATAATGAAGATACAACAGAACAGACACATGGGGAACACACACTAACACGCTGAAAAATTTTGCTGTGTCCCCTTTAAATGCAAATCTGTATAACTACTTTTAAAAAAAGAATATGATTTGCAAAAAATAGCCAAAGAAATAAGATTTACAAAAGTTTCTTTTTTCCTCTTGACAATTTTGTTTTTTGAAGTCATCTTTAAAAATATTTTTGAAGCTGAAACCTTTGGAAAAACCCAAAAGTTAGGGAAAAATTATTTTCTTTTTTAAAATTTACTTATAAATACACATATTATTTGTAATAAGAAAGAAAAAAAATTTAAAAGAAATTTTAAAAATGATACACGTTTTGTTGGGGCCCCTTGAAATTTAAAATCTGACCCTTCTACTCAAACCCCCCAGTTTCAAAGGGGGCTAGTGCAAATTTACTTTTTAGGAGAAGCTGTTTGGGCATAAAGGGTGTAAAAGATCACAAGAGAAATATTTCAATTTAGGGTAGATTTTGGGGCAGTACAAAAAAGCCACGCTCGTGCAAATTAAAGTGCAATAAGCCAACAAAAGTCATTGAAATTTACTACTGGAGGCAAAATAGAAAGCTGATAAACCAAAGTAAAATGTTTTGTTTTTAAATAAACGTACAATATACTACTGATTTGTGAGATTTAGTGACTATGGGTCTCAAAGGGAAAAAACTACATCAACACAGAAATTTTAAATCATTTTTTAAAAGTTACTAAAGTAAATAAATCAAAAATTGAAATGATTATGTAAAATAGGGTTTTCCCAGAAATTAATGCTTACATTGCGAACAAATTCTTTCCATGAAAAATGTGAGGAAAACAAAAATAGCTATATTGTTTGTTTCAATTCTTAGCACAAAAATAATCTTGATTAAAAAGACATTTATTTTTTGATGTTTTTTTGTACTTAAAAAATTTTTTCTCTTCTAAAAAAATATGGTTTTAAAAATTTTGCTTTTAAATTAGAGAAATAAGCAAGTCACATTTACAGGTGAAACATGGGCTTTAAAAGTCAATTAGGAAATCAGTTATTTATTCAGTGTACTTTTCCCCTTAACTTACAAAAAATTTTTCGACGCCAAAATTCATCGAAAAGAGAAAAACAAAAAAAGAAAATTAAATTTTTAAACAAAAAAATAAATCCAGTTTTACTTGTTGTGGATAACTTAAATTTGGAATTTGTTGGTTTCAGGGCACAATGCCAAAAATTTTATGAGATAGGTCAAAAACACTGTGAAGTAAATAAAGATTATAATTAAAAAACCATGATGGAAGTCAAAGGAATTTTTGATAGATCCTCAAAAAGGAGTGCATTAATGAGAATGTTGCAATAAAGAAAACCTGGGCAATGATTTAGTTGTACATGTGAATTATACATATAAATTATAGCGTTACAATCCAACTTATGAAAAAAGCCAGTATTTATGGCTAGTGTCCACACGTGCTGTTAATAGTTGGTTAATACTAATTAGACTTTTGAAATAACACAACCCGTTCTTAAAATTTTCTTTGGAATTTGTATTTTCCATTTTATAATTCTACAAAATTAAAAATTGGTAAATTTCTTGAATTTTCAGATAAAATTAATATAAATGTTTTTCAATGAAAGACCAGAATAACCTTCAAGTTTTTGAAGATTTGCTTAGAAAAGAAACTTAAAAAGAAGCGATAATGGAAACGCTGCCTTCTTTCCATTTCAGCCAGAACACGCATGTAAATTCCAAGCAAAAGTGATCTTTACCCCAAAATTTAAAAAGGGTTAACTTTCACGGCATAGGAGAAATACAGAAGAATCTTTTTTTCAAGCTGTTACAATAGTTTTTGTCTGGCATTATTTGACTCCCCATAAGCTGTAGTCCCTAGAGACTTAACAATTTTTGTTTTCTTCCTCTAATAATTTACTTTCTTTATTAAAAGATGCTAGTCATTTTGGATCAAAGTCATTGCTCTGATCAACTACTGATTCCCTAGATATTTTTATGTACTGTGGGATAATGTTAATAGATAACTTATGTGTTTTGGTTATTTGTTCTTTTATTATGTAGATGTTTTCTAATAAGAACCAATTTAAAAGGAAAAACAAATTTAACCACCTAGTTTCAATTTGAAGTTCAAAATAATTAAGTAACTGATTGTTCTTGCTGCAGAGAAATTGTTATCATTCAAAAACTCTATCCAACCTCATAAGCTGTAAATTAATTCAGCCAATGTTGAGAGACATATATTCATAGGTCATAGGGATAGTTCGATTCTTTGTCTATTGTGAGTTAGAAAACATTTTTCGATTTTAAAAAAATACAAATCAACAAAGAGCTTTATTTATCTGCAGTGCTTTTTATCTGAAAGTATTGTGTTACTTAAACTTTGGGAAGATTTCCTCATCTAGTACTAGAAGGAATAATATAACCACATACATTGCAAAATATGGGGTGTATTATATGTTTGCTTTTAAAGAACTTGAGCTTGAAAGGCAGGTTTCCCAAAGAACAGGCTATTCCAACATGTAAAAAGGGAAAAAACAGTTTCCCTAGCAACAGGATATAGGTGAAAGCTCTCAGGAGTGATCCTTCAAACCCATGTTCCCTTTTGAGTTTTGGTAATTGCTTCCAAGCTCATGGAGGAAAAAACGAGTGAATGTATCAAAAAGAAATGGTCCAGATGGTGAAGGGCTTTTGCAGCATTTATGAGATGGCAAGTGACTTGTTGTTTGCAGTTTATAGGCAATAACAGGAATAGCTAGGATAGAATCCAAGTTTTTTTTCACCCTGTTATATGTTTCCCATTTCCATAAAGCATTAAAAAAAATGTGAGGGATTCTTATGAGAACATTAATCCTGTCTTATTGACATACAAGGGAAAAAATTGTCTTTGTTAGAATCACTTTCATTACTAATTTCTGTGTTTACCAGCAAGGGGAATTAAACTTCTCCCTGTGCCCTCCTACACAAAACTACACACACACACAACACACACCACACACACACACACACAATACACAAAAACCCCCACACTATAATACACAAAAACACATACATACACAAATACACACAAACCCCACACACAAGCTCACACACAAAATCATCACATACGTTCACTCAAACACAGAAAACATACCACTCTTCTAGAATGAAAGGGAGATTGGGGGAAATTGCAACATTTTGACAGGAGCATTATACTAATTATTCTCCTGATAGGAAACTCAGCCCACATTCTTTTAAGCTTTTGCTCCACTATCAAGTTTTTGACACGATGAAGATGTTTCAAACTTATTCCAGAGGTGAATGAATTGCTTCACTTATGACATGTTTTTCTTCAAATTATCCAATTTTTTTGCTGAAAGGGAAACCACAGAAATGAGAACTTTCTTTGCTAATTCTATTTAATACTTAATTCATCATGCGCAATGCTAGAGGCTGGGAATAGGAAAATGAATAAATGAAGAGTCCTGGCCCCCCAAAGGCCTGAAATCATTTCACTATGAAACATCCAGGAATTTGAAATAATTTTAGTAATTAGTCCATTTCTTCTGTAATATTTCATAATTCTATGATGAGCAATGTCGTGACCGGTTTTGAATTTCAAAATTGCGTTTAGAAATATAAAAAGACAGGAAGGAAATGGTCTTTGCGAATTTGCTTACTTGTAAACAAACATGTTCAGTAAGTATGGAAAATTTTGACACTTTTAGAAAAAAATATCACAGTTTTTAATGAAACAAAACGAGACAGAGATGGAGAAATTTAACAATATCAGCTAAATGCATGGGACAGTTTCAATGACTCAAGTAAAAGTAGGTGTTGAATGTAAAGAATAGAAAAATTTTATTAATATTCAAAAAACATTAATATGCAATCAATTTTTCTCAAAATTAAACTGCTTTAATTCTGATACAATCTAATATTGTATAAGGAATTGATGAATATAGCATCATTTGTAAAATTGCCTATAAAGCTGAGAGTTCCAATATGCACTTGATATAATTCCATGAAACAAATAGAAATAATTCCCCTCAGTGGTTATACTAAATTCAAAAGTCAAGGGATATCTCTTGAAAAAAAATGGCTTTCCTCTTTGGGTTCCATCTTATTTAATATATATATTAACAATAATGGGAAACAGATAATATTAAAAGAATCATTTTACAGATGATTGCATCATTATAGACTAGAAGTTAATAACATGCTCAATTTTAAAATTGCTACAAAATATAATATATAGAAAATTAGGAATATATAGTAATTATTAAGTTCTATTCTGAATTATTTTCCTTTTTTCATTCTTTAAAAGGAAGTGCTAACTATAAGTTTATATAATCCTATTCTTCTTCTTTATTCGAGATATACAAACCAGTATCAAATGTTAGTCAATTTTAGATTGTCTGCGGGAATTGTAATTAAAAGAGTAGAAAAAATGATCTAGTGGATAAAAGAAGATCATTTATTGCTAAATTTACCAACATATTCTTTTTCAACTGCAATTTTAAAAACTACATTCACATTTCTTTTCTACTGACTTAGGCACAGAAGCGAGATGTATTCGAACATTCGTTCCAAAACATTTATTAATTACAAATTTTATTTAGCTTAACATATGTGAATGAAAAAAATTTATTTGAATATTATTCGTGAAGCAGATACTATAAATACTCTCTAAAACCTGATAGACTATGACGAAAAGAGTCATGTCACTTGAGTATAGAGAATATAACAAGAGAAGAAACGTTTTCAGACCTGTGTTGTACATTGTATTAATGAGAGTATTGCACTCATTCTTCCCCATGAAGATTAATTTTTTTATTATTTCAATATTTAAATTTTTTATATTATAATAAAAACATAATTTCTTCCTTTGCTCCAACATACCTGCTTTTTTTCTCCTCAAATTTTGCCCTCTATTTGTTTTTTATGCATATTGCAATCTGTATTTCTAAATAAAAGATACAAACTCTTAGCCCATATATTTTACTTTTTGTTTTGTTTTTCAGGATGAGTCGAATTGTAATGCAATTGGAATACTTTCCGGGAAAAGACTAAAATCTTTTGTTTCTTTTTTTTTTTAAAGTATGTTTCATTGTAATTTGGTCTATTAGCATTTCCCCTAAACCCCACCCCCCAGTTCCTGGCAACAGTCAGGAAACCCCTGCCCATATAAAGGGGTGCTTGCCCCCTCCTCTTCTTCTTGCTCTCTTGCTCTCTTACTCTCTTGCCCTCCACCTCTTGTCTCATGATCCTTTCTGCCCCTTGCCCCTTCCCCCTTCATTTCCCCCCTTTCTTCCCCCGGGGTCAGGCAAACCTTTATTTTCTTCTCTTCTCCCCCTTCTTTCTTTCTTCTCTTCTCTTTTTCTTTCTTTTTCTTTCTTTGTCTTTCTCCCCCCCTTTCGTTCTGTTTTTCTTTGCTCTGCCCTTCTCTGTCCCCTGTCTTCTCTCTCTCTCCTTCCCCTCTCTCCCTACACCCCCTAACTCCCCCCCCCCAAAGCCCTGAAAAAAAATTTTTCTATACTTAGGAGTGTGCGGGTCTTCAGGGAAAGAGATGCCTTGGGCAGGGGCCCACTGATGCCCCCTTCCCCCATACCTCCCCACATACCAAAAAAACAACCCATATTCTTTATTTTTTTATAAAACTCAAGGTTAATGAGATTCCCCGTTATATTTTAACATGTAGATTGTCCCTTTTGTATGGCCCCAGCCTCACTGGCAAAAAATAGGAGGACTAGACCCTTTACAAGGTCCCTTCAATTATTGGAGGTAGGCCTCTATCCCCGCCTTACAATATTAGATCGCCACACCCCTTCTATATTAAAGAGAAGGGAGGGATGTAGGGCCCCCTGCTTATAACTGGGGGCCAAAAAACAGCCATAGGCCTAAAATCAGAATAGGCCGGGCATCAACTGCAAAACCAGTCTTGGATCTTGTGTAAAAACACTGAAACATATGGCTATAAGCTATTGTAAACGGCAGTTTTTTGTGGAAATTTACAGCTGGGTAGTCATAGCCTTGTAAATAGGTAACCTCAGCGGTAGTACCAACTTAGAAAGGAAAGTAAAATCATATTTAGAGCATAGAGACCTGTCCCCTGAACCTTCACCCAGCCGATACCCTGTTCTGAAAGATATCTGTACCCCCCCTAAAACCCCTATGCTCCGGTGTCATCCCTTCCCCCACCCCTGCATTTTTGTGTTTATTACCCCGGTGAATAAGTAAAAATTACGTTTTGTTTAAAATAAAAAAATAGATAGATAGATAAAATAAATAAAAAAATAAATAAATAAAAAATAAATAAAAGAATGGTGCCTTTCCTGTTACATAAAGTTTAGCCGCACTGTTGGTAGATTTTGTGGCTTTTTCTCTGAATTCTAGGCAAACAATCAATTCCCCCCTGCCCCTCATCTTTTCAAATATGAAACTCCCTCTTCTGCGTGGTCCCTGGCCTTGGTGCTAGAGTAATGTATAGGGATCAATCAGATGGAAACACACTCTGCATTTTGATTGATGTGCTTTGTTTGATTGATTGTCTTGTTGTTCAAATGAATTTTCCCTTCTAAGGAATGATAACTACATCATTTGGTATAAAAATTGATGTTAGAATGTAGTTGGGGTTATGGGTTTGGTGAAGTGATTATGTTT
Organism: Mastomys natalensis; assembly: GCA_021653895.1. Taxonomy (NCBI): domain Eukaryota; kingdom Metazoa; phylum Chordata; class Mammalia; order Rodentia; family Muridae; genus Mastomys; species Mastomys natalensis. The sequence goes on along the minus strand of JAJTUV010001417.1, from coordinate 287,198 downwards.
TCCCTTCAAGCCCAAAGGCTTCACAAGTCATTATAAATTTCTGGTTTAGTTCGAAATAGGGTTTTCCCTATTGTTGGCCAACCAAATAAAAAACCTGTGTTTATCCAATTATGCCATTACTGTACCCTAGGTTGTAGTGATGTATTTGTTGTGCTTCATGGTTCCATAGATTAAAGGTTTGCTTCCTTCTTTCCCTTTTGGGAAATCTTGCACAAAAATCTATGGTCCCATGGGGGCAGTCCTCAGGTGTGGGCTTTCACATCAGACCTCCCTTAGATCCTCTGTACTCAAAGTGCATGGTTTCTACCAATGGTATTTTTTTTTCTTTTTGGGAAATGCAATCAAGAGAAGTCCCAATATCCTATAATTTTGGTGCTCCGGACAACCCAAAAAATGATTTTAAAAGGAGATTTTCAGGGTTTGGTTTTGGGGGGGTTTTTTTTACATTGCCTGGGCTTTTTGGAAAAGCATTCCCCAGTTCAAGTGGAATTTTCTTTAAAATTAAGATTTAGTGTATAACAGGTTACCATTTTTTGGATGCTTGGAGATAGAAATTGTTTTCCTTTATGATCTTTTTCGATCTTTGCTGTTTTCCTTTTGCTAAATACCAACATATTCTTTTTCAACTGCAATGTTAAACTACATTCACATTTCTTTTCTACTGACTTAGGCACAGAAGCGAGATGTATTCGAACATTCGTTCCAAAACATTTATTAATTACAAATTTTATTTAGCTTAACATATGTGAATGAGAAAAATAGTTGAATATTATTCGTGAAGCAGATACTATAAATACTCTCTAAAACCTGATAGACTCATGACGAAAAGAGTCATGTCACTTGAGTATAGAGAATATAACAAGAGAAGAAACGTTTTCAGACCTGTGTTGTACATTGTATTAATGAGAGTATATGCACTCATTCTTCTCCATGAAGATTAATTTTTTTATTATTTCAATATTTAAATTTTTTATATTATAATAAAAACATAATTTCTTCCTTTGCTCCAACATACCTGCTTTGTTCTCCTTCAAATTCTTGCCCTCTATTTGTTTTTTATGCATATGTGCATCTGTATTTCTAAATAAAAGAATACAAACTGCTTAGTCCATATATGTTACTTATTTGTGTGTTTTCAGGACTGAGTCAGATATTGTACATGCAATTGGAATACTCTTCCTTGGCAAAGACTATATCTTTTGTTGTCTATTTTTTGTAACAGTATGTCTTCATCTGTAATTGAGTCTATTAGCATTCTGCTAAACTCCACCCCCACAGTTACCTGGCAACAGTCAGGTAACCCTGGCCCACTATAAAGGGGCTGCTTGCCCCCTCCTCTCTCTTCTTGCTCTCTTGCTCTCTTACTCTCTTGCCCTCTCACCCTCTTGCTCTCATGATCCTTCTGTCCCCTTGCCCCTTCCCCCTTCACTTCCCCTTTCTTCACGTGGTCATGGCTAACCTTTATTTCTCTTCTCTTCTCTTCTCTTCTCTTCTCTCTCTCTTCTCTTCTCTTCTCTTCTTCTCTTCTCTTCTCTCTCGCTCTGTCTCTCTCCTCTGTCTCTGTCTCTCTCTGTCTCTGTCTCTCTCTGTCTCTGTCTCTCTCTCTCTCTCCTCTTCCCTCTCTCTGCCTCTACTACCCTCCTAACTCCCCTCCCCAAGCCCTGAATAAACTTTATTCTATACTATACTGGAGTGTGACTGGTCCTTCAAGGGCAAGAGATGCCTTGGCATGGGTCCACTAAGATGTCCCCTTCCCCATACCTCACCACACATACCCATTAAACATATTCCTATATCTCTTTATTTTTTTATAAACACATCAGAGGTCTAATGAGATTCCCCAGTTATATTTTAACATGTAGATTGTGCCATTTGTATGGCCCTCATGCCTCACTGGACAACAATAGGAGGACTAGAGCCATTACAAGGTCCCCTTCAATTATTGGAGGTCAGGCCTCTATCCCCGCCTTCGCAATATTAGATCGCCACAGCCCTTCTATACTTAAGAGAAGGGAGGCGATGTCAGGGACAGCCCTGCTTATACACTGAAGTCCTAAAATCAGCCATAGGCCTAAAATCAGGAATAGGCCTGGCATACATACATGCTAACACAGTCTTGGATCTCTGTGTAAAAACACTGAAACATATGGCTATAAGCTATTGTAAACTGGCAGCTTTTGTGGAAATTTACCAGCCTGGGTAGTCATAGACCTTGTAAATAGGTAAGCCTCAGCGGATAGTACCAACTTAGATAAGGACAAGTGAATCATAGTTAGAGTCATAGAGACCTGTCCCCTGAACCTTCACCAGCCGATACCTGTTCTGAAAGATATCTGTACTCCCCCTGAACACCTATGCTCCGGTGTCATCCCCTTCCCCACATCCTGCATTTTTGTGTTTATTACCCCCGTGTGAATAAGTAAAAATTACGATTTGATTAAAATAAATAAATAGATAGATAGATAAATAAATAAATAAATAAATAAATAAATAAATAAATAAAAGAATGGTGCCATCCTTGTTCACATCAAGTTTAGCCAGCACTGTTGGGTAGACTTTGTGGCTATAATTTCTCTGACATCTCTAGGCAACACAATCTAATATCAAACCCTCTGTTCCTCATCTCTTACAAATACTGAAACTCCCTCTTCTGCAGTGGTCCCTGTGCCTTGGTGCTAGAGTAATGTATATGTATCAATCACGACTAGGAAACACAACTCTGCATTTTGATTGATGTAGCTTTGTTTGATTGATTGTCTCTGTATGTTACAAATAGAAGTTTCCTTCATAAGGAATGATAACTACACTCATCTCTGGTATAAGAATTGATGCTTAGAATGTAGTTAAGATTATGCTGGTTTGGTGAAGTGATTATAGATTTTCCTTCAAGACTCACGGCTTCACAAGTCCATTATAAATTTCTAGGTTTCCAGTTCGAAATATGGTTTTCCTATTGTTGAGCCAACCTAATAGAAACCTGTGATTACCTCCAATATATGCCATTACTGTACCCATAGGTCTGTAGTGATGCTCATCATTGTTGTGCTTCATAGGTTCCATAGATTAAAAGGTTGCTTCCCTTCTTCCTACCTTTGGAATCTTGCACAACAATCTATGGTACCATGTGGGCTAGTCCTCAGGTGTGAGGCTTTCACATCAGACCTACCTTAGATCCTCTGTACTCAAAGTGCATGGTTTCTTCATCAATAGGTATTTTTTTCTACTTCTTGGATGCAATCAAGAGAAGTAGCAATATCCTATATATTTTGGTGCTCTCTTGAGCAACCCACACAATGACTATTAAAGGAGATTTTCATGGTTGGTATTGGGGTTTTTGTTACATTGCCTGTGGCTTTTTGGAAAAGCATTGCCAGTTCAAGTAGGAAATTCCTTTGAAATTATAGATTTATGTGTATACACAGGCTTACACATATTTTAGGTATGCTTAGGTAGATAGAAGTATGATTTCCTTATGATCTTTTTCAGACATCTATGCTGTCATTTTGCTTCAGTTTTGATCTGATGACAGAAATGAGAAGAACGAGGGAGAAGGACTTAGTTTCTTTTGTTGATTTTCCTCCCTCCAATTTTATTCTTCCTTCTTATCTTCCTGACTTTCCTCTTTTCTCTTTTTCATCCCACCTTCATTTCCTTCTTGTTCCTTCCTCCTTCCTGCCTTCTTATTTTTTTCATTTTTGTCTGAAGATTTTCTATGTCTTCTGGAAATGTTCTTCCTTTATATATAGTCTCACTGTTTTCAAAAGCTTGCTAGTCTTTCCAACATTCCAGTCATTAGCATGGCTATGTTTTCATAGGTGTGAGCATATGGAGAGTCAGAGGTTAAATGTTATTTATTCCTGGATGTTAATTTTGTGGTTTACCATAATCCCTTTTTGGGGGGCATATTTTAACACTTTTCCTTTCACACAGCTCCTCCAGATTATCTTCAGAGTAACAAAATTGCAAATGAAAAATGTAAAGATATTTGGATGTGTGTATGTTATCCATGGCTCTCTTACAGAACTGAATAAACTGAATGGATATTTACCAAAAGCAGAGTTATGGAAAAAATGGAAGAGCCAGAAGATCAGGGAGTCCACTGTGAGATTATGTCTCTTAATAATTTCAGAAGTGACACCAATATATTGTCACCAATATGATGACCTAAACATGAATCAATAAAGAATGATACCAGTAGACATTACAAAGTGGATACAGGAAAGCCCATGGAGACTCAACACTACAAAAAAAAAAAAAAAAAAAGAAAAAAATCAGGCAACTAAGGAATGCTGAAATTGGGTAGAATACATTGTTTTCTATGGGTAAGCACACCAAATGGTTGTCCAACACCAACAATCAATCTGAAAACATACATAGCATTAACACTATACAAACTGAAAGGGTTTTATATTTAGGAATATCTATTGTATATAAATATCAAATATAAATATAACATCAATTAATGATAAGAGGGTTGTGAGTTTAAAAGTGAGAAAGGCTTAATCCCAGCGCTTGGGAGGCAGAGGCAGGTGGATTTCTGAGTTCGAGGCCAGCCTGGTCTACAGAGTGAGTTCCAGGATAGCCAGGACTATAGAGAGAGAAACCCTGTCTTGAAAAACCAAAAGAAAAAACAAAGGGAGAAAGGCAGTGTGTGTAGGAGGGTTAAGAGGGAGGAAAAGGAAGGGAAGGATGGTGTCATTGCATTATAATCTCAAAAATAAAAGAATAAAGAAGGCAAGTATTAGAATGTCTTACACTGTACAGAATGAAGAGTGCAACAGTGATATATTCACACTGGTGAGAACTGTAGCTGCTCAGTCCATAGGACTGGAATCCTGAGGCACTCTAATCTTTCCCTAAAGGGCAGGCAGATTCATACAGAGCTACTGACTTTCAGCACAAGTGAAAAGTCTGAGGAACCAGGATTCCTTTCTTAGAAATGGTGACCGTAAAAGGAGATGCAGAACATGCACCTATGAACTTGTACCACGAATCACACCCAAGCAGGAAAAAAAACCACAGAGCATTCCTTTGAATCACCTTATATCTGGACCAGGAGTTTTAGATACCACATCTATTCAAGGTAATATTACTACTTTAGTCACTGTTATCTAGAACACTCCACACAAGTATGCCCATGGTTAGCCTAATCTAGAGCATCCCTCACAGATGTGAGCAGAGGATTTGTCTCCTGTGTTTTCATAGTTATCAAGATAACAATCAATACTAACATCACAAAGCACTAAAGAGACTAACGTCACCAAGCATTGGATGATATTGATAGAGAGGAGAAAATAACATGAGATCTTTCAATCCTCATTCTCTACTGACCATTTATGTTTATTGGGTCCTGACAACACTGTTCACTCTAAGCAAACAAGTATTAATTTATTCAGAAAGCATTTTTATAAGACTTGAAATCAATATTTAATGTTTCATACTAAAAAAAAAAAGCTAAATGGGTATATCAAATTGTTCATGTGTATTTATTTTAGACAAGATATTGTGAGACCCATGCTTTGCAACGAAAAGTAGTATTACTCAGTCCATATACAATCATTTTATGAGAAATAATAGATTTTATGAAGTCTACCAACATACCAAGCTAATTAATTATCTGCTATACATTTGGAGATATCTTGCTTATTAAGAATTAAATTGTGGCCAGGCAGTGGTGGCATACACCTTTAATCCCAGCACTTGGGACGCAGAAGCAGGAGGATTTCTGAGTTCGAGGCCAGTCTGGTCTACAGAGTGAGTTCCAGGACAGCCAGGGCTACACAGAGAAACCCTGTATCGAAAAACCAAAAAAAAAAAAAAAAAAAGAATTAAATTGTGAGCATTGTTAGCATATGGAGAGTTAGAGGTTAAATGTTATTTATTCCCAGGTGTTAATTTTGTGGTTTACCATGATCCCTTAGGGTTTTATTATTTTTTTGGCATATTTAACACACTTCCTTTCACACAGCTCCTCCACATTATCTTCAGAGTATCAAAATGGCATCCCATGTGTAGTCACCAAAGGCAGACGCTTTTGTGGATGTCAGGAAGTGCATACTGACAGGAGCCTGATATAGCTGTCTCCTTAGAGGTCTGCTGGACCCTGACATATACAGAGGCTAATGCTCACAGCTAACCATTGAACTGATCACTGGGTCCCTGATGGAGGAGTTAGAGGGAGGATTGAATGAGCTGAAGGGGTTTGCAGCCTCATGGGGAGAGCAACAATACCAACCAACCATAGCTAACAGCCAGCTTGGGAACACACATGGAGAGACCCCTGAATCGAGATGTATATGTAAGGGAAGGTGGACTTCTCAGGCATTGGTGGAGAGGAGGCCCTTGGTCCAGTGAAGGCTGGATGCCCCAGTGTGGGGGCAAGCGAGGGTTGGGAGGCAGGAGTGGTACACTCTCATAGAAGCAGGATGGGGGATGGGATAGGGTGTTTCAGGGGCGGGAATGGAGAAAGGGGATAACATCTGACATGTAAATAAATAAAATATCCAATCTTTAAAAAGAAAAAAAAGAATTAAATTGTAGCAGTTCTTAGGACTTTGCTTGAAAATACTCTACTCTGTCTCTGTCTCTGCTCTCCCTTGGCTCTTGAGTCATCATCATCATTGGGTTCACACCTGTTATCATGTCATTCTTTCTCATTTTCACAAACTCCCTTTCCTATTACAATTTTAAAATTTCCATCTTCATTTACATTTATTAATGACTTCAGGGAGGCACCTTAATCATGTCTGTAATGAGTTGTTAGCTTCAATTAAAGAAGCTGGCCCTTCTCTAACCTGGTTGTCCTTTCCATGATCTTTATCTATCAACTCTTACAGGTTAACGCTCAATGTCTGTGTGCCCACTGATGACAAGATCTAGTTTTCTACAGCTTTGAAATGGTTCCACTGACTTATGCCTTATTCCCTGGAATTATAAATGAAGTTAATACTGATGTATGTTATGCTCATGCGTAATCACTGCAAAGAGAAGACATTATGTATACAGAAAATATCTCATGACTCCTAACCGCACACACAAATTGCTTTCTTGCTGCAGTGTTTCTTTGTAAAATACAGGTAGTACCTATGAGTGTGAAAGGGTGCAAGGGAGAATAAGGACCACATTTCAGTGTGGCATGATAAATGTACCATGTTTCAAAATATTCTCAAAGAAGAGAAGCCAGGTGCAGGCAGAAAGTTGATGCAGAAAGAAAAATGCAATTTGTTGTCTTGAAATATGCATGTGAGTTGGCAGATTTTAGAAGTTTCTAAGTCTTTTTGTTACACTCTTTTTTTTATTATTCTTAATCATTCCATTCATTTACATCTCAAATGATATCCCACTTCCAAGTTACCCCTCCACAAACTCTCCATCCCATATCCTCCCTCTCCCCTATCCCCTTTACCTATATGAGGGTTCTTGCCACCACTACACTCTCCTGTCCCACTGCTCCAGAATCTCCCTAAGCTAGGGCATCAAACCTCCACAGGACCAAAGGCCTATTCTCCCATTGATATCAGACAAGGCCATCTTCTGCTACATATATGTCTAAAGCCATGCATCCCTCCCTGTATACAGCTTGGCAATCTACAGATTAAATGCGATCCCCATCAAAATTCCAACTCAATTCTTCATACAGTTACAAAGAGCAATTCTCAAATTCATTTGGAATAACAAAAATCCAAGGATAGTAAAAATTATTCTCAACAATAAAAGAACTTCTGGGCAAATCACCATCCCTGACCTCAAGCTATACTATAGAGCAATCGTAATAAAAAAAAAAATGGTACAGAGACAGGCAGGTAGGTCAAAGGAATAGAATTGAAGACCCAGAAATGAACCAATGCACCTATAGTCACTTGATCTTTGACAAAGAAGATAAAACCATCCAGTGGAAAAAGATAGCATTTTCAACACATGATGCTAGTTTAACTGTCGGTCACAATGTAGAAGAATGAAAATTGATCCATTCTTCTCAGTTTGTATAAAACTCAAGTCCAAGTGGATCCACATTAAACCAGAGACACTGAATCTAATGGAAGAGAAAGCGAGGAAGAACCTTAAATACATGGGCACAGGGGAAAATTTCCTGAAGAGAACATGACTGATGATCTTAGAACATCATGCTCTAAGATCAACAATTGACAAATAGGACCCATAAAATTGTTAGACACTTAATCATTAAAAATGTTGAGCATGATAGACATTGATTAAAAAAAAAAAAAGGACAAAAACAAACCTCTACAAAATTCTGAACACCAAAATTTCTGCTCAACATTGAGTCATTCTCCATGTAGGCAACTTTCAGACAGATTTATTGATGTTAAAGTGAATGAAGGAAATTGGTCACACACAGTCTATCAAGACCCACTATTAGCTAATAGTGCACTAATATAAACATAGGCAAATAGATAATGCAAATTAAGTTAAGTATGCTCATCTTTGCACAATGTGCCCACTCTGCATTTTTAAACCATTACAATAGTCTGTGAGGTGCTAAACTCACTGAAAGAGAAATCTACCTCCAACAATGCCAGATCATTTATCAGTTTGCTTAGTGTGAACTCTGAAAACCCCTGCAGACTCAGAGCAATGGGAGGATTTTCTCTTCTAATCTCACACCACAGTCAAAATTACACACTTGAGAAAGTTTTAGTCGGAGTGACTGGCAAAGTAACTTTTCAGTAAACACTTGAGATGATCCCAAGTATTATCTGCAGAAAAGAAAGACATAAAACAGACCACTTGATACAAAGCAGCACTATAAAATGTGGTTAATATTATGAGTTGAGAGATGAATATAGGAAAATAAATACAGGACAGATAAATACAATTATGGCTATTTAAAAGAAGACTCAAATACTGTACCTATATGATAATTACATAGAGAACAAATATTAATAAGATTAACAGTGGTAAAATCATTGACATGTATGCTTTGCTTGAATATTTACAGAACTAAAAGTCTCATTGTCAGTATGAAAGTGCAGGCTATTGAAACATGTTGATGATAAATGTTTATATATAAACTGGTAAGTGGATAAATAGCAAAGGGACACAAGAAGATTCTAAATCAACTTCACCTCTTCCCTTCTTCATGTTTTTAAATGTTAGCTTATTTTTATTGTTTATTTTAACTAAGTTGCTCATTTCTGTAACACAAGCTTTGGCAGAAAAACTAAAGAAAGGTTGATTTGTCTCACATGATAAGATGTTTGGGCTGTCATGGCAATGGGCCTAATTTTCCTTTCCCTTCTCACATCTTTGTGCTTCAAAACTAGACAGATTGGCTGGGAGTAAAGATGAATATAATCTTAGCAGCTATTCTAGAGTGACCTTCTTCAGCTAGTAATCTACTGTGTCCCAAGGTTTCAATAACATCTGGAACAGCACAGTCGGCTGTGGCCTACATTTTCAAACTGATGCGATGTAAGCATTTCTGTTTTTTTTTTTTTTTTAATTCATATTTGTTCAGCATTTTTATTTTTAGAAATTATTTTATCTTTTACATTCCAAATATTGCCCCCTTCCTGGTCCCCCTCCCAGATTTGTTCACCCTATCCCTCTCCCTTTTGCCTCTGAGAGAGTGATCCAACACCCACCCACTTCCCTTACCCGTCTACCCCCCTCCCACACCCTCCCACCCACACCTCACCCTCATCCCCCTTCCCTGTGGCATCAAGTCTCTACAGGATTATGCACATCCCCTCACACTGAGGCTAGACAACCCAGTCCTCTGCTACTTATGGACCAGCCCATGTATGCTCTTTGGTTGGTGGCTTAGTCTCTGGGAGATAGGAGGGGTACAGGTTAGTTGATAATGTTGGTCTCCCTATGAGATTGCTGTCCTGTTCAGTTTCTTCAGTCCTTCCCCTAATTCTTCAATAGGGGTCTCTGACCTCAGTTCAATGGTTGGTTCTAAGTATCTGCATTTGTCTCAGTCAGCTGCTGGAGATGCCTCCCAAAGGACAACCATGCTAGGCTCCTGTCTCCAGGCATGGCACAGCATCAGTAATAGTGTCAGGATTTGGTGACATCCAATGGGATAGATCCCAAGTTGGGTCTGTCACTGGATGGCCTTTCCATCAATCTCTGCTCCATTTTTGTCTCTGCATTTCTTTTAGATAGGAACAACTCTGGGTCAAATATTTTGAAGGTATGTTGGTGACACCATCCCTCCACTGGGGACCTTGACTATCTACTAGAAGTGGTCATTCAGAAAAAAGAGGTTACAGTATTTCAGTTTAAGATTTAAGTTAAGGTAGAAGATTTAAGGTATTAATAGTCTTTATCAAAATGAGGACTAGTTGCCAAATCCTCAGGAGTTTGAAGGCCGTGACTATAATTGAGCTTTCTTCTTCCACTGAAACACATCCATAAACTCAGATTCAAAGTGTTTTGAGTGGTCATGATATTAAAAAGACACACAATTAAGAACATAGAAAAGCAATATTTTGAGAATTTAAAGAACTATTAATTCCTGATCAAGTTTTGTTATACACAATTTGCTGCATTGTATTGAAATATTTTATTGGCTATATCAAAACAAAAATAAACTCTGATGAAGACAAAGAAGTTCATAAAGCCTTAGACATGTTTCTATAACATGACATAAATACATTATAGACTATCATTTTAAGCCAGTCTGAGTAAAATGTGACTACCCTGAATCATGGAGCAATAATTTTAGACAACCTACATCTGGAGTGCAGGGTTGAATGATAGTTAAGAACTGTTCATGTTAGCTGTGCTTTGTAAAATATGCAATACTTCTGACACTTTCATATGGGACTAATTCAGCTCTGTCAAAGGAATTTATTAAACACCTGCTAAGTAGCTAGTCCACAAAAGATGGAAAATTAAAACATAAAGGAAAATGAGATGTTTTTTCTAAGCAAGTATATAGAAGCTGTTGAAGAGAGGAAGGAAAGGGACACAAAGGTTAGTCAGTGGGAAATAAAATTCATCTTGCACATAGAAGGTAAAAAGAAAGCTGTTGAAGAACATGGCAGCTGTGTAGTTAATTTCTCTAAGATGCTTATCATGATATCGTTAGATGGAGATTGGAAAATCTTTCCATATTATTTTGTGTACAAATATGGAAGCGATAAATATTCTTAAGAAACACTGTTTTCTCTCTAGCACTTCTCAAAATTTTTATTTTAAGCCAATTACTTGAGTATTAGAAGAATGTATTTGAGTGATGTTTGCTCTATATTTTTTCTTCTTTTTAATCACATTTCATATGATATTTGTCACAGGTCTAAAACTATATACAAATATACTACAATATTATATATATGGAAACTGACTGTATATGTGAATGTGAATTTTTATTTCAATGGATTGATGTTGGCAGATAATTTAATGAGTCTTAGAGGTCTCTTCATCATTTAGAGAATTATATAATTACTATGTTAGCAAGAGGTGATATTCTGAAATGCCGAGTAGTCTGATAGTATTTCCCTTACATTACTGTGGATACAAAGACAAGTGGGAGCAATATAGCAACAATCACTTCAATGCAAACTGGAAGCAAAGCAAACCAGAAGTAAATCATGTGGACTTGAGGTATTTCGATTTTACTCACATCAGGAAACAAAGTCAGCCTCATAGAACAGGATAGTAACAAAACCATTCACAAGAGTCTGGAGATGGGGTATGTATGAGTGTGGTCATTTAGCATTCATTTATAGGTATACATATGTTAAAATATGTTGTACTAACAAATTTATATAATTTTAACATTCTGATTAATTTTTAAAATTGTATAAAAAAGTTTTAAAGTCTCTTAAAAATTCTATATAATCCTACAAAGTACTGGGTTCATACGTTATCCTCAGAGCTGAAATGGAATTACCATTCCCAAAAATCGTACTTTAGACCTGGAAATGTAATGTCTTGTAGGCACAACCCGAACTCTCAATCCTTTGGTAGTTAAAAGGTTAAAGCCATATTCAATTGGTAAATATTGTGTTACAATGTCTACTTATTCCTCAAACTGCACAAGATCTTTGTTCTAAAATTAACAGAAATACTTGGCATTTTCATGAGAAATTAAGTGTCTCATTCTAAGTTAAGACAATGAATTCTCTATTCATAACTTCATGGTCACATTTTCAAGGTGCTTCATCTTAAAGACCTTTCAGTTATGCTACAACACTTAATAAACTCTAGTTTATTTTCATTAAAGATTAATAGAACCTTCACCAAAATCAGCGTTAAATTTGTTGTAAAAAATAAATGTAAGCTTTTGTACTTAATTCATATCTAATACAAATATTTTTAGCTTCAGTATATGTAGATAATTTAAAATTTGATCATTAGAAATATCAGCAATATTGTCACAATAACTGCATTCTAGTTGAGGGTTGAGTTTGCACATGTACATTTGAGATATAAAATAAAAGGATTAAATATTTGATCATCTACTGTGTGATCTTTAATTAAAAGTAATTATAAGTGAGATTTAAGAAATAGTAGTACTGAATAAATTCTACATATATAGTGATCTTACATGTGTGCTTTTCAGGCCAGTTCTACTATAAATATCCTGATTGCTACAGGTATGCAGAAAAGGAACAAGAAACTGAAACATCAGAGCCAAAATAACTCCCCACTTAAAGGTATTTTCCTCAAAGACTATAGGAACTAACATGTAAGTAATTGTTTTCCCTTATTAATAATACTAAATACTAAATACTACAGCTATTAGACAATTATTTGATTACAAGAGTAGATCTTATAGTCTTCAATATTTAGAAAAGGAAGGCAGTATTAATATGAATGAAGAATGATTTTTCCTTTTACATATTTTTTTAAATGATGCCTTATATTTCTTGATGAGAAAGAGTATTTTGGCTGCACTGGCATTTTCTTTTATTAAAGATTTTCAAAAAGGAGAAAACAAGTAATGTTTGATATGAAAATTAATGAAACCTCTCTGCTATATGCAAAATGCTGATTATGTCCCTGGGAAATGTAGAGTGATGACTGGTCTATAACAAACGGTTCACAGGTCACAACTCTATCCATCAGTCAGTTTAGTCAGTACACACTCCATAATCTGAGTTTCTATGGGGACAAGAACATTTAAGCTAGAAGCTTCTCTCTTAGAGCAACAAAATGTGTAATACAGAGGAGTTTATACAGTGAGAAATACATACCTTCTCTTTAGGTAAGTATTTAGGCTCAGGTGTTAAAAAATAACGAATCCAGTGATTTTAGGCTCTGAGCATGTGCATCCTCTTTAGGCTGTAAACAGGTATAAGGCTCTCTGGTTTATCAATATGTTGTTGAAAGATGACTGTATCAGTTTTCAGGCATCGTGGACTTAAGAGAAACATCATAGCTAGTTAATAATACCACCTTTGCCTTTTATGGCACTTTTATTAGCGATTTATTTGAGAAATCTCTCAAGAAATTATTCTTTAAAAAATATGTTACTTAGAAATATATCATATACAATGGCCTAATTATGATTGTGGAAAAGTAAGCATCTGGCATTTTTATTCTTTATGGTAAGAGATAAATTCTGGTCTTATGGAAAGAGGAGAATATTTCTGTGGCACACAGAAATATTATCATTGCTTATGCACATGAAGACATTCTTGATAAAGATGATGTTAGGAAGTCAGTGGTGTTCAAGCTAACATGTAAGAAAATATTTATGTCATTAAACACCAATGAGGAGTATTGAAATAACAATGTCAGCAAAGTTATGTTACTATGCATAAGTTATAGCTATATTTACTAAGGACTTGATAAGAAATTGAGGTGGTGATTATAGATGTCACCCTCTCAAGGTTGTTTGATAATAGAAAGATAAAGATAAAAGAGTAGATACAAAGAAATAAAAGATATAGTATATTCTAAAAAATATGAGCAGTACGACATTTTGTGAACAACAAAGAACTATTTCTAAAATCTTCAAATATGGAAAGTTACTTACTGTGCTGAAGATGTTCAATGTTGAGGTTAGAGAGGACCTAGCACTGAACAGTTGTATAACTAGTTTTCCATGGCCAGTCTACAGGGATGCTCATCCAACTGTATCTTCAGATCTAGATGTTATTTAGAAAAGTGCATAGAAACATTTTATTATTTACCAGGTTAGGGAGTCTGTTTGATTTCCTTTGTTTTTAAATTTTTTATTTTATTTTTTTGTAAGGAAATGATGACCTGAAAAATGACTCAGTTGAGCTGGCCAGCTGACAACCAATTATGCAGGGACATTTAACAACTTTACCTAGCTGAACAGTGATTCAATCTAGAAAGAGGTGGTATTCTAGTGTTGGCTTGATATTCTCAGGAAGAAACTACAGAACAGAAGACAGCAGGAAGTAATATACTAAAAATATTATTGATTAGTTAATATTGGAGTTCATAATAATAAGTATGAGTCTACAGAGGATCAGTGAGCTGGGAAGGAAAAATGGGATGATAAATATTATGTATGAGAAATTTGGTACACTAGAAAACTGGTAGATTTTATTTAAAGGTTAACAATTTGAATGCAATATTGTATAGAATTCATATCAAATATTAACTTTTATTTTCAAATAAGTCTATATGAGTAAATAGGTATGTTTAATTAAATAGATCTATTAATAATTTACAAAGAACATAAGCAAGGAAATAATTGATGGTTTGGCCTGCATCTTTTTAATGTTTTATTACCTGTCCTATTTTAGCAAAATTAATTTTTTGTATAAGAATTTGAATCCAGCAACATGGCTACTTTGGAAAGAGATCACATCCAAAGACATAGGTCTGTGTGTTTCTCCTGGAAAACAGACACACCCTTAGTACATACCTTTAATCCTGGCTGGAATAAAGCCACACTTTTTATACAGACTTTTAATCCCAAACAAGTAATTAAGGGACAAAGAAAGCCTTGACAGAATGAGTCAGAGACAGGATGCATCCAACTCTCAGGAGAACAGACAGGACAAAGAAGCTACTTAAGAGCAGCACAAAGTGAGTCAGGAGTAGAGCCAGCTCAGTGAATGGTTCAGTTGAGTTCAGGCAATGCAGTGCAGTTAGTTAAGCTTAATTCAGTGCTGTTCCATGCAGTTAAGTTGAATGCAGCTATTCAATGCCATTCAGTTTGTGTATTCAATGCAGTCAGGGTAGTCAGTGCAGCCTGGTGAGTCAAGTTCATGGAATTCAGAGGCAGTTTTCCAAATAGAGCAAATCAGTGACAACCGAGAAAAGCCAGTTTGAATCAGTCAACTTGGAGAGGAGTTTTGGGTCAGAAGAGCTGAGTTGATCCAGCCAGGCAGGATTCAGAAAAAAATTAAAATGGGTGATCTTATTTAGGAGGAAGCCTCAGAGACAAGAAGTACATCTAGTGAACAAAAGCATCATTTAAAAATTTCAATTTCTTTAGGGCAAATATTTCTTATATTTTAATCCCAGCTGATTTAGATGGAATCTGCTGACCCACCTATGACCCTAATGATAGCTTTGAAGCACCTATTAATAGTCAACCAACATATGAGCTCAGGCCTTATAGGTCAAGACTAGCTCAGTATTAGATAGAAACCAGTTCAATTCTAGAGTGTTTACAAAATATTTAAATATTAAAAATTTAAAATATATAACTGACAACACTCTTAAACATAAAGACACCTTTAAGCTAGATGATCTTTATGTCACAGAGTTAGATTCTGGAAACAGTATAGAGGGCAAATGAATTAATCATGTTTTAAATTTCTCCAGATAATGTCTAATTTGATTCCCTGTATCTATTTGACTTGAATTTGTCTTTGTAGGCACAAAGTTTCTAATTATCCTGAACATTTTTCTATCCACTCAATTTAATTTCCTTCTTAAAAACAAAACAAAAAGAACAAAAACAAACAAGCAAATTTAAAAAATAACCTACAAGCCTAATTGTTCCTCTCAAAGTATTTTTTATTAATTATTTTATTTATTTTCATTTAAAATGTTGTCTCCCTTCCAGGTACCCTCTCCACAAGCACCTTACCCCATTCTTCCCCCTCTTTGCCTCTAAGAAGGTTCCCAACCCACCCACCTACTCCCATCTCACCCCTTTAGCATCCCTCTCTGTGGGGCATCAAGCTTCCACAGGACCAAGTACATCTGCCCCTACTGATGTCAAACAAGGCAGTCCTCTGCTACACATGGCCATCGACCAATCCATGTATGCTCTTTGGTTGGGGGCTTAGTCCCTAGGAGTTCTAAGGTGTCCTGTTAGTTTATGCTGTTGTTCTTCCTATAGAATTGAAATCTCCTTCAGTTCCTTCAGTCCTTCCCCTAACTCTTCCACTGGGCTCAGTCCAATGGTTGTATGTAAGTATCTGCATTTCTCTCAGTTGGTTGCTAGTAGAGCTTCTCAGAAGACAGCCATACAAGGCTCCTGTCTGCAAGCACATCTTAGCATCAGCAATAGAGTCTGGGGTTTGGTGCCTGTGCATGGGATGGAACACAAGTTAGGGTGGTCTCTTAATGGCCTTTCCTTCAGTCTCTGCTCCATTTTATATCTCTGCATTTCCTTTAGACAGGAACAATTCTGGGTCAAAATTTTTGAGATGGGTAGGTGACCCCATCCTTCAACAATGTTTATCTACTAGAAGTAAGGCCATGACTATCTATTCAAAGTGGTCATTTTGAGTTCCAACTCCCCATCACTGGGCATTTTGGCTAATGTCATCCCCATTGGGTCCTGGGACCCTCTCAAATCCCTGGTGTCTGGGGATTTCTAATAGTTTCCATCTCTGTTCCCCACCCAAAACTGCTGCATATTTCTATTCATTCTCCTGGCCCTCTGAATTTCTCTCCTATTCCCCTACCGCCGTAACTGATCTTGCTCCCCTATTTTCCTTCCCCCTTTCATCTGCCACCCAAGTCCCCTACTCCCTCTTCCTCCTGAGATTATTTTGTTCCTCTTTCTAAGTGGGATTGAAACATTCACACTTGGGTCTTCCATCTCATTAAGCTTCTTATGGTCTGTGAGTTGTAGAAAGGGTATTCTGAATATTTCGGCTAATATTCATTTATCAGAGAGTACATACCATGTAGGTCCTTCTGGAACTGGGTTACCTCACTCAGGATGATATTTTCTAGTTCCACGCATTTGACTGCAAAATTTGTGATGCCCTCATTTTTATTAGTTGATAGTATTCTATTGTATAATTGTACACATTTTCTGAATCCGTCTGGGATGTTTCCAGCTTCTGGCTATTATAATTAAGGCTGTTATGAACATAGTAGAGCATGTTTTCTTGTGATATAGTGAAGCATCTTTTGGGTATATGCCCTGGAGTGGAATAGCTGGGTCTTCAAATAGAACTATTTCCAATTTTCTGAGAAACCTCCTGATTGATTTCCAAAGTGGTTATACCATCTTGCAAAACCACCAGCAATGGAGGAGTATTCTTCTTTCTCCATATCCTCATCAGCATCTGCTGACACTTGAGTTTGATCTTAGCCATTCTAATGGCTGTAAGGTAAAATCCCTGATAACTAAACATGTTGAACATTTCTTTAGGTGCTTCTAGGCCAGTTGAGATTTCTCAGTTGAGAATTCTCTGTTTAGCTTTGTACTTCATTTTTTAATTGGGTTATTTGGTTTTCTGAAGTCTAACTTCTTGAGTTCTTTGTATATTTTGGATAGTAGCCCTCTATTGGATATAAGGTTAATAAAGATATTTTTCCAAATTATAGGTTGTTGTTTTTTCCTATTGACAGTGTCCTTTGCCTTACAGACACTTTTCAGTTTCATGAGGTCCCATTTGTCAATAATTGATCTTAGAGTCTGAACCATTGGCGTTCTGTTCAGAAAAATTTCCCCTGTACCAATGTGTTTGAGCATATTTCCCACTTTCTCTTCTATTATATTTAGTGTATCTGTTTTTTTGTAGAGATCCTTGATCCACTTGGAGTGGAGCTTTGTACAAGGGGATAAATATGGATCTATTTGCCTTCTTCTACATGCAGACTGCAAGTAAAACCAGCACCATTTATTGAAGATGCCATTTCCTCCCACTGTATGGTTTTTACTATGTTTATCTTGCCAATCCATGATCCACCTTTCCATCTTCTGAGGTAATCTTCAGTGTGGGACTTGAAGATCTTTTCATATAGATCTTTCACTTGCTTGGTTAGAGTTACACCTAGATAATTTATATCACTTGTGACTATTGTGAAGGATGCTGTTTTTCTAATTTCTTTCTCTGCCTGTTTATTCTTTGTTTAGAGAAAGGTAACTGATTTGTTTGAGTTAATTTTGTATCCTGCCATTTTGCTAAGTTGTTTTTCACATATAGGAGTTCTCTAGTAGAATTTTTGGGATCATTTACATATACTATCATGTCATCCACAAATAGTGATATTCTCACTTCTTCCTTTCTACTTTGTATGCCTTTGACATCCTTTTGTTGTCTACTTGCTCTTTCTAGAACTTCCAGTGCTATATTGAATAAATAGGAAGACAGTGGACAGCTTTGTCTTTTCTTTGATTTTAATGGGATTGCTTCAATTTTTCTCTCCATTTAATTTGATATTGGCTGTTGGTTTGCTGTATATTGCTTTACTTATGTTTAGTTATGTGATTTGAATTCCTGATCTCTCCAAGATTTTTAACATGAAGGAGTTTTGTATTTTGTTAAAGGCTTTTTCAGTATCTAATGTGATAATCATGTGATTTTTTTTATCCTTTGAGTTTGTTTATATAGTGGATTACGTTGATAGATTTTGTATATTGAACCATCCCTGTATTCCTGGGATGTGATTATAGAACCATCTTCTAGAGAATGATTGACTTACCATCGTCTACATCCTTAGAGAAAACTGACCCTCTGTCTCAGAGCAGCTAACAACTGCCAATTCTTCTGTAGCTATGGATGGACTTGTGTGTTTATCCACCTTTCCATGTAGAGATTTTGTCTTGTTTGAGCAGTCACAGGTTTTATTCATCTTATTGCCACCTGTTTCAGTTCATCATGTGTTTAATTGCTCTGCTGTGGCCCAAACATTAGTTCTTATACTCACCAATGGCTATGGCATTTACATTGTTTTCGTGCTCTCTTCTAAATGATGCCTAATCCTTGGGATGTATTGCTCCCATTACAAATGAGCATCTGCTGTCTCCAATTCTCTGAACCTTGGCCAGTTATGGGCCTTTGCACTAATTTTCATCTACTGCAAATAATGCTTCTCAGATGAGTGTTGGGAACTGTATTAATCTATGGGAATCACAATATGTCATTAGTAGTCAGTTTTTATTCAATTAAATTGACTTCTTTTATGTACATCTTAAGCATTCTAATCAGCATACTAATTAGATCTAATTATATTCAATGTGATTTTTTTTCAAGTGATATAACTACAGTCATAACAAAATCAGTAGTTGCATTTCTTTTGGTCCTAGAGAGAGCTATAGAGAAGCAGAGATAAAATAAAGGTAAGTTCCCATCTACAATTTTCAATCTATTTTGAAAATATGGTTATTTTGAAATAGCTCTTTGTGATCTAGGGTTACTGAAGAATATGTTGAAAGTACAATCAGCTATATAAATAATGTAAAAAAAGAATTAAATTAATATTTAGTTTAGAAAAAGATATTTAATTTCAGAGACTTGGGTAAAAAAGCCACAATTATGGAGCTTTCAAAGATAATAGCATAATGATACGGCTTTTATCTGATATACAGAAAATGCTGCATTGGGAACGAAAGAAAAAGAGTGCCTAAGATGGAAAGAGCTCAAGTTAAATGACCACAATACTCAGATATCTTTTCTCTGCATTGATAGGAAGATATTATTTAGCTAAAAGAATGAAGATAAAAATAGGTGGACTCCATAGCTTAGGTGACTGCAAATGGAATACCTTTCACCTCTAATTGACTGAAACGAAATGGAGGCAGTCTCCATAGAGACAGAAATTCCTCCAGGAGAGAGAGAGCTCTGCAGCAAAGAGGATGCAGCTAAGGGTAGTGTCTTCCTCCTAAGAAATAAGTATGACATTAGAACTCATCTTAATGCTTTCTGTAGCTGCCAGAAGCTCTAACCAGCTTTCAACTGTACTTGTGAGGGAAATCAGTTTAAAGAATTCTAATTGGTTATTATACTACATTGCAGCAGGGGAAATTTTGTAATTGACTTAAGGGTTTTTTTTTTATTGAAAATTCATATTTTCTTTTCAGATCACCATTTCTCCTCCCTGATGTAAGTTTTCAACCTCTGTTAAAATTACTAAGTCCATTATATCTATCAGTATGTAATGGATTCATTCCATGTATGATTGTACACTGTAATGCTGGTATTATATTATTACAAATATATGTGATCAAATAATTTGTTCATTTCGTTCCACAAATATAATTTTTCCTTCTTAATTGAAACATATTAATAATAAAATGAAGTCTTAATTCTTCTTTCATTCCCTCTTTAAACATGCTTTACTTATTTTCATACACATACATTCTTCTGGCTTCTCACCCATGACACCGTGTGCCTGTTGGCTCTCAAAATTTCTTCTCCTGACTTCACTTGCTTTAAATCAAAAATCTAACATATGAGAAGTAGAGATCATCAGAATTAGGATCCTGCCTTTAATATATTTGCAACAAAACATTCTTAGCTGATTTTCCCTTTTTATTCTTTAGACCATCGTGCCATAACTTTCTAGACTTCAATTCTAAGAAGGTATCTTCTGTTTAAGCATAGAGATTTGATGCTGCGTCTCTGCTTAAATTTATTTTGTGGTTTCTGATGCCAAAAACCCAAATCCTAAACTCTTTGCACATCTGTGCATCAAGAGCTCTTTATTCTTTGCAAGCTCCTGCCTTTCTCTTTATTCAATATTCTTTAGTTATATTTTTGATCAATATTTCCGAACTACTGCCTCTGATTTATAGCATACTTCCTAAGCTCCAGATGGCTAGCTAACTCTCTTCCTATGGTCTAATTGAAAATGCAGTGGCTTTAAAAATGTAACTCCTGATAATCTACTTAAAATGAGGTCTCAAGTATCATTTTCATTATATATCCCTTATGCTTCACTCAGAAGTATACCACATCTCACAGCCTATACGTCTCTTCCTAATTTGTCTATTTGATTTTATTTTCCTGACTTGGTCACTAAAATATAACAAAATTACCTTCACATTAAAATATATTTATTGATGCCAAAGTGAACAAGTAAAGACCATGAGACTTTCACAACCTTACACAAAGAATCACAGGAAACTCAGGATGACTGAGTAGAAGAAATGGTTTTGCCTATGAAACATCACATCAAGTAACAAATACCAAATGGTCACCCCTGAAAAATATACAGATTAAGTAGGTTATATCTCATATTATATTTGTAAATGACATTTATACCTATACAAATACAAGTAACATTAATTAATAAAAAGGAGGCCATGAATTTAAGAGAGAGAAAAGATGGTTATAAGGAAGAAATAATGGAATTACATTATAAACTAAAAAATAAAGGAAAGTAAATGTTTATTTACATACATTGATACACACATATATGCACATATATACATGTATTTGTATATATATATATATATATATATATATATATAATATATATATATATATAAATACTTTCTATAAATATGTATATAAATACTTTATATATACAAATGCTAGGATTCATTTCAAAACAAGCCTGGTTTACACTAGATGTATATCATCAGCTTTTAACATGTGGTACCTGCTTAGTAGAATTCCATGCACAAATGAATAGGTGGATGAATTACAGACATTTCTAGAATCCAAATGGTCATTTCAAATTTCTATCCAGGGTTCATGTCAAATTGAGAAACTAAATGATGCTTTTATGAATTAACTCTCAATTCATGTTGATAACCTTATACCTTTATAACATGCCAATTTGGCTATATCATCTCTCAGTCCAGATGTTATCCATCACTAAAGGATTGTTGTTTGATTTCTGTAAAGTTTTGTGATATTCTCCCAGTCTATAAGGCAGTTAAAATGTTGACTATTATTTAGAAAAAAAGTTGGCCATATGCATTATAAAAGACCCAAGCAGACAACAAATGTACTATTTGATCTTTTCATTGATATTGTTGAGGAAAATGGTATGCTTTAAATGAGCAAGCTCACTTCCTAAACATTGAATTTTATTTATATAATGTATCTAGAACTTTATGACTAATAGTGTACTGTTTCCTTTTGCTTTATACAGTTGTATATGCATAACAAGGATGAAGTCTGAGTGAGAGAGAAAAAATATCAGTAAGAAACTCAAGGAATTGAAATAGTAGTATCTGCTCTTATTTGTATTTGCCTTATAATTTCTTCAAGATCAAACATCTCATTACATACATCTCAATACAAGGTCAACAAACAAAATGCTTCAGTACATAAAATACCTCTTGCCCATGGGCTATATCTGTGCAAACTATAAAATTAGCCCCCCAAATCTGTAAAAGTGATAGTAATAAAGTGAACATTCTTCAATTATCATTTATTTATTTTAAATGGTGGGTGTTTGTGTATATTTGTGTATATGCCTGTGTATGTGTTGACTGTATTTATTTATATGTGTGCAACTTTGTGTGCAGTTGTTTGGTGACCAAAGACAATGATATGTGCATTTCTCTGTTGCTCTCCACATTGCTTCTTGAGTTAGGGTTTCTCACTGAACCTAGAGCTCACCATAGTGACAAGACTAATCTGCCAGTGAGCTCATTATTGTCCTGCCCCACTCCCCAGTCAGTAGCACAACAGCTGTATGATACCAAGTTGCTTTGTATGTGGATACTGTGAATTCAAGCTCAGATGTGTATGCTACTGTAGCAGGTATATCACAAACTAAGCTATCCCTTAGTAACTTTTGACTGCCATTGCTGGCAGGCTTTTCTTTTTGCCAAGAAATGGCAGTCACAGATGAACTTACAAACAAGCAACACGGAAATCAAACAAAACTGTTTTTTATCCATGAAGAAGTGTTCTCATTGTTTAAGCTATGTGCAAAGTAAACATAATTGTGGTTTCTCATCAAAATTGAATTTTATGCATATCCATCAATGAGGCAGAAATAAATATTCTTTTAAGTATAAATGTACACACATTAAATTAAATATATGTCTGTAATTGTATTTCCTTTAGCTTGAACTATTTATAAAATACACAACCATTTTGTGTAGAATTATGAGCCTTGTAAACCTGGAACTGGTTCATTTACAAGCTATCTTTTCTCTCTTTACTCTATAATAGGTTGCAATGGGACATCCAGGAGGCACCTATTCCACTCATAGTCCTTATTCTGTTTTAGGATCTAAAGACACAGCATCAATCCTTTAACATTTGAATATGCCAGAAGATGCAACAAATGTTCTCATACACCATTAATCACAAGGAATAGTGATGAGCTGTTACTTCCCAGTGTCTCCCACTTTTTATATTACCCTCAAATGCTACAGCTATGTTGATGGAGACAGCTACCTTTGTGTTCCTCTTGGCATAATATTACACAAAGATTTGCTGAACTAAATATAATGGAATTGAGTGAAATGGGAAACCTCCAGTTCCTATGGATTTTTTTTTTCAAACACATGCTCACTGGTTGTATTTCTCTGTTGTCAACATCTCATGTTTCCTTCTTCACTGTTCTCCCATGTTATTTCACAGTTCTAAAAATTTAGTGCTGAAACTATCTGTGATTCATACAGTTGCCATTCAAAATTAAAATGAAACAAACATACATATGAGGATAGCTATTCTGTGGAATTTTCCTTTCTATAGTAGGAATCATTACAACAAAACTATATGTTAAAGAAATTAATTTTATCCCTGACTAGGCATTGGAAAGTCCTATTCTTACATTACAGAAAGGGTCATTAAATATCTTTTTGCTTGCCTCATTCAAATCAATTGTTTCCTGTGAATTCTGAGTATGTAAGATTTAGGTGTTGTCTATTAGTTAATGGAGTGAATTTATCAACTAGATTTATGTTAAGAAGTAATCATTTTAGTACATTAATTAAAACTGAATAGTTCTGTAGTAGTCTCAGTGAAAAATAGGCATTTTCCTCTTAGTTCTTTTATGTTTCACATATTGTTTTGTATTTTGAAGATGCTTCTATGTCTATTTACTTATCTTTCAACAATCTCTGAAATAAAGCTATACATAGATAATATAGGTAAGGGTTGGAACTCAGCTATTTTTGAGTGCAATTCAAAGAGGCTTCACTCATACTAATGTCTATTATAACTGCACCTGAAATGTTAACCTATTCAATATGTTCTGTGTACTAGATAATTAGGTCAATTCCCCCAAAGCAATGATATTAACTAAGGCTGACAGTAAGGGACTAATGAGATGGAAGAATAAAAACGTAGAGAAAATTTTCCTAGATAATCTTCTAACTTGAAGATCTGCAACACAAACACAAAGCTTACCTGTCTTCCATAACCCAAACCAGGCCATAGGGGAAATAATCACCAACCTCCTCTCGTAATCATAGGCAATACTGATTGGAGACATATATAAAAATGATCATCAACTGAAATCATATATGTGTTAAATAAACAGTTGCAGTTATTTAAGTCTGCAAATTGAAAACTACAAACATCTGTGGCTCCCAGCATTTTCATTCTTTCAAAACTTTCAGTAAATCGTGAAACATTAAGTGAAACCGTGTGGCCCTTACAAAACTACAGAGCTTAAAAGAAAACACTGGATATTTTATGTTTTTAAGTATATGTCAAACACTGCTTACATACAGAAAAGCAAATATTTGGTTTGTGAATCCATCCATCAATAGTAATTTGCAAACTGATGGTGGTATTTCTATTTATTCAATTTTTTCTCCTTTTCCTTTTTCTGTTGTTCAAGCATCATAAAATGTTGTATGACTGACCTGCTACAGTCAGATGCCTTTTGTGGTGCCCAGCCCTAGTTCTTCAGGAATGCTCTATCATCCACAGGAATGCCTGGATTGTGATGATCTGAAAAGTGTGAGTGTTCTTCACTGGCTACTGGTCTAGACACCTTCATTGCACAAAATAGATCAAGAAATTATTTTTTCTCTCCAACAATGTATAGTCATGCCAAAAAACAGATATTTTGGTGACAATACTTCTTGAAATCATGATGATGTTTCAAGATTTTAGGGGAAAAGGTAAAAAAAGTGTCTATCCGAATTATGACTTCACACAGCTAAGAAAAGATAAAGAGCCAAAGAGACCTGAAAACCCCAGGTAACAATGCAAATAGACATTTTAATGACTGGGGTTGGAATTTTATTCTGCATCAACTCTGGGATCAAAGTACTTCAAAATGGATAGAAACCACTCTAATGAAGGTAATAAAAGCACCTTTACTTACTGTGATAGTGAAGGTATGATAAAACATGAAGATACCCACTCACTGTACCAACAGCCTGTATTAGTGCTATCTTTTTTTTTAAAAAAGCAAGAAGAGAAATTCAAGTGTAAAATATAATAGTAACAAAATAGCTTTACCAAAAATCCCAACTAAAAAAAAAGTATTATTGGACCAAGGTCATTAAGCTGAATAGCTTTTGGGTTTCTACAGGTTGTTCTCACACTCTTTGCTATCCAGTAGTTGTTTTTGCCATGTGTACAACTAAGATAAAATTACTGCACATTCTACCTAGGGGGCAAAAGTTGTTTTCTGGCTTTGTTCTCTGCAGTAACAACACAGACATCCAACTCTCCCTACTTACCTGTGAAGGAAGGAGACTCAAATCTGTACAATAAAAGTACAGTTAGGGCATTATGAATGTTTTCATTGTTCTTTATCATGTTCAGTGATATTTGCAGGAAGGATTGTTATGATTATTAATGCCAAATGTACCACGTGTAGGTGGAAACCTTGGAGCTGTTTGGTCGATCATACAGCTAGTTCCTGGCAGATGGAGAAGCTGGTGTGAATTAACTGGAGGGAGCCAGGAGTTGAAGAGGAGGCAGAAATATCACAAAGAGCTTTTAGTCACATCTTAATATTTATAGTTTTTTGAGGCAGGGCGAGATTAGTCAAAGTTGTTTAAATTGGATTCAAAGTGATACCAGGTGGCTTGGATTTTGAATCAACAAAGCTTTAACACTACCATGCTAAAAAATGTCTTTAAAATAAGCAACATATTGCCTTTTTATGTACTGTTGAAATTTATACAATGTGAGCGTAATTTTTGAAAGCATAAGGATAAAGGTGATTTTAAAGATCCTAAAAAATCAATTAACTGATCGAATTGTGTAGCTGTTTCCAGTGTTTCATACTAATAATTAGCTAAAACTTCCCGAGGATAAAGTAAAGATTCTGTTTTCAGTTTATGTTTTCATGTATCTAAAAGTATGAACTTCGACTATATTCATGAAAATGCCATGTTCTCTGCAATTGATATGGTATAAATACATTTTTCCCATGATTTTCAACACTGAAATTATGGATAGTCTTATATAGTGAGCCTATCAGGAGAACAGAAAAATGTAAAAGTGTCCTTGGGGGGAAATATACATACATACATATATATATATATATATATATATTATATAGAATATAAAGAATACATATACATATATTCTTTATTTCAAAAGTAATTTGTAAAGCATATAATTTTGCACCATATATAGAGAACTATGTGCACATATATAACATTAATGCCAATTATAATCAATCAATTCAAGAAATAATATATTTAATAAATATAACACTCAAATATTATTTTGAATAGAATAGCACTCTGTAGCTCTTTTTGTTTTTAAGGATTTAATAAGATATCATAACCAACTAAACCAACTTTGTTAACAAACAGTTAAAATAGTGGTCAAAGTCCACTCTCAAAACATTACAAGGTAGGAGTGTCCATCTCACATGAACAGTGTACAAGTCTAGAGAAAGTGCATTGATTCTGTCCGAAATTTTTGCTATTAAAAAAAAAAAAAAAACAGTATTTTTTTTTCATGATGTTTATTAGAATCCACTTTGATGCTGTAGATTTTTGCATTTGTGTCTTCTTTAGGATCAGAACCAGAGCAGTAGTGAGTAAAAGGGTGTTATCAATAAAGAACCCCAAGCCTCAGGTACAGTAAATGCCCTGTGCTGGTGGTCAGTTCATCAAGCTGCGAAACTAAAATCCAAAATCTAATTAATACACTTCAAAAGAATCTCGTGAAATAATTCTTTTTTCCTTTTCTAATTTTTTATTAAGTTATTTTATTTATTTACCTTCCAAATGTTGTTCCTTTTTTCTGGTTCTCCTCTCCCAAAGTTACCCACCCATCCCCTCTACCTTGACCTTGAGAAAGTGCTCCCCCCACCACTCTCACCTCACCCCACCAGCATCCTGGGGCATCAGCCTCCACAGGATTAAGTGTATTCTCTGTCACTGAGGCCAAACAGGCAGTCCTCTGGTACATACCTACCTGGGGCCACGGACCACCCATGTATACTCTTTGGTTGATGTCCTACTCTCTGGGATCTCTGGGGGGTCCAGGCCAGTCAACATTGTTGTTTTTTTCCATGGGGTTATAATTCCCTTCAGCTCATTCAGTCTTCCTAACCTTAAATATGAGTCCTCAAGCTCAACCCAGTTGTTGGCTGTAAGTGTCTGTACCTGTCTCAATTAGCTGCTGGCAGATCCTCTCAGAGGATAGCCATGCTAGGCTCCTATCTGCAACCACATGGCTTGGTGTCAGGGCTTGGTGCCTGCCCATGAGATGGATCCTAAGTTAGACTGTTCAGTGGACAGCCTTTCCTTCAGTCTCTGCTCTATTTTTGTTCCTGCATTTCTTTTAGACAGGAACAATTTTGGATCAAAAATCTTGAAGATGGGTGGGTGACCCCATCACTCCATGGGGGCTCTGTCTATCTACTGAAGGTGGTGTCTTTAGGTTCCATCTTCCCATTGTTAGGCACCTTGGCCAATGTCATCCCCATTGAGTCCTGGGAGCTTCCCACATGCCAGATCTCTGGCACTTTCTAGGCGTTCCCTGCACTGACCACATACTACTGTATATTTCTATTCTTTCTCCTTGCCCTCTGGGCTTCTCTCCTGTCTCCTCTCATTCTTGATCCTGTTCCCCACATTTTCTCTGCCCCTCCCCTCTCTCTCTCTCCTCCCTTTCTGTGCCCCCCATGATTATTTTGTTACTCCTTCTAAGTGAGTTTGAATTATTCACACTTGGGCCTTCCTTCTTGCTAAACTTCCTATGGTCTGTAGTTGTATTGTAAGGGTCCATAATTCACTAAAAAATGATACCCGGATTCAAACAATATGTAAGCACAAGGAATGTTTTATTCTGCTAAAGTCCAGCATGTTGTGTTCTCCCATTACCAAGATAGACAACCAAGTGAAATCTCAGGCTTGATTTAAAACACAGTCTGGGGTAGGTGACTTTTATCTTGTTCTATCTCTAGGGTCATTCCATTACAGGGGCTTGGGTGCTAGAAACTATTGGTGAGAAGGTCTGAAGATTGTTGCTGAGGAAGTAGCTGAGGAAGTCTGGAAACTGCTGCTGACCCTTGTCCTTGCCTCAGCCTAGGTGGCAGGGCAGCTTCTGAGGCTTGGACTTGCCTGGACTTGCCCCCTTCATGGAACCAGAGATTTATGCCTCTTCTTCTGAAGTGCCAATCTGAAGACTGTCACAGAGTGAGCCTAATCTTGGTGTCATGATTATTCTGAATTTTCTTTTGGCTACTATCATGCAGGTATGTACTCATGATAAGTGGATATCAGAATTCTTTTTCTTAAAAAACACTCATTCTGTGTTACTAAATTTCTTACAAATGAGTGACTCAGATATAGAATTAGATACTATATGTCTACTTTTTATATAAATACCAAAAGTGCTGGTAGTATAAGAAATAGGCCAATATTTACTTTTTTCTTCTACCTATTTTTCTTCTTTAATGGCCAACTTCACATAAAAGTTATTGTCTTTTTAATGTTCTCTTTTGTTTTAAATATGAAACCAACTCAACTGTCTTTTAAATTTTATTTAAAATCTGCTAGTGTTTTCTTAAATCCTTTCCTTACAGTGTGGTGGATTCATTTATCTCCCTTCTTTGCAATCATTTTTTCTAAAATACTTTCTGTGATGATCTCAGTAACACACAGTGTGAGCAGCAAATTTGAGTTTTCTCGAAGACCTTTAAAAATACCCAATTGTAGCTCACAGACCTTATTTCTCTTTCCTTGCTCAGGAAAGAATCTTTAGAAATCCACTGCTTGTTTGGTTGCTTGTTTTGTCTCCTTAAATTGGGCTCTAATTGTGTGGTGCTGGTTGCCTTAAAATTTCTGCTCTCATATGATTCTTTCAAGTCAGCCTCCTGAGGTGCATGGTCTAAAGTCATATGCCACTGAACCTGGCTGTGAATCCTTTGTTAATCAATTGTTCTAATGCTCACTTGGAGTTAGGAATCAGGAAGAAACACCTAGATATATTTTGTTTTAATTGGAAATTTTATTTACATTTCAGATGTTCTCTCCTTACCCCATTTCCCCCTCCCTCCCAGGAACTCACTATCCCATCCCCCCTCCTCCTGCCTCCACGTTGGTGTACCCCACCCACCCTCCCCCGTACCTCACCTCCCCACCCTCGAATGTGCCCCCCCCACGAAGTCCAGCCTTCATGGGACCAAGGATTTCTTCCCACTTATATATAGCTCCCTTGCATATATAGCTGGAGCCATGGGTCCCTCCCTAAGCGATCCCAGGCTGGTGGTTTAGACCCTGGGAGCTCTGGTTTGTTGGTATCTCAATTCCTTCAGCCTTCACTCTATCTTCTCCATTGGGAACCCCATGATCAGTTTAATGGTTAGCTGTGAGCATCTGCCTCTGAGTATATCAGACTTTTGCAGACTTCTAAGGAGACAGCTATATCAGGCTCCTGTCAGCATGTAGATCCTGAATCCACATCAATCTCTACCTTTGGTGACTGCACATAAGATGGATATCCAGGTGGAATGGTCTGTAGACGGTCCCTCCTTCAGTTTCTGTCCTGCAGTGTGTCTCCATATTTGCACCCTTGAGTATTTTGTTACTCCTTCTAAGAAGGACTGAAGCCCCCCCTACTTGGTCATCGTTCTTCATGAGCTTTATGTGGTCTGTGAGTTGAATCTTGGGTATTTCAGGCTTCTGGGCTAAAATCCAATAATCAGTGAGTGAATACCATGTATGTTCTTTTGTGATTGGGTTACTTCACTCAGGATGATATTTTCTAGTTCCATCCATTTATATAAGAATTTATCAAATTCATTGTTTTTAATAGTTGAGTAATATTCCATTGTATAAATGTACCACATTTTTTGTATCCATTCCTCTGTTGAAGGGCATCTGGGTTCTTTCCAGTTTCTGGCTATTATAAATAAAGCTGCTATGAACATAGTGGAACATATGTCCTTGTTATGTGTTAGAGCATCTTCTGGATATATACCCAGGAGTGGTATAGCTGGGTCCTCAGGGAGTGATATGTCCAATTTTCTGAGGAACCGCCAGACTGTTTTCCATAGTGGTTGCACCATCTTGCAATCCCACCAACAATGGAGGAGTGTTCCTCTTTCTCCACATCCTCGCCAGCATCTGCTATCACCTGAGATTTTTATTTTAGCCATTCTGACTGGTGTGAGGTGAAATCTCAGGGTTGTTTTGATTTGCATTTCCCTGATGACCAAGGATGCTGAACATTTCTTTAGGTGCTTCTCAGCCATTCGCATTTCCTCAGTTGAGAATTCTTTGTTTAGCTCCGTACCCCATTTTTTAATAGGGTTATTTGGATTGTCTAGAGTCTAATTTCTTGAGTTCTTTGTATATATTGGATATTAGTCCTCATCAGATGTGAGATTGGTAAAGATCTTTTCCCAGTCTGTTGGTTGCCGTTTTGTCCTATTGACAGTGTCCTTTGCCTTACAGAAACTTTGCAATTTTATGAAGTCCCATTTGTCAATTCTTGATCTTAGAGCATAGGCCATAGATATTTTTAAATATGCAAGAAAAGATCATAATCTACTTTAACTGCTTTCCATCAGCAAACTGTATAGAAAATCTTTCCTCTTCCATAGAACTCTTAATCCTCAGTCACCCATTGTACTTATGCCATACTGTACCCACCCGGAGCTGCTGCTCTAGTCCGCTGGTCAGGGTCTAGCAAGAGAGAGAGTGGGGAGGGGCAAGAGACTCGAAGAATGGAAACAAGACAGAATCGATCAAGTTTCATTCATTGAAAGAAAATCCTGGGTATTTATACCCTTTACCACGTGTCTTTCTTTTGTGGACAATCACGACTGAAGGCATTACGTCATGTGTCTTGCAGCATGGATACCAAGTGCGCCTAGCTAGCTGTGTGGAGACCACGTTCTCCTTGCAGCTAGGGGCACCAAACAACAAAACAAGATATGGGAGAAAACATGATGTTTATCAGAGTGTGCTCAGCTGTTGTAGGTTGTTGAAAAACAAGTCTCTTGTCAGGGTTATGGCCTGAGATGGCTGCAAAGATGATAGCCGCTTTCTGCTCAAAGTTGGCTCCCAACACCATACAATTCTTTAGAATTTTGAGAAAATTATATTGTCTTATTTTTCTAATTTTCTTGTAAAATTCTTGTGGTAAGAAATTGCGATTTTTACACTTTTGGTTATGCTTTGTATGCCCTTAGACATTAAGCAAACTTTTATTATGCTAGTATGTATTAACTGATAGACTTCCTAGCTAAATAAAAATAAACTTATCCTACAGTCTTCAAAATCTTAGTACAAATAGTTAATTGAACAAAATGTACCTTCAAAATCATTCACTATTACATATATGTGTGTAAACATGAAATTAGGCTTAACAATAAGACAAAAATAAGTTTTATAAAGAAAAGAGAAACACCTCTATGGTAACTTATATTTTCATTTTACACAATGAAAAGGTAAGGTACACTGTATCCTTATTAAGGGTATGTGCATTGTCTGCTTTTCTATTTTAATTCATTAGCTTCAACAAATATTAGACCAAAATAGATATTCTGTTTCCTAGAGAAACTGACTGCTAACATTTTGAACAGTCTTTGACTCTCTGCATAAAATTCATTGACAATGAAAACTTTCGTTTAAAAAAATGTGCTGTCATACCAATCCATGTATGTACACATTAAAAGTAAGCATATACAAAATAAAACACATATATGAAATACATACACAATGGATTTTCTGCTGTGAGACACATTCTTAAAAATCCTAGAACTTGGGAGGCTAAAGAAGGCAATCTATTGTAAACTCAAAGCCAGCATAGTGAGACTTCATCTAAATAGCACCTGGTCCAGAATGCAATGGTGACAGTCTTTCTGGTTGGATTACTTGGTCATGGGATTGTATTTCCTTTTCAAGATAATATACTTCAACATTAAAATTGTGAGTTAAGGAAGACAGTTTTCCAATGCTAAGCTTTCAAATACACTGTGTGCCACATATTTTGTTAAAGTTGCTTTAGTTGCTGGCAGAGAATAAGTTTTAGACCATACTTATTCTGAATTGTTGCTATGGTAACTTTGTAGGTCCTGTAAAACCATAAACAATCATAGAAAATGGCCAAATAGAGCATATGTTTATAGCTCTCCTCCTTCTGTTCAAATGTATACACACCTATTTTTATATTATCTTTACAAAGAAATATTTATGCATTTCAGATGGATGCTCAGAATCTTCTTCCAAAAGATTATGACCATTTGTGTGTGGGTACATGGTGTGTAATTGGGGGGAAAGTGACTTTTCTTTCCATTTACCAAAACATAAAATGAGGTGATTATAATACAGACAACTAGAATCCACTGTCCCCCCATTTAATTATATGAGTAGTCTATAAAAACATGCCAAAAGCTTTTCTAAGAAATATGCCCGCAGGTATGAAGATTAGCATGGCTAAATTGACTGCTGGCGATTTGAACAACCTTTGATTCTCTGCATAAAATCCATTGACAATGAAAACTTTCATTTAAAAATTGTGCTGCCATGGCCAATCCATGCTAACCAATTTATAGACTATTTTTATAGGAGTTTGGAAGAAAATGCTTTTAAATCAGCCAAACAAAACTCTGTGAATTTGTTATAGATTAATACATGATGGTTTTGCCACAATACAAAGGAAGAGAAATTTTAGGAAGCAGAGAGCAGCCATCTCCCAATACATCTGGCTCTCTCATGAATCTGAATTAGAGAATGATGTTCTGTAGTGTCCTTCTTGCTAAATCCCTGAAAGAGATGGTGAAGTGTAAGACTGGGGTCTGCCTAGGAACAGTTATACCCTAAACACATTTAACCTACAACTTCTTCTATGGGTGGAACTTAGTTGCTAGTAGCAGTCTCAAAATTCTAATTGTTTTCATATTATAAAAAGGCATACATCAACAGTAAGCATATGTAGATTCATTCTTTAATTCTTTAAAAACTTCCTTACCAGCTAAATATAATCATGATTAAAATGTTTCTTCTGGATACAGACTGAACTGTTATCTAAGTAATACCACACACACACACACACACATATATATTATTATATATATATATATATTACACACACGTTTTCATGCTTATTATCTAAATAGCAGGTTATTAGAAGCAACATGGAAAGCGTGAGGATGTGACAACACTGAGCATCATGCTCTGTCCTGTCTGCAAGCACATCCTGGTCAGCAATTGTGTCTGGGTTTGGTGTCTGTGGATGGAATAGATGAAAGGGTTGGGTGGTCTCTGGATGGGCTTTCCTTCAGTCTCTGCTCCATTTTTGTCCCTGTATTTCCTTTAGACAGGACAATTCTGGGTCAAAGATTTTGAGATGGGTGGCCTTAGTAGAACTCTTTAAGAACTTGGATGCCCTTGTGCTTAGTGCCTAGATGTGAAGAAATGCAGTATTCTCTTTGTGGACTTTTCCATTGATGACTGTGTAGTGTCCCTTCTTATCTCTGCTGACTAATTTTGGTTTGAAGTCTATTTTGTCAGATATTAAAATGACTACTCCGACTCGTTTTTTGTCCCACCAAACCCCAGGAATATTTTTTTTCATTATTTTATTCTGAGGTGATATCCTTGAAGTCAAGGTGTGTTTCTTGGATGCAGTAGAAGGATAGATTCTGTTTTTAAATCAATTCCTTGTTGTCTGTGTTTTCTTATAGAGGAATTAAGACCATTGATTTTTAGTCAATTAAAAGCAGTGTTTATTGATTCCTGTTATTTTGTTGTTGTGTTGTGTCCTCCTGCAGTCTTTTTGACTTGCTGGTCTGGGATTACATATTTCTTGTGTTTTCTTGTGTGTTATTGACTTTCAATTTGGACATTTCCTTCTTTTTTTATTATTATTTATTCATTTTACATATATGAGTACACTGTAGTTGTCTTCAGACACACCAGAAGAGGGCATTGGATTCCATTATAGATGACTGTGAACCACCATGTGGGTACTGGGAACTGAACTCAGGACTTCTGGAAGAGCAGTCAGTGCTCTTAACCTCTGAGCCATCTCTCCAGCCCAAACTTTTCCTTCTAGAGCAGTTGTTCTCAACTTTCCTAACACTACAGTTCTTTAACCCATTATACTTCCTCATGTTGTGATGACCGCCAATCAGAAAATTATCTTTGTTCCTACATCATAACTGTAATTTTGCTACTTTTATGAATATTAATGTAAATATTTTTGTTTTCTGATGGTTTGATGACCCCTGTGAAAGGGGTTTTTAATACCAAAGGAGCTGCTGTCCACAGGCTGAGAATCATTGTTCTAGATTTTTTTTGTGGAGCTAGATTTACAGATTCTGATTTTATATCTTTTTCCATTGTGATTGAAAGTATACTAGTCTGTGCTGGCATCTGTGATCTCTTAGAGTTTGTAGAACATATGTTCAAGGCCCCCTGGCTCCTTTGAAAAATTAGATGATATTGTAATAGGTCTCCCTTTATGTGTTATGTGGTCTTTTCCTCTTGTTTTAAATGGATATAAGCATCTGTCTAACGACATTTCTCTGAACATGACTCAATTTGCTTTCCCCTTGCTTAAACGTTCCCTATTATCCATGTTTTACCTAATTTATCTGTCTCTAATTGCTATACACTTCCCCCAAGAACCTGTATACTTTATACCTTCTCTGAGGATTTTGCTTACCTGAACTGTCATCTCATCATTCTTGAAGCTATTCTGTCTACATAGACTGTTACTGCTGCTCTGTCCAAAACTCCATCTGTAATGGACAAAGTAGAGCTCCTAAGCTGCCTCCCTGGTGGATCTGCTCTCTCCTAAGAAACACTCCTATTTATTATTGCTACATTCTCTCTGGCTTTATCATCTGACATTTTTGTTGCTAGAAAAGCTATGAAATAGAGCTAGAAACCATGATTTTTTTTTCCTAATGACTTCAGAACCTTAACTAACATAGATATGTCTAAAACAAGGTATACTCACAAGAGCTGTGATATGAATAAATTACTAAGATGATTGGAGTAGAAATTATTCTCTGGGCCATATTAAAACTAAACAATATTGTGCTTCAACTATGTACTCCTGAGTTGGCATTGGTGTGGTCCTAATAAATTTGCAGTTGATATCTGATATTAACACAGCTAATACAATATTCTTTTCATTTACAAATATATCTCAATTTTAATAATAAATGCAAGATCATCTAGTTTCTGTATGCTAATCCTATGTGCACTAGTAGTCCCTTATTTTCTTATTTTTCTCTGTGAGATTATTACCATCTTTCAAAGACTAG
Organism: Mastomys natalensis; assembly: GCA_021653895.1. NCBI lineage: Eukaryota > Metazoa > Chordata > Mammalia > Rodentia > Muridae > Mastomys > Mastomys natalensis. The sequence continues at coordinate 251,486 of JAJTUV010001417.1, read as the reverse complement.
TAATTTGTCCTCTTAGTATACCTAGAGTATAACTTAGTATAACTAGACTTATACTAGTATAACTAGTATAAGTCTTTGGCAAGTTACTTGGTACTCTTTAGTTCAAACGTTCTTTCTATCTTTGTTTCTTTGTTTCTTTCTTTCTTTTTTTCCTATAAAGAAATTTATTTTTTAATAAATATGTTTTTTAATAAAATATGTTCTGACTGTGGATGGCTTTCTCTCCCAGAAATCCTCCCAAGAAAAATAATTATTATACCTATACCATAGGGCTGTCATGATCTATAAATGAGACTTATACAGAATCAGGAAATCTGAATTTAATAGTCCCAGGACCAAGCTACCCATGGCTTGTTCAACCTTCTTTTGCAAAGTTAGATCCATGTTTAATCCCTTCCATCTCTTGATTCAGGATATGTATTAGTTCTAAATGGAGCTGAAGGAAAACATCAGTTGTGGTTCCACAATATATTTTGTGAATCTTACCCATCTCCATGCCAACTATTAGACTAAGAAGCATTAAAATGTACACAATACTAATTTTTATTTCATAAAATTAAATTAGAAATAAATGTTTTGTATTTCAAATTTATAGTTACAATCTCACTTACAAACCTGAAAACAACTAATTTAAAGTTGGTTATTACTTTTAACTTAATTTAATATTTTCACTTTTAATGAAGATCACAGGTTATCTTTGTCTATCTTATACTTTTGATGCTAATAGTTTGGACATTTGTTTTGAAGAATGCAAGTTCTAAAAGTGATTTGCTCCTTTGTGAGATCTAGTAATCAAATCAAAATAAACTCTAGGAAGAAATTATGACAAAGTATTGAGGGATTTTAATCCAGCAATATGGCTGCAATGGCAAGGGATCACATCCAAAATTCTTCTAGGTCTGTGTAAACTGGCTAGAATACAGACAAGCTTTTAACTCCAAAAGATTGATATAGAGGCAATCAGAACTCTGATTTCAAGGCCAGCCTGATATTGAGCAATTTTCAAGTAAAGAGAAACTTGGGTCCAGGCTGTAATCCCAGTACACAGGAGACAGGGTCATGTAGATTTCAGAGTTCTGGTCAGTCAGTTCAATTCAGTCAACATAGGAGGCAGTAGAGTAGAGTGAAGTTCAGTTTGGTTCAGTTCTGTTCAGTTCCATTCAGTTCCTGCATCAGAGGCACTTGAAACCAGAGAGAGAATAAGAAGAACCCAGAAGATTAGATTTCTAGAAGTAGCTTGAGGTCAAGTGAAGCAATTCATTGAGAAGTTAAGAAAACACAGTTTGAATGATCTTGTAGAGGAATTTCAGCCAGAAAAGCTGAAATGAACCAGACAGATAGACTTCAGAAAGAACTAGAAAGTATGCACTTCTGACAAGAATACCTTCATTACCCATCGTGGAATATGCATTATCAGAAGCAATGCATTTCTGTCTTAGGTTGGGAAGACTCTGTCCAGAATCCTCATCCTTGGTTTGCTAGTCTGTTAATTTAATAACTCTGTCTGGGGGTTCATTTTCAGGTTCAAGCCATGTACTTTGGCTGCCAACATGTTGATATTGTTAAAGACAAGCTTTAACACGATGGGCAGGAGTAAAATTATTCCCAGAACAAAAAGGGGTAGCATGATCAAGCTATATATGCCATACTTGAAGCTTGACCAAAATAGAAATACTGACCTCAGACGATGGGTAATTTTATCAGCATTATCGGCTGCACAAACCCTCAGCAGAGCAGTGTTCTTTAAATTCATAAGTTCACTATGCAAAGTTAAAACATCCAGAGAGGTGTTAGAATTATGCCAAATACACTGCAAATGTCTTTAAAGTTTTTCCTAATTATAATGACTACCACTAAATGTTAGAACTAACATAAATCCAATGGTATTTGGCATGACACTCAAGATGGTTCCTTACTCTTAAACTCTGAACCTTCTTCCAATAATTTGAATAGGATAAAGAGCATCAATCCAATGCTCCAAATGCCTATCTAAATCCTCTTGTATTCAACACATTAGAAATATTTTTTGTTGAATGTTTAACAAAAGTAGCTGTCTTAACTTCTTGTGTCAAAGTAATTGCAGAAGCAGTGGTGCTAGCAATTAGTGTAATTAAAGCTGTAATAATCAAGCCCACAACCCTTTTGCTTCTGCTTAAAGCCTGACTCACTTTTTCCAGTACTTGTAAATTTTTTCAGAAGACCAAGATTCTGTGGTACTCAGGGCAATAAAACAAAAGCTGGTTGACAGACCTCCATAACTGACATGTAGGATTTCAACACACTAACACAATTAGAAAGTGTACAATCAGTACAACTTACATTAAATACTGTAGACGAAACAAAAGTACTTTTATCTTGACAATTAAAAGAGCCTTAACACATGTAGTAACACTTGTTTGAAATCCAGATCCTCTCCCAACTTTATATCTTGCTAACATAACATCATATAGAACTGCAGCTAACATCCAAATATGTCTCTGAAAATGTCCAGAACCAGCCTTCCAAAGACAGGCTCAGCCTTGTTTATGAAATAAAAAAGGGGGATATGTGGAGATCTTTTGGGGCTGCTTGACAAGAATCTCACAGGGTCTAAGGACAAGGAAATGAGATGCATGGCAGGAATCTGATACTGGCCAAGGACAAAGAAGTGGACTTCAGGCAAGAATCCAAGTCTTAGTCTAGAACAAAGAAGTGATTTTAGGCAGGAATCTAAATTTTAGGCTAGAATAAGGAAGTAGGCTTCAGACATGAAAATGACTTTGTGCTAGGACATGGAAGTTGGCTCAGATATTTTGGTCATCCTGATAAGCCCTTAGAAACAGTGATCACAGGAGTGTTTACAGAACTTTGTTTATTGCCTTGCTTGTTCTTTGACTTTTTGTGTTTATTTTCTTGCTTGTTCCTTGACTATTTGCATCTATTCTATTGCTAGTTCCTCAATCTAGAACTGACCTTAATACTTGCATGTGATTAAAATGGCATAAGACCAAAAAGAAGGAGGGAGGATGAGATAGGGGTTTTCTAGGGAGGGGAAATGTAGAAAGAGGATGGCATTTGAAATGTAATTAAATATAATACCCAATTAAAAAATAAAAAAACATATGAGCTTATTTAGCAGTGAGTCTCAGAGGCTGAAAGCATTCTAGGCTTACATTAGAGTGTATGGAGGCTAGATGCTTCCAGGACTAGGCCTAGATTAGCAGTTGCAGGCAATAAGCTCTGAAACAACAATTAATCAGATGAACAAAAGTTCTTTTTACAACAAGGAAATTTAAAAAGCAAAAATGATGCCAAATGACAGTTAGGCAATGACAATTACCTGCTGTCTGGAGAGCTAGAATGATCTACCTCAGTAGTTCTCACTCTGTGGGTCAAGACATCAGATATTTACAACTCATAACAGTAGCAAAGTTACAGTTATGTAAGAGCAACAAAATATTTCTATGGTTGCAGAGTGACCACAGCATGGGGAAGTGTATTAAAGGGTCAAAGCATTAGGATGTTTGCGAACCTTGATCTATCTGAGATTCACTACCAAAATCAACTAAGGAGAATGGTAGTCTTCTTGTCACTGGGCACAATTATATTTATGTCCCTTGCTTAAGAACTGACAAGCAAATAAAAAAATAGTGAATAAAACATTAAGAAATGAGCCAAATGTTAGGCAAATTCCTGCCTAATACTACTTACTTCCCAGGTGTTTATATATTTGGGACCTTATAGTCTGCCATCTTTAATTAAGAGTTCTAATAAAAAAAAATTGAAAATAAATGTTAACACAGGCAAGAACAAGGGATCATGGGAGAGCTTGAGTGCCTCAGTTACCAAACTTTTCTTTTTCTCTGGCTATGACATTAATATTCTCATTAATGCCCATCATGAGGAACTATTCAGGAAGTCTGTATGATAGCCAAGATAATTATCTCAAATCTATCAGAAGTCTTGAAACATCTGGAGTTGCTCAAATAACTTCACGGGCGCTATAAAATGGAGATGCTAGTTCTGTGGTAATTTACTGGCTCCCCGTTTCTTCTTGAGCTGTTTGTACTTTTGCACTGGATTTGGTATGTGTTTATTTTTGAATGCTAACTAGTGTTCCTTATTTAAATGAAAGCAGCCACTTGATGACTGGGGACTTTGTTTCTACAACCTGCCAAAAATTAGTTGAACATGCCATGAGTGATGATGGGAAACAAAGTCCTTGCATGTGCTCAAATAATAAACAAAATACAAATAAATTCCATGTGTATTGAATGTCCTTCAATTCACAGCTAGTTCAGCCATTAAAAATACCACATTATTTTCTAATTTGCTTCACACTGAAAGGGATTTATGAGTCTATTTGAAAAATTACTCTCTATTCTTTATATTTTAGATTGTAATTATTTTGTTTTCAATTTCCACAACTGCAATATCATTGCTTTCTCCAGTTAATCTCTTATTTTCACAGTTTTGTTCCTGATAGGTTATTATGTCAAACAAATGATTCGATAAGCAAGTAGATAAATGGTATAGCAACGTTTAGAGAATTTGTGATGTAAGCATAAGTGATGGTAAGATAGGTAGGTAATAAATCCTTCACAAAACACATGAAAGAAAAATCTAGGGGAGAGTGTTCATTACACACACACACACACACACACACACACACAGACACACACACACAGAGCCTGCATCACTTAAAATAAACAGTCACTTCTTAATAGGATGGAGCCCTTTCTTTTTTTTCTTCTCCACTTCATATGTCAGTTCTGTTTAACTTTCAATGTTCTCTTTGGTTGGTTTTATACACTGCTTGTTTCCAATCCTTTATGATTATAAGATTGACTTCACTGTTTTTCCAGTGTTTAATGTGAATGAAACATTCATCAAATGTTTTCTTAGAAGGTATGTGTTTGAGTCTATACAATGACCACTTGTTAACTACCTGGTGACATCAAATATGACATCTTATTGGATATCGTGCCTTTAAAAAATGAATAACATTGCAATAAAATTTTTATTTACTTGATAATTGTCACCATGAAAGATAGTAAATGTAAATGGTCTTGTAAAGATTTAAGTCAATTTAACACTAAGAAAAGATAACTGTTGTTATAACAATGTAATGTATATAATTTATAAATATATAATATTTATATTATAAATTTATACTATATAAAATAAAATATAACAATTGTTGCATACAAACCATTTTATGAAGCCATTTCTATCAAATCAATGGACCATTCATATACATATAGTAGATAGATAAATGAGAAAATAGTTTGATATAATTTTCATCATTTGCTAAACAAGCATTTTGAAGATATTTAAATGTGGAACAAATTAATCAAACATGTTTTAATAACTGTATTTCAGGGAAAGATGAAGGTCTGCGCACAGTCGTACAGGCATGGATTTCTGTTGAGTTGTGGGTCCGTGTGTCTTCTGCCAGGGGCAGGTGCCTCAGGGAGGCAGAGGTCCACCTCAGAGAAGCTGAGGCACACACACGGAGCTTGGCTGCATTTGTCTCAGGAAGCAGGGCTCATACCCAGGCAGGTAGTGAACTCAGCCTGGTTTCTGCAGGGCGGGCAGAGTTCTTTTGAGGGGATCCCTGAGCCTGGAGGCAGCCAGGGATCAGTTGGCCCCAATCCTGGGGGTCTCAGACCCATTCGAGGGGGACAGAGAGAGCTCTGGCACCGAGCCCTGCAGGGAGTGCTTGCTTGGCTTGAAACAGCTGCTTGTTGAAGAGATCATCTCTGTGGCTAGAATGCAAGAGGTCCTCCAGGACGGCAAGACAGGTCCAATAACAGGAGAAAGTCCAAAGGGGTTCCAAAGCTTTATTGTTCATAGCGAATGTAGATGGTCTCGGTGCACCTCCTACTTAAGCCGGGTGAGCCAGCTTAAATAGGGAGGGGGAATAGAGGAGGGTCTCTTAATTAGCTATGCCCTCTGGCCTTTATGTAACTCATTAATATGGAAATCTCTTGAGGCTGAAGCCTGTAGTCATGTCCTCTCCTGTGTTAGGTGACACCCTTTGGGAGGGGCTGACATTTTGCCACTGGGGTTGGGATTCAAAGCCCATGCCCAGCCAAGAACCAAGATATTCTTTCACAGCCCAGCACTGTATAGATAAATGAGACTTTCTACAACAGAAACTGAAGAAGTTTAAAAACATCATCAGCTCCTACTACAAATGCCTATACTCAACAAAACTAGAAAATCTAGTATTATTTTCTAGACAGATACCACATTCCAAAGTTAAATCAAGAGCAGGTAAACTATCTAAACAGGCACATATCCCCTAAGGAAACAGAAGTCATTAAAAGCCTCTCAACCAAAAAAATGCCCAGCACCAGATGGGTTTAGTGAAGAATTCTACCAGATCTTTAAAGAAGAGCTAATATCAATATTCCTCAAACTATTCCATAAAATAGAAACAGAAGGAACACTATCTAATTCATTCTACAAGGCCACAATTACTCTGATACATAAGTCACACAAGGACCCAACAAAAAATAGCAATTCTGACCAATTTCACTTATAAATATCGATGCAAAATTTTTCAATAAAATTCTTGCAAACTGAATCCAAGAAGACATCAAAACCTCATTCAACATGATCAAGTAGGGTTCATCCCAGGGATGCAATTGGTTTAGTGTATGAAAATTCATTAACATAATCCACTATGTAAACAAACTCAAAAAATCACATGATTATCTCCTAACATGCTGTAAAGGCATTTAACCAAATAAAAGATCACTACATATTGGAAAGATCAGGAAATTATGGCCCATACCAATGCATAATAAAAGCAGTTTATAGCAAACCAACAGTCAATATCAAATTAAATGGAGAGATACTTGAAATAATTCCACTAATATCAGGGCCAAGACAAGGATGCCCACTCTCCCTATATCTATTCAATATAGTACTGTAAGTTCTAGCTAGAGCAATAAAACAACAAAAGAAGATCAAAGGGATATAAATTGGCAAAGAGGAAGTCAAGGTATCACTGTTTGCAGGTGATATGATAGTATTCGTAAGTAACCCCAAAAATTCTACCAGAGAACTTCTACAGCTGATAAACAACTTCAGCAAAATGGCTGGATATAAAATTAACTCAAATATATCAGTAGCATTCCTTTATACAAGTTATTAAAGTTTTCTTAAATGAATTAACAAGTTACCATGTTGTTTTAACCTTTAGGGTTACTATGAAACATAATTAGTTTTTATTTTAATTAAAGATGTCAAAACTTGAATATGGCTTAGCCAATAGTAAAACATGATATAATTAAAATAAAACTGATTTTTTACAATCATAATGAATATGAAATGACAGAAAATGAAAAACCTGAAATGTAATACGTATTCATGTAAGCAAACACTGCTTTACAGAAATGTCTAATCCATAAAGGTCAGCCTTACAGAGTTCCATGTTCTTGAAATTTAAGACCTTCAGTCTGAAAACGCAATAGTGTAGGATTCTGCAATTGAAACAAAGGGGAATTAAATACAATCTTAACTTGAAAATGAACCACATTTTAGAGTATTATTTATACATAAAAAAATAAAAACGAAAGAGACACTTGGGAAATAGAAAGAAAATAGACAGCCTTAATATTTTGAGACCGAAAATATTTGCATATATTTCACAACTGTTTTGAGACTAAGGAGATTTGCACATGTTTTTGTATTAGAAACAATTTCAATTGCCAATGTGAATGTTTGCAATTCCCAAATTCTCAAAGGTAATGTAAATTTTCTTGGAGGAAACCAAGACACTCATTTTATGTTTTATAATAATTATAAAAAACATCAGATGCTGCTTATTTTTGTGAACAATTTACTGAAAACTCTTTTTATAAATTAAGTACAAAAATACTGCCATAACAAAGTAGATTTTTTAAAAAATCTGTTTACTTTTCTGGTTCTTATAAAAATTACAGGCATTGTATACTGCTAACTATGAACCTAGCACAGAGTGGACAGAAAACACAGGCTGAATGAAACCACTGTGCAACTGAGTCACATTTCTCTTCAAGTCTGCTCCTCTATGAGAATGAATTCCTCTGATGTATATGTCCCAGTGGTAAGTAAGAAAAAGAATATTCACAACTATTTTCCTACATTATGCGGATGTAAAATGTTGTGTTTTAAATTTTCAATCATTCCTTTTGTTTTTTTTATCCCCATCTTGTAACAAAATTGGGGTTTATCTATGACAGTTACCATAGCCTACGACTTCAGCTGGTTTTTAAAATAATTCATGCACCATTATGAGAGTGTTAATAATTATTCCTAACAGGTGACTTGGACTAAAAAGCTTGCCACTTTATCGCATTACAAAGACAAAAGGTTTGTTAATTCTCTAGAAAAATATTTATCCTAACATATTCAAAACTTCACAGAGACAACTCATAAGATGTATCTGACTAACTCCAAATTGTAACTGCTACCATCTAGGTTTAAATTGTAATTGGTCCGCTCCTTTGTGTGACAGAGAGCAGATTGACCTAATGTGGGTGGTAAAGCTCGGCACAGATGGATGTAGAGCATAAGTAGCTCTGTTAAGGAAACATGCATTGTTTTGCTTACAAAAATTTTAAAGTTCTCCATGTAAGAACTTAATGAAAGATAAAAGATCAGAAAAACACTTCCGATTGAATATAAATATGTCACAAACTTGTAAATACTGTGCAGTACTTTATTTTGTCCTATATAAAATTGAATTATTCCTATGAAATGTTAATAAAACTGAGTGAGCTATGTTTTTAAACCTCGGTGTATGTCTTTCAGAGGGAAAAAGTCACTCTGGTAAGCCAAGTTTCAACAGCTCAGAAAGAGTTCTATGTAAGTCAGGATTAGATCTGGATTTGATTTGGGATCTCCACTGGGCATAGCCACTAGTAAGTCCCAGATGCCAGGGACACAAAAGGTTCTTAGGATCCAGCAAAGACGAAATTACCTGAAATAGCCAACAAAGGATAGAGAGAACGTATAAAGACCATATCCAGTGGACAGGCATGGCCTCCAGTTGAGGGATGGGGCCACCTATCCATCTCAAATCTATTAATCTAGAATTGCTCCTGTCAAGAGATAATGCAGGGACAAAAAGTGGAACAGAGACTGAAGGAAAGGCCATCCAGAGACTGCCCTACCTGGGGATCCATCCCATCTGTAGACACCAAACCCAGACACTACTGCTGATGCCAAGAAACACCTGCTGAAAGGAGCCTGGTATAGCTGTTGCCTCAGAGGCTGCATGCACCACAGCCTAAAGAATACAAACGCTGAGCTTGCAGCCAACCATCGGACTGAGCCCGAGGACCCTAATGGAAGAGCTAGGGGAGGGACTGAAGGAGCTGAAGGAGTTTGCTATCCCACAGGAAGAGCCCCCAGAGCTCCCAGGGACTAAGCCACCAACCACCAAGCTTACACATGGAGAGAACCATGGATCCAGCTGCATATGTAACATAGGATTACCTTACCTGACATCAATAAGAGGAAGTCTTTTGGTCCTGTGGAAGCTCCACTCAGCGTGGAGGAATTCTAGAGTACTGAGGGTAAGGAAATTGAACAAAGAGGTTTAGCAGTGCGGGAGATGGGGAAGTAGAGCAGGAGGTGGGTGGGTGAGCATCCTACTCTCTGAGTCTGAGCTGTTGCTTCAGGGGTACCTCATCTCCAACCCCCAACTGCAAGTAGGGTCAGGCAGCAGGTGGCCCAGAGCAAGAAGCAGCATAATCTCACCAAGACTATGTGACATTCTGTAGGTAGAGGGTGGGGGTTTGGGCTCCCCAGACAAGGTTACAGAGAAGCCCTGAGGGTACAAGGGCTTCATTTTGCACCAAGCTCAGAAGGCTATCTGAACAATAGCAGACTTTGACCATAATTAGCAGGACCCAACAGTCAACCCTGTGCCAATCAAGTCAACTGAGAAATAATAACTATACAATGGGTAGCAGAATTATAAGGTAAACAAAATAGCATTGTTTAAAGTACTGTATTTGGGGTTGGTATGTTAAAAAGCAAACGTTAACTCATTATTCCAATATTTTGGAGGCAGAGGCAGAAGGATCTTTGTGAATTAGAGGACAGCCTGATACACAGTTGATATACACAAGTTCCAGGCCAGACAGGGATGCATAATAAGAACCTATTCCAAAACAAACAAACAAACAAAAAAAAAAACCAAACACACACAAAAACAATGAAATGGTACAAATGCATTCAAACTTTAAGCATTTAGTAAGAATTTGTTAAAGCATCTTTGCATATGTACTCTCCAAACCTATGTTCCAAGTACACTGGATTAATAAAATTAAAGGTAAAAAAATATACTGCTTGAGTTTTATTGGCAATTTCTGAAACTTTTGGGAAAAAATCCACAATAAACTAATGAGGTCTTTAGTGTATTAAATATTGATAATGATAAAGGTACAGAAATAAGGGACAAGAAAGCGAAATAAAATATATAATAAAATGTTAGCCTGGACATAAATTCTAATAAAAGAATACCCATATTAATAATAATGTTGGTATGAAAAGGTCTTCAACAGCACTGATCACAAAGATTAAGAGGGAATCAAGAGACACAGGAAGAATTTAAAGATATTGAAATGAAATTTCCCTAGTCATTAGGTATATTTTCAGAATAAATAAATAAATAGCATGACTTAACCTATTTAGCTGACTTAGGTGAGTATTTAAATCTTTGACATTTTATTAATAAGGTTATAAAATCAATGAGACAAAATTGGTCACCAAATGAAAAATGTCATGAATGTGTAGAACAAATCTTCCATTATAACAAATTGCATAACTGTCCAGAAACAAAATTGAAGTTATTTAGAAACATATATTGTTTTGAGGCCAAACATTTCTGGATTGCTGAAGAAGCAGCTCAGTTGTAGAAAGTTCAGACTGTTCTTATAGAAGATCCAAGTTCAATTTCCAGAACAAGTGCTAGATTGCTTACAACCACCTAAAATTCCAGGTCTATATGAGCCTAACAAATATAAGCACAAATTTATACACATAATTTTGTAAAAAAAAAAAAAAAATCCTACATATTTGAGGCTTGAAGACTTCTATACAAGCAGGCATTTGCTCCCATGGGAGGCTTGTATGGTTTGGTTACATTGTAGTTAAAGCATGGTGGGACTCAGAGACTTGGCATAGTCACACATGAGAAAATTCTTGTTAAAGCACCTTTATTCAGTAGTGTATATCTGCGTATTAAATTTTAAACATTCAAATTTTAACTTATACTTAAGCTAATATTTCAAAACTAAAACCATGCTATAAGTCCTCTCCTCTATGTTGAGTGTTATGATACACACTGCAGAGAATACAATCTTCAGTTGTTATGTACATTAGCAGCCAACACAACAAGTTTAAAATGGCATAGGTTAAACAACATTCATATTCCTAGAACAGGTATTAGTGACACTCCATCAAACAGAGTGTTTCCTTATGTGTCTGAAGGCAAGAAATAAATTAAGAGGCTATAGATGTATGTCTCAAGTAATATACTGGTCACTCTGTATTTTATATATAGGAATGTATACACATACATGTATGCAACAGAATGAATGAGAACAAAGCCCACAGACTTGAAATAGAACAAGGAAAGGGTATACCGAAGGGTTTGGAAGGAGGGAAAGGAAGTGAAAAATGATGTAATTGTGTAATTACATTATAATCTCAAAATTATAAGAAATAGGTTTAAATAGGGGGAAAGGTTGTGGAGTTAAAGGACCTCTTTAAGTAAAGATAATTATTGACGTTGACAAAGGGTACTGTGAATGGAGGGAGTGGAGGATGGCGAGTGCTGTGGCTCAACCTTAAAGAATGCATTCTCTAATAAAGCCAGTGTTCGGGATATTAAAGTAATGGGAAGAATAATTTATGGAACAAGAATTAGTTTAATTTCTAAAGTTATAGAATCAATGAATATGACTAAACTTATCTTTTTCACCTTGAAATCCCACCTCAGCTCTTGTGATACATGATGATGTGTGACAGAGAACAGACAATCTGACATAAGACAGGTTCACAAATACAAGAAAATCTAGAAACCTAAAATTTAAGTCAAGCACCCTAGTTAGCATTCTTTAATTATTTTCCCTAGAGTCATTAGCGGTAAGAAGCTTGACTTCATACTAAATCAGTATGGTACCTATAATTTGATAGTTTCTCTGATGCTTGCAATACTTAAATGAAATATTCACCGCATAGAAGATCTGGGAGCTTTTAGCATGTGTGCATGTGGTGCTGTAAACTGGTGGAATATCATACATAGATGTTTTATATAACTTGCTATGCTTCTGATCATTTGGGACACATTTATTTCATGCTAAGTTCCAGTACTTTCAAATAGAATAATAAGAGAAAGCGAGTGGGAGAGCAAAAAACTCGACATGAACGTGGAGAGAAAGAGAACAAAAGAATGGTAGAAGACCAGGCCAGAATGTGATGGATATGAAGTATAAAGTAAGTTGAGAAGTTATGAATATTTTAATTATTTTTGTCCACAGGAAATAAAATCAATTCTTTTTTTCTGAAGAACCCAGTTTTGCCCCCTTTGTTCTTTGATCTGCTCATTAACATTTGCAAGCACTAATTCACTTTCCTGATGGGGGCAACTGTCAGCTGATGCAGCTTCCAGAGCCCTGTGCAGACTTTCCAGCTGTGGATGCAGACAGATCAAAGCCGGTGATGGACTCTCTACAACACAGTCTTTCTGGAATACTAATAATAGTCTGTACTACTTGTAAAGAATCAAGTCATTTTTCTCCACTCCTTCAAATAATCAGGGTTTCCTTGTACATGCTATTAATTGATTCAATATGTGAAAGGAATGTCTGAACTTTTCCCACGCCTTACACTAACTCATTTTTTATAATATGCATTAGTCTACCTCCAGAGGTGGTTTTAATTCAAATCAGGTCTTTTTTTTTTTTTTCATAAGAATGAAATGAGTAAAACTTGTGATGTCTAGCCCTGTCTGCTGTGCATTTTCTTGTGTTTTACAATAGTGAATGTGTATGTTATTATCTATTGTGTTCAATTTTGATGCTCTTTAACTTCCTGAGCAGAATTTTGCCATCAATTTTGATAGGCATTCTAAAAACATTGCTTAATCCTACTATACTCTTCTAAAGTTTTGAAGACAGTGGTTAATGACCCAGTAATACTGCTCACACTTGGAAAAGCTGAGGTGTTATAGTTTTAAATGATAGTGATTGGTTTTCATTTCATTCCAAATCTACCAATTGATATTTGTATTTTATTCTCTGCTCAGATAATGTTTAATTGTCTATGTTTTTTTAAAAGAGAGTTTTTATTGTTTGATTCTTTTGGCACTGTGCAACTGAGAAACAATGACCGTATGGTATATTCCTGATATCTTCATAAATAGTACCCGTCCAAATAACTAAAATTTCTAAATAGACCCAAGCAAACTTGATTGCAGCTGGAAACAGGCAAAGAAAAGATACCAAGGTATCAATGTTGTTAGCAATTTAGAAGGTGAGGATCTAGTCTTGCAGTGACCATTTACTCCTTGGTCAAATACCTCCACTGCCTCACTATATGAGGATTTGAGCCTCATGGGAAACTCCACTGCAGTAACAATTCCTGAGTAAGGACTTATTAACCTTCATGCGTGAGTGTCATGAATGTTTTCTTTTAATAGTTATGGTATTTGCATCAGTAACTTCAATCAATTCTAAGGCAAAATAACTGCTAGACTGACATGAATATTCACCCACAGAGGAAGACTACTAACTTCTCACAGCAGCTCACTAAAATGCTTTGTCCTTTTAAGAGATTTTTCTTTGTATTTTGTGAAATGCTTTAAGTATTATGAAGTAGGCAGTGGTAGAAATATAAAATCATGCAAGAAGGATTAATATTAAGAAACTAGCCTTCTACTACAACTTTGAGTAGTCATAATGGTCCATTACTTTTCTGCTATGCTAACCACAAAAACAGGCTTGATAGTAAAACCATTGAAATGCATTTTGAATGTGAATCTATCAAATTTTTTTTCTCTAGCACATGGCTGAGGTGAAAGGTTGCCAGCTCCAGTCTCTTGAATCCGCTCAGCATCTTTCTGCTTCCTGCAGCTGGTCAGATGGTCACAGTTCTCTTTGATCTGATTGATGGGTGTTTCTAACAAGGGGATAGATGTGGTGGTTGACATCTATAACTCACTGACTGTTCATTGGAGTAAACTTCCTATAAGTTTCTCATGAAATCAAGAATGATGTATACATCCAGCATTTTCCACAAGCAAAACTGAGGTAATTGTACTTTGAGATTACTGTCACATATAGAATACCCAGTAAAATGACTCTCATCTTGGCATGTAGAAAATAATACAAACACGATGGCATGGGAGAGGATACAGGGTTTAAAAAAAAACCTGTTCTCTATTAGTAACATTTAACTTTATTTACCTTTAACATATTCTACAGTGACTGTGATTTTGAGGTTTTTAATCAATTTGAATATAATTCACACACACACATATATATGTATAGTGCATATGATAGCCATATAAAGGGATTGTGTTGATCAAAAATTAGTAACATATTGAAGGGTTTCCTAGACAATTAAAAAATAGTAACAATGATCTTCCAGTCAGTGATCATAGTTTTCTTGATTTCGTATTTCCTATAAGTCTAGATTTTATCTAGACTTGTTTTTCTCTTGTTTTAAAGATTTAGTATTCTGGAGGAACTGTCAAATTTATACAAAAAATCACTACTGTTTAGTATTGTATAAAAATACATTTGATAAGGAGTAAACTATTGACATATAAAATATAAAAGCCGTTTGATAGAGCACTATTGAAAATGCTGGACCTGGTCTCGGCATATCACTCAGTGGGTAGACTGCTTGCCTCAGATACTCAGGGCTGGGCCTTGATCCTGAGGTCACATGTACGGGGTATGGTGGCACGGGCTGTGTAATCTTGGTACTCAGGAAGTAGAAGCTGTAAAGTCAGATTTTCTAGGTTAAGCTCCCCCCCACAGCTACATATCAATTTCAATGACAGTCAGGAGACATAAGCGACATTGTTTAAAAAAGAAAAATGTGATAAAAGCTGCTCAGGGTTTAAGAGTAATTGCTGGTCCTGAAGAGGACCAGACTTCTGTTGCTGTCATCAAAAGGGTGATTCACAAATATCTGTAATTAGCTCTTTCTGTGGATTCCCTAGGAACTGCGTATGCATCCTTAATCCCAGTACTCAGGAGACAGAGACAAGCAGGTCTCTATGAGGTCAAGGCCAGCATGGTTTCATAGAGTGAGTGCCAAGCCAGCCAAGTCTAAGGAATGAGACCTTGTTTCAAAACTGAGTATATAAATGTATGAACATTTTAAAAAGCCAGGTCATTTTGTGTTCCTGTTTGGAGAACATGTTAGTGCTGTAGTTTTGCATAGAAGATAATTAGAAATTCTATTTGCCTCTCAAAGGTTCGTCTTCTCCCACAGTGATTTCAGTCTCTAATGTGCCGTGAACTGTCTTGCATTCTTTGTTACAGGTTTTGCTCAGGGCTTTCTTGTTAGCCTCTTTATGTTTAGAATAACACTCCTATGGGCAGTTACCTAAATTGCAATTTCTCCACTTATTTCTCTAACTTGAAAGAACTCTGAGATATAACCGGGAATATCTTTTTTATATATAGCTTCAATATAAAAATCATTTAGATTATAAATAAATTAATTGGACAAATGATTTATAAAATCATTTAGATCATAAATAAATTAATTGGACAAATGATTTCTATATAGCAGTAAAATTAAATGTATGAATAAATATGAAATAATGAATGCAAAAGGCTACTAAGTGTGTAGAAGTCTAGGTTAGAAATATTTGAATTATTAGACTCTATAGTGCTTATATTTACAAACAAATGATCACATGAATAATAATTTGATAATTGATATTTATAATACTAACACAGTATCCTATCATCACATGTATTAAAATAATACGTACAATATTAATTGAAAGTAACTGAATCCTAAACCAACTTATTAGCCTAAAATGAATGATTAGCCCTGCATTATTGGCCTGATAAGCTTTAGACTTAATACAACTAAATGAAGTCCTGAGACAGTGCTGAACCAAAGGAGTCCTATTCTCAGCATTTGAACTTCCAAGCCTCTATCTTCAGCTCTGTTTCTCTAATGACCCATGGAAAGAAAGAAGAATCTACGTGAACTTCAGTCACTCTATGAGTAACCTAGTCTGCTTGGTCACTGAAATTTGAGGAGAACTGCATATAATGATTGAGCCTAGGTGAGTGAGCTACAGAAAGCTGAGAAATCTTTCATGCCTAATGCAGATGGGCAAGACGGTCAGAGAGGAGCAGGCCATCAACTTGAAGAAGTTATCATGAGGGTGTGAAGGCTGGGCAAGATACACAACTAATGTTCAAATAATATTGCCCACCATGTCTGATCAAAGCTGGAAGACCTGATATTTTAAAACCTATAACTTTTAAGATAAATGTGTATATAATGACAATGGTCCAAGAGAAATTAAACAATAAAGTAAAAGACTTTAAAAGGAAAACTGAAACATTATCCCCTGCCAATAATTTGAAAATATTATTCTTCAAACCATAGTTGGGTAAATTATAGCTGTGAGTATATATAATAGAGTCCAAAAGTCTGGCAAAAGAAGTTTACGGAATATGCAGATACCAAAAATCAATTCAAAATCGAACCTGTCATGACTCAGGGTGGGGTGGCTGCACTTTCCCATCTCATTGTGAACCCACCTCACTCCACAGTGCACCGTGCATGTGCTGTCACACTGCAGAAAGCTAAGCCCTGCTGCTGAAGCACTGGGCTCAGATTTGAGATGATGTAGGTTAGTTAGGGAGTCACATTTTTCTCTCTGTGTTGTTTTCTGCAGTAGAAAACATCTTGGTTAAATTACAGAAAACAAAGAGTCAGTACTCCCCCACAATCATTCCTCAGCATGTATCAAATTAATATCCTTTGAATGTATTATATTATTGTTTGGTTTTAAATATCGTTTGAATTTTTGGCTTATACTTCATAAAAGCCAGCTCTTTAATTGGTCATTTGTGATTAGGACAGAATTTCCAAAAATTCTGAAACGTCCCTAAGTATTTCTGCCTTTTGTACCATTGTAGTTATTTATCAAGTGGTGCTCTGTGCATTGATGAATATAAAACTAAAATGTAATCAACTCTGAGAAATGTTGGATAGTTTATATTCAAATCAGTATCTGAAATTCCATTGAGATTTAACTTTTTATGTAAACATAAATGAGTACATCCATTTCAGTAGAATTAAAAACTCTTTCATTTTTAGGAAATGATAAAATTATATATGTACCAAGGAAATGTTTAAACATATTTCTTTATGATTCATTATGTGAAAATGTGTGATGTGTATATTATATCCATTATATTTGTAGGAGACTGAGTACATAAACATTTCGAGTTCTAAAAGTCCTAAAAGGGCTAAGCAAGCAGAGACAGCTTAAGAGATCTGCATTGAGCTACAAGACAGAATCAACCTATGTCCAAATAAACTTCCTACAGACAGCAAGCATGCAGAGTGTTGTTTCTGAAGAGTGGGAGGCAGCGCAGCAGAGGCAGGAAATCTTTGACTCAGTTACTGTAGTTGGCTATGCAGCCAGGATGAGTCTTAATTGAAAATATCAAATGGTAGTATAGATTAAAGGTGCTCTCTGCTACAGAGAGACTCAATTTTGAAATGATGCTTTGCCTTTCAAATAAATTTCATCATTTTGATTTCATGTAATCTATAACTTACATCAATTTTAATAATGAAAGATAGTCTGTTTAAAATCCCTATAAATTCTTGTCATTACAGTTGGTTTCCATTCAACATATTAAAATATTTCAGAAAATTTATTTTAGAACATTGAGTAGTGAGTGGCTCAAGAAATTTTATAGACTGGTATACTTTATTAAAAATAATATGTAATGAGCTATAAATTTCTGTGAATTTCATTTAAACCAGTAAAGAGTACAAGAACACTCAAAATATTTTTTTTAATTTTGCATAAAAGTTTTAGTATTTTAAATGTAATTAGAATTAAATATTTAATACTTAGGCACTAAGAATTCACTAAACAGTGTTCAGTTAAAGGTATATCTAAGATACATTTCTCTCTCCGCCTCTCTTTACATTTCTCTTTTTCTATGTCTTTGAATATGTCCATGAAGTTTATATCATCACACATTTTAACAACACAATATAGAGTTAATTATTAATTGATTTGAATCCTTAATCTAGTTCATGCATAAATTGAATTAAGCCTATAGTAGATTGAATACTCCACATTTAATTGACTTATTTTAAGAGCGTTTTGAATCAGTGTGAGACACTGTACCCAGATACTAGTCAAACTTAAAATGTTTAATTTTCATTGTGAATCTGCACTTTCAATATATGCTATTGTTATCATTAATTAAAGTAATTAAAATAAATATTTAGGGGATTAAGATATGCCTTAGTGGTTCAGAACCCTTGCTCCTCTTTCAGGAAACAGAACTTCCATTCCCAGAATCCACACTGGGTGCTTACAACCTCCAGAACTTTACTCCAAGACATCCGAGTCACAGCTCTGACCACCTCTGGCATAAACCCCCATGTATACAAACACATAATAATAATAATAATAATGATAATAATAATAATAACAACAATAGAGACCACAAGATTTCCTCTAAAAATAAAAATTAAATATATTTGATAAACATAATTTAAGGAAATAGAAAATAAAACTCAATACACATGTTTCTTTCTAAGATATACAAAGGGAAAAAGATTAAACAACTAGGAAATGAGGCCAAGATGAGATGTTTGCTTAAAAGTGATTTGTAAGCAACACGTGGTGATTATCTTATTGGATACTGATATGATTTTTAAAAATTCATGACTTTAAAATTATTAAATATTTTTGTAATATTTCATGCAAATTATCATCTTTATTTAAACAATTACTTTGTTTGCTTTGTCCTATTCCAATTTATTTATTTTTGTTTTATCTCAATTTTATGACTAATCTTTAGATTTCAGCTTTTTTCTAGGAAGAGACAGAAAGGATACAGATTGGGAAGGAGAGAAATTCAGAGACTCTTAGAGGAGTTAAGGGAGGGGAAACTGTAGTCCAAATATATTGAATAAAAAAAAAACCATTTATTTTCAATGAAAGAGAAATATAACAGTAAATAAACAAAAAGTAAATACTACGTTGAGTTACAGCTTTTGCTTCATTTCTACCTATTAGACTAAAGTCACATGTAAGAATGAATATATATAATATATATATATATATATATATATATATATATATTTATATTTATATTTATATTTATATTTATATTTATATATTTATATATTTATAAGTTAGGGACTCCTTTTTAGAGTCAAAGCTGAAAACATTTCATTTTATTGAATTTTAAGACAGCACTGAAAACCAAACTTTAATCAAACAAAGCATGATAGGAAAGATTGTCCTTAGGGTGCATCACCAAAAGCCTATATGATGGAAAGAGCAACTTTGAAGGTGTTCAGCTAGGAACAAGTTAAGCAGGAGAATCGCATCAAAACTAGATAAAACCAACGAGACTGCAGCAGTTAACTTTAGGAGCTAAAACAACATTGTGAATCCAATGCCCAGGAGAGAGAATTTTGCAACTTTTTTAGTTGATAATACTCCTTTTATGATGCCATGATACCCACTTGTATTGAATCCATATATATAAACATTCTTGTCTATCAATCAAATTTAAATGTCTGGTGAAAATCCCACAGCTCAATGCTAAATTTCTCCACATTTGTCAAACCTGTTTATATTGAATTTCCACTCACATCAACCTATTAGTTTCAAAGCTCTGCTGTGTTTTTATAGGACTTTGAAGCACTTCCTGGTACCACTGAGAGACGGCTGAACAACAAAGCCGAAGATACTACAAACACACTTTGCTACGTATATTGCATTACTTTTGGTTATCAAAAACTTTTATCTGATTTCTGAAAATTTGATATGTCAAGCTTGTTTCATTTTCTATAGTGTTGGCGCACAGTGAAACTCTGAACATACCAGAGCTTGATGAAATAGAATGTTCCTTAACTGTCATATTCTAGTTTTGTTGATTATATAAAAGAAACTTGCAAGTATTTCAGGATCATTTTCTTCTACTAGGAAAAACAATGGATAGATTTCTTTTCATTTTAGATTATAAAATGTGGTTTGTTTAATATATAAGACATAAATCATTATCCATACTTAAGTTATATTTGACTCTAGAGACTATGGACTGACTGTAAAAATCAGCCTTGTAAAAGCTTATACATTGATATCACAAGGGTTATGGTACTCAGATATTCTATTTTAGGAAAATTCAATTTTCTTATATTGTAAGCAAAAGGAAAAGTTTCTTGTTGATGTTGTATTTTCCATAAATGCTACCATGGACTTTTCATGTTTAGATACAACTTGCACAATAAGAATGTGTTGGCTGTCACTTATATTATTATTTGATTCTATAAAATTCCCATTTGAAATCTGGCTTGGGGATGAACTATTTTAAGATACAGAAAACATGCCATATTTCAGGAGTTATTTACTTAGCTTTTTGTAGTTATGATGAGTTCTAGAGATAAGTCAATTTCAATGGAAAGAAGAAAAGAATAATTTTGCCTTAAAACTGGGAAAGTTTCATCTGGCAATCAGGGGGCTCTGTTTTTCTGTTGGTAGAGAATCCTACAGTAGTGAGAGGAGAGAAGAGAAAGAAAGAGAGGCAGTGCTCCAACAACCTGCCCAAAAGCAAGAACAGTAACCTTCGCCATCCCATTGGACTCCACCCCATGAGGATTCCCACACCTCTCATGCTCTCTGAAGGCTGATAACCAAGCATTTATCTTATAGGACTTTCAGTGACATTAAAACTCTAAACTTTAAGAGCAAAGCAACTAGAAAATGAATAATTGAGTTTGTAATACACATGATAAGTTTACAATGCATAATATAGTAAAAAAATTATTTCAAGTAGGAAATACAAAGTTAACTTAAGGCAATGTTTTAAAGACATTATTTGGGAGCTAGAGAACAAGGCTTCAAGATGGCTGATACTCTAAAATGGGAGCTCAAGATCTGCACAGAAACAGTGAAAGTTTCAAAAGATTCAGACAGTGATCATAAAGTTGAATAGCTCACTTTCACAATTTAATAGCAGTGCATTCTACAGATGAAAGGATTCTAGAAGTTAATCAATCCAATGCCTTGAAACCTCACCAAGTGACTAATTCAAGAGAGAGGTAGAGCTTTAAAATCTAGATCTTAGGGCAACCTAAGATCCTTGTGAAAATTCAGAATTATGCTTTGAATCACATTACCTACTATCCCTTAGGCAAGAGTTATAGGCACAATAGTTTTACATTTGCATAGCGGAGACACATTTTTGATTATAAATGGTTATCCCAACAGTGATGTGCAGAGTAAAGGCACTGTTGGGGATCAGTGGGAGCCAACAGAGAGGAGGAAACTAACTTCTCAATCATATCTTTCACATTTTATTATATAGGCTCTGTATACAATTTTTATTTAGTGCCTCTCATGCACCAGACTTTTTACTGTCTTAATTAGGGTTTCAATTGCTGCTATGAAGCACCATGACCCAAAAAAAGGTAGAAAGGAAAGTGCTTATTTGGCTGTGTAAACTTCCATAATCTAAGGATGTCACTACAGGAACTCAAACATGGCAGGTACTTGGAGGCAGGAGCTGATGGAGAGGCCTTGGATGGGTGTCACTTACTGGCTTGCTTGTTTCCCATGGCTTGTTCAGCCTACTTTCTTATAGAACCCAGTACCACAAACCCAGGTATGACACCAACTACAGTGGACTGAGCCCTCCTCCAGCAATGATTAATTAGGAAAATATCCTACAGGCTTATCTACAGGCCTATCTTGTCGATATTGTGGTTCTCTATTCTCAGGTGACTTCATCTTGTGACAAGTTGAAATAAAACTATCCAGTAAAGTTGCCCAGAGTTATAAGCTTGAAAAATAAACCTGATCATATAAAACTACTTTGTTAAAAAGAAACTTATAATATGGCTATCTTTAAAATAGCTTTGTATTTAAATATTTTGCCTTTAGATCGTAAGATGGCTCAGTGGGTAAAGATTCTTGTCCCTAAGCTTAATGGCATATCTTTGATTCTTGAAACTCTACAGAGATGATCTCTGATCTCTACACATGTACTCTGGCATGTTGCCCATACATGTACATATAATATATAACAAAAAATAACTGTAAAATATTAAAGTCATTCAACGAGTGTAAAAAAATTAAAAGTACTTTTACCATCTATCACGTCTTCATAATTGAGGCATAGTGTACACAGTGCCTCTAAGGACACTATTTTTAAATTTAAAAGTTTAATTAGCGTGCAAAGTATTAAGTTCATTATATTATTCAGATGTAATGTTTCTGGTGACTTCCCTTGAGCTGTCTTCTGTCCCACCCTTTCCCATGCCACCTCACCTAGCAACTTTGTACTTACAATGTCTGCTATTGTTTTTCACATTCAAGTCGCATGTGTTCCATGATCTTCCCTATGCTCATTCTCAAAACGTTTCCCCTCTTGTGTTTTTTTCTACTTTTATCACGCACACACACACACACACACACACACACACGTATCAACATATGAGAAGAAAAATGCATTATTTGTCCTCCTGTATCTGGGTTATGTAATAATTTCTAGACCCATTCATTTTATTGGAAATTTCATTGAC
This sequence comes from Mastomys natalensis, assembly GCA_021653895.1. Classification (NCBI taxonomy): domain Eukaryota; kingdom Metazoa; phylum Chordata; class Mammalia; order Rodentia; family Muridae; genus Mastomys; species Mastomys natalensis. The sequence goes on along the minus strand of JAJTUV010001417.1, from coordinate 228,674 downwards.
TTTCATAGTCAACTAAAATTTAATTGTATACATGTAATACATTGTCATTATCTATTTATTATAATTTTTAATGAAAGATAAATCATAAATCATAAAATTGTGAATTTTCTTATAGTTGATGAGAGGAACAGTGGAAGATCTCTTCAAGTGACAGTATATCTGTAAAAGTAAAAATCTGGCATGCTCATTAGCATTTGAGAACATATTATAATGAAGATAATAGATAAACATCAAAATATTTGGTGCTCGTACATAAAATAATTTTATCCATTAAAAATAATAAAATTTTCAAAGGGCTAGAGAGGTGGCTCAGAGGTTAAGAACATTGACTGCTCTTCTAGAGGACCTGAGTTCAATTCCCAGCACCCACATGGCAGTTCACAACTGTCTATAACTACTGTTTTCTGACATCCTTCTCACAGAGACATATTTAGGCAAAATATCATTACACATAAAAAGTAAAAAAAAAAAAAAGATAAAAGTTATTAAAAAGCGGCTCAAACCTAAAATTTAAAACAATAATAATAATAAAAATTTTCAGATAATCTATTAAAAATAGTGGCCATTATAGAGAAGTGGGAAGGATGCTACAACACAGGACATGAGAGTGGAGCAAGGTATTGGGATATGAGGAAATCTGTAAAGAGCAAAACCAGGTTAGTCAATTAAGAAGACTGGTGAAGAGGAAAGGGTTAACAAAAGCAAGAATATATGGCAAAGCTTTATGGAAGTCTACTATCCTATAAAATTTTTTATCATATTTTTTAAAATCTAAAAGGACTAAATGGTGCTACTCTCTGGGGACAGAAAATGCTGTCTTGAATTATGTGATTAACAAGAGGTCAGAATCACTAAAGTGAAATCTCTGGGATACTCCTGGTTGGTGAGCCAGAAGTAAAAAATAAGCAGTAATTAAGAAGAGACCAGCATCACTGAGGTGAAATCTTCTGGGAAGTGTTTCTTGAGAATTTACACACTGTGGTTGTATTCCAGAGGAAGCTAAGGTTGCACATGTTGGCAGCTGAACTTGGTAGTGTAACAGTCACCCAGGTGAAACTGGTTTTGAAGACATAAAAGGGTAATTGCAAGCAGCTTAGGCTTGGCACTGTGTGCCAGTGCCAGAGGCCCTGAAGATAGTCCATGAGAGGCCATCAATAAAATTGCAGTCCAGTTGCTGCAGGAAGGCCCAGCACTTGGGAGATGCTAGTACCAATTGAGAAGGACCAGCTGTGTTTGCTGTAATCTAATTTAGGCCTTCTACATGAAACACTCTCCCTGTAGATCTATGAAGAACACTTTACACTAAAAGTAACAACAGAACACAAAGAAGTTGTGCCATAGAGCAGAGACAGCCTTAGCAGGAGAGAGTGGCTGTAGACCTTGAATCTAAAGAGTGTGGAAGAGTTGCCTGGGTAACTGCATGTGTTACTGTGTATGATAATGGGGCATTATGGTTTTAAAAAGTGGAGAGAAAAGTGGGGCTCTTGATGGGAAAACTGGTTAGAAACAAGGACAATAAAGAGGACAAGAATGAGAGGATCCATGGTTTTAAACAATGCATTAGGAATCCTGGTCATTGACTCCAAAACAATTCAAAATTAAAATTCATTCAATAAGAATGAGCAGAAATCAAAGACAGATGACTTTCACAGAGACTATGCAAAGAACTGCTTCATTTATCACAACAAGAGAGCCAGTTGTAATTAGGTGTAGGTGAGATTGGCTGCAGGCCCAAGGCAGCTTGATAGAATATTCCACTGGGCACACTCCTAAAACAAATATCCTTATGTTAAAGGTTAGAAAAATGAAAGAGATCAAATAATTCAAATTCAAGTCATCTATTGCTGGAGCCCTCGTGTTTATCAAGTCCATTGTTTTCAGATACAAATAATTCACTAAGGGGCTGGAGAGATGGTTTACCAGTGAAGACCGTGTAGTACTTTTGCACAGGAAACAAATTTGTTTCCCAACACCCACACAAGATGGCTCTCTCAACAGCCTGTAACTCACACACTGGGGCATCCACATCTCTGGCTTCTGTAGAGGTGTATCTGTATACGGTACACACACACTTTAAAATTTTGAAATTACAAGAATTACTCAATAAAATGCCTTCACTTTCTCAATGCCAGTAGTCAACAGTAGATATATGTAAGGTAACTGAATAATTCAAGTGCAAATAGAGGAACAATTTCTCATGCAAATATTAAAGAATCTAGAGAGCAAACATTATACAGAATGGAAAACTAACACAACTTTGAAAATGTTCTTGAAACCTTTATTTTACTGCCTTATCTATTAAAATTGCAATCCATATTACTTATATTTTATAAGTCATATTTAATTCAACTAAATTTGAAGATTTTGCACCTTTCTTTGCTAAGTCAATTAATTTATTATATTTGAAGAATCCTGTATACAATAATAAATTAATTTTATTTCATATGCTGTTTTAAATATTCATCTCCACGAAAACAAAATACTTAACTTTTCACTTAGTTACTGGGTTTCACCACATTCTCCACTATTTCCAAATTCTCTAGTAGAGGCTAAACAGCATTTTCCTTCCAATTAAAATAAGGGGGGTACTAAAAGACCCAGAATTTTGTGTGTAAAGTATGTCTCCATCATAAATGCCTTCTATGGTAAAATATTTACAAGGATATTCCATTTTAACATTTCAAGTACAATTCCTAAACACAGGACGTGGAATCTCAGAGATGTTCATTCCTAAAGCAACAGTTGAAAAGTGAACTGTAGCAACTGTTGTTTGTGAATTTATTTTCAAGGATGTCTGCTTCAGTTTCCAAATGACAGGATTGGGGTTGGAGTTGGAGGGTTTGGGAGGGATGGGAGAGTGGGGAGGTGGATTTTCCTTGAGGATGTAGATGACCCTGCTTTGCTTTCTTTGTTCCTCTCCTTCCTTTTCTTCCTCTCCTCCTCCACTCACCTCCTCTCCTCCTCCCCTTCTCCCTCCTCTTCTTCCTCCTTCTTCTTTTCTCCTCCTCTATTTCTTCTTTCCTCACTCCCTCCATCTACCAACTCCTCTCCTCCCTCAGTCTGTCCCTGCCCCTTTCATTCTTCTTTTTTCTCACTTTAAGCTGATTGATGAGTTTAAATTCAATCTTAAGAAAATAGTGAAAGAAAAATGGTAACATCCTTAATGAAAGAAGATAAAGATGAGGTTTAATTAAAGTCTTTTACTAAGAGTCAAGTGTTTTATGATTCATTTAGCAGTTTTGGTAACTATATAATGCTATATGAAAGAGACTAAAAATCAGGAATATTCCCTAATTCAGTTACACAACACACACACACACACACACACACACAACACCAAATGTCATTATCTCTTTTATGAGGTAAAATATGTAGAAAGGAATTAGGAAAAACACACAATTATGAGACAGATGTTCTGTTGTAGTTATCTCAGTTCATTTTATTTATTCATATACTCAATTATTTTGAGAAACCAATGCAAACAAGGTTGTCCTCTACCTTCCTCTGTCAAGTCTACAGCCCCAAGCAGTTGTAATACGCAATTTTAAAGATATATCTTTCAATATTTTATGCATATATAACATTTATGTTTTTATTTTAATTGACATTTCAAAAACATATAACATAGAAAATATTTTCCTTTGTCACTTAGATTATGTATTTATTAAATATTTGGTTGGTCTTATTGTTCTGTTTGATTAAGTACACTGCAGTATATTTTCCTGTTACTTAAAAATGGCATGTACGATAAGACTGGAAGGATGACTGAACGATTTATAGTATGTTCTGCATTTGCAGAGGACCTCAGTTTCATTGCCAGAACCTACATCAGGTGTTTTGCAATGACCTGTAACATCAATTGAAGTGAATCCAACTCCTCTTATCTCTGCAGCCCTCATGTTCACAAACCTACAGACATACAAACACAAAATTAAAATAATAAATGAAAATCACATAAGGTGATATCATCCAATCAAATAGATTGAAATATAATTTATGTTTAATGGTCTTAGAGTTAGCATATCCACCAGGAAATCTGTATTAATTCCAATCCTGCGTTAATAAAGTACTTGTCAGATAGCTTTAGAAGATGTCTAATATCATAGCAACACTTATATTTCAAATTGAGGTTTCGTATTTTTCTGCCCATACCAGTTCATCCTCTAACACTGTTGTCCATTGCAGTCACTCTTAATCTTGTTTGTCCTTGGTTATAGACATCTTGTTTGTTTGTTTCTCTTGTGTATTCTGAATCAAATCTATCAGACATCCTACTAGTTTTTTCTCACATTCTGTAAATTGCATACTTAATCAATTTCTTTGTTATGTTTTGAGACAAATATTAGGTAATCCAGACTGGCCTAGTTTTCATTAAATTCCTCATTTAACTGCCTCTACCTTCAAAGTGCTTGAATGCAGCTGTGGACCACTACACCTGACTTCTTCCTTTCAGAAACTATATTTCAGAAAACACCATGTTGTCTCTGATTATTGAAGTGGAATTCTCAAGCTATAGCTCTTACTGTAGCTAGCTCTAACCTCTATCACAGTCTGTTCTGAAAGAAGCAGTGATCTCCTTAGAGATGGAGGTAAGTGCATGTCATGTTACTTCCTTGTGAAAAGTCTTTCTGCTTGGGTTGGAGAACTCACTGGTAGAATGTTTGCCTGACACAAGTGCTCACTGATGGTGTCCCTAGCACCAGAAAAGTTATACAACCTAGATTTATAGCTAGACTATAGATGGCTTCCGGAGGCCATCACAGCTTCAGGGCCATGCCTTATTCTATTTTTATTCTTTCTTAACGGAAGTTATAAATTATGTAAAGTTCTCACCATAATGCTCTTCTTACTATCCGCAGAACCCAACAGAAACATCATTGTGTGTGCCTCGGATGGGAGACTTCCAATATCTGCAGTACCTACCTTCATCAGCCTTCAGCTTTCGACTCCAAAGCCTGTTAGGGAAATGATCACTAACCTATCTACCTAAAATTTCAACAAACATCTCATAAAATCATTTTAGGAAGAGCAAGTGAATTGAAAATACACATTAGCCGTACAGATGATTAATTTTGCTTAATTGTGACAAGTGTCACAGTGATGTTAAAAAGAGCTGAGAGCTGAGTTTCAGGAAGATATTACTAAGTGAGATCCAACAAAAATTCATTCTGAACTTCATGAAGGCTGTGAAAAAAATGATGAACATATCACATTGCTTTTTTTTCTATGTGTCAATTTTTCCTATTTGTGTGTATGGAGATAAATATACAACATACCTGAGTGATTCTTCAGACCTTAGCACAGAACTTTCCACATGTAAACCTTAATAATATAATTTACTACTTCTAGGTATAAAACATGTGCTCTGTTATTGTATTCTCATTAGTTATGAAGTTTGACCTACTTATATCTAAATTGTATAAGTTAAATTCATTAACCTATTTATACCTATTAGCTTAATTTAGGAAGGAATTTAGGAAGTAAATTCTTCACATTTATTAGAAATCTAATTTTTAACAAAAATACAAACTTTTCTTATGTATGAGATATTTTCTTCTCCCTCTCCCTCTCCTTCTCCTTGTTCTTATTCTCCTACTTATTCCTGACACAGAAGAGAAGTAACCAATGCCTCAATGACCATAATAAAATATTTCATGTACTATAATAAGTATTTATTTACATAAACTTTGGCATACCTTGTCAAAATTTTGTTTAATAATATCAACTGTATTAGATATGTCTCTGATATTCTAAATAGAAGATAATTTCATTATATTATCAGGTATCTGCTGGTGAAAGTATCCTTATTTTTGAGAAGAATTCATGTCCAAATATATGTAGTTAAATTCCATCTTTTTAGTTTTTATTGGATATTTTATTTGCATTTCAGATGTTATCCCCTATGATAGAGATTTAAGGATATTAGGAACTGTATGGCATATATATGTGTGTATAATATATAATATTATATAATAATATATAAATATATCCAATGTCAATGTCAAATTTTCAAGTTATCAACTAAACTCAGAACATGTTATAAGGAAATAGACATGTGTTGCATTTGTTTGAAAATGAAATCTCTTAAAATGTTGCTTGCTGTGAGATACTAATTAGCATACAGCTTGCTATGATCTTAAGTCTGTTTGCTCACAGTATCTGAATCATTATAACTTTACTCTGATTCTTCTTAATTTACCAGCATTTACTCCTCCCAGTCATTTATCGGCTTTAAAACTAAGTGAGGCACAACTTCTGATTATCATCTTGTTGCCATAGAAAGCTTGGATAGCATAACTTCAATTTAAAATTAACTCTTTCTTATTTAGGCTGAAAAAATGCTTTGAATTGCCTATCTCCTCTTAACCAGAAGTGATATTTCATAAATTTCAAGTACATTTTTTTAAAAGAGTACTTTCAAATAATCTTCCATGCTTCCATTCAGCAGGTAACCTAAACCCTCAGAATCCCCGAATGCTTACTTCAAAGTTATGCCCAGGAAAAAATATTGAAAAGTACAGCCTTGCTCTCCAGTTGATTTAAAACACCACTTGCTTATTTTCAGGCTACATATGGAGTTACTTTTGCAAAGAAATCTTGGAATACTGCCAAGCTACATCCTGGAAAAACTTTTCTCCAGAGAGATCTAAAATTCATTATCTGAATTGCAGGACACCTATGTCCCTTCAAACTTTAGACACATCTTTGTTCCTCTATGATTAGCAATACTATTTTGACTGAAACAAGAGTCTGTAATGTGTAGAAACATTGCAAAGAAACCAAGCGACTACACTGTTTTGAGGTGAAATTGTGTTATGCACCTCTGAGAACACCAGTGTGAAAGATGACAATGTAGAATGAAGAAGTATGGAGTATCCTTTGCATCTGAAATTATCTACAAAAATTCTACTGTCCTTTAATGTATTCACACAATTCTATAGTTGTTGTGAAGACACTTTGTCTTGAATCATATTGACTGTTTAGCTTTTATCTTTGAAATCACTTGATTTTTTTTCTAAAATATTACTACTACTTTCATTATCTGAGAAGTATATAGTTATTTTCTCACTGTTATCAGTAAACAGTTTATTATAATGAAGGTTCAAATATTGTTTAAATCACTTAAAAAGCCTAACAATGAGTTTCAATTTAAGAGAATAAAATTATTCTTAACATTCATTTTGGTGGTTGCTCATACTAAAATATTTTGAAGTAATAATTTTTTTGAGTCTTTATTTTTGTTTTTAAGTCAGAGACTCATGTAGTCAAGACTGGCAAAAAATTATCATGTAGTTGAGGATCTGAGAATGACTTTTTTTTTTTTTTTTTTTTGGTTTTTTGAGACAGGGTTTCTCTGTGTAGCCTGGCTGTCCTGGAACTCACTCTGTAGACAGGCTGTCCTCGAACTCAGAAATCCGCCGCCTCTGCCTCCCGAGTGCTGGGATTAAAGTGTTAGAATGACTTTGAACTTCTAATCTTTCTGCCTACAAATCATGAGTGCGGAGATCACAGGTGTACACTGACATATCTGGCTACTATGGAGAGCTAACCTCCAGGCTTGAGGAATATGTACAATGAGCATCTTTAGCTTTGCCTGGGCTTTTTGTAGCAAAAATAAAACTTCATAATTGAAGATAAAATCCAGCAGTATAAAGGTCAATTTACATTAATATAATCAACATTAAATAAGCAGACCAAATTTTAAGGGATATAATATTACTGCCCTATATAGTAGACTAATAAGTTTGAGCAAGCACTGTGGATGGGGCATTTTAGAAATATGTTTATTTGAAATAGAATTTTTTTCCTCCAGTCCCTCTCAGGTACCATCCTTCTAACATCTTCCATATCCTCCCTATTCTCAGGCTAATAGCTTCTTTTTCTTTGAATAAATATATACATTTATAAATATAAATAGCCATACACATACACACACATACATATACACACACACATATAAACACATACATACGCCTACATGTATGTGTATGTGTGTGTGTAAATATACATATAAGTATGCCCTGGTGAACTTATATTTGTTGTTTGTATATGTTTCTGTGATAACCATTCTGCATTGTAAGGGGCTCATCCATAGAAGGGCAAATCCCCCTTAACCCAACAGTCATTAATTGCTTGTGGTTTATTATCTAGGAATGAGATCTAACACATTTTCTACCTTACACATTACTAATGCTGCTCTTCTGGACTTGTATGCCTAGCCATTTCTAGGAGAGACTGCGGCCCCTGAGAGTCTCTGCTATTCAAGAGCGAAGGCACCACTACTTTAATGTAGGTGGGGAACAGAGGTTTGATTGTTTGGGGGGTGTTATTTATTTGTTTGCTTGTTTGTTGAGATAGATTGTCACACTGTAACATTATCCAGACTGACTTGTAATTTATTGTGTAGTTGTAACTGGACTCACATGCATTTCAGACCTCTTCTCTCGGCTTCTGAATTCAGAAATCAAAGCATGCTGACATAATATAATTTATTTAAAAAGAAATAACTGTATTTTTTGTTGCTGAATAATCATGAAGTCTTCCCTGTTCCTATTTTTTAATCAGTTTGAAAGAAATATATGGGTACAGAAACTGCTTACCTCATAAGACGCAGTAGTAGTCGGGAGACTTGTTTTGCATCACAGGTGGACATGAAGTATTGGGGACATTTTAAGAACTTTGATTTTATCCACAAAGAATTCTGGGACACTCTCTGGATCTGCATAATTTGATAAAATCAGGAATCATGAACTAAGGATGAATTATTTCAAATGAAACCAAACCGAAAGCTCACGTTGGAAGAATAATGGGAGAGCTGGCGAGGATTACCTCTGCAAAATGAATTAGAGTGCCATGAGATGCAATATATCAGCGATAAGTCTAGGCTGCTTCGGAGCCACGGAGATTGCAGAAATGAGTCGGAATCACTTGAGCATCACAAATCCTGGGCCATATTTTTTATTCCCAGCCCTGCCCTTTGTGCTGCTTCCAAGTCTGAGGCTGCAGTTGATTTCAAAGGCAGTAGATGAGAGATAAAGAGGAATAAGGATTGTTCTACCTCAGCGATTCACTACCCCTCAAAGGCCACTGAGTTTCAAAGAAGATGGAGCCCTTGGCATCTTAGCAAAATAGATCCCTCACTCGTTTTTACCCTGTTCCCATGAGGTAGCACAAGCATTTATCCAGTTTACCATGAAAAGCAAGTTTCCTTGTCCAGAAAATCGCAGCCCTTCCTTTTTCCACTCCAAGGAACCCTAAAGCTCAAATTAAACATAACTGTCTGAAGTTACTTTCAGGAATGTTAACAGTTCAGCAATGAAAATAAATACAACGTCATATGGAAATTTCTATGCTATTAGATTTAATAAAATTTACAATGCAATTGTATACTTAAAACTATGTTTAAAATTGTTCATTTAAAAATTGATATAAATTCATCTTTAATTCTTGCATTTTAAAATATTGTAGAGCAATATTTAAACTATTTAGTAAATTGCTTACTGTGTTTTGAATTCTCAAGTGTTAGAATTTTCCAAGTAATGCTTATTAAATATTATACATAAATATTAGCTTTTTCCTTTGAAAATATGCTTAATTTCTTAGAATATTGTGTATTTGCCTATATACATTTATGAACCATGTAATTAGAATATTTTATTAATGGTCTTCAGGTCCAGAATACTTTCAAATTAGCTATACTAAAATTGAGTGTGGCTCACTTCTTTGCCCAAACACTTACATAACCTTTTATCTTAAAGTATTCATTTATTATTGAATGACAAGATTATTGAATGAAAGAGACAAAACTATTGAATAAAGTAAGATAGGAAGCCAAAGTACTGAATGAAAAGAGTGGCCATTTCCTGAAAATGTAACTCTTAGTTTTATCAGTTTATAGATTTAAATAATGGTATTTAGAGAGCAGTTAGTTGCACAAGATTGTGGATAAGGTACTGCAGGAACTTGAACACAAACCTGTCTGAAATTAAAATTCTATATGAATGCATTTTAGTGAAGTGTTGTCTATGGGTAGAACCTTGAAATACAATTTATATAGAGAGGGGATATTGCTTGTATAGATACTTGTTTAATCTGTAAGCTATATCCTGATCTGCAGCTGTTTCCTGCCTTTTATATTTCAGGTATGTACTGAATTCTAACACAGACAAGATAGTAGCCATACTGTGTGTGGAGAAAAACTTCCAACAGAGCTGGAAAATTTTCCTTCTCAAGGGCTGTAAAGTAAACATATTTTCAGTTCATTCAGTATAGCAAATCTTTTTGTTCTATTAAGACATGTTTTATATGTACAGCTCTGACTATTGTAGAACTAGTTCTGTAGATCGGGCTGCCCTTGAACGCACAGAGATCCACCTCCCATTGCTTCTGAGTGCTGGAATTAAATGCATGTACCAGCACTGCTCAAGTATCAAATATAATTTAATGTCTTCTTTATCAATGATTGCAATAGAGACTCTATGTAAATTATTAGCGTGGTCATTTACCAATATAGTCTTATGAATACAGAAAATTTAATTTTATCATATAACAGTGGCAATAAATATGATTAAATATTATTTTGTTCAACCATTTAAGAATGTCAAAATGCTTCTTAATTCACATACAGTATCAAAATAAACATTAGGCTGAGTGTGGGAGAAAAGCTTGTGAATTTAGTTGACTTCTGTACAGAGAACTACCGAGAAATTGTTGCTGTGAAGGTTTGGATTAGTGTCTCTAAATTTAAATGGATTCTAAGCAAAGAACTTAGTCTCTGATTTAAAATTTTAACATAATGCTACTGTATTAGGAATTTTCTTAGATTGTGTGACAGGTTCTATGAGATTGGTGCCCATAGGTTCGTATGTTTTAATTTTTGCTCTGAAGTTGATGGAACTGTTTTGTGTTATTGGATCAATACAATGTCATTGGCAAAAAAAAAAAAAAAAAACCTAAAATCCAAGCATGAAAAAATATATTGTTTAGGGAAATACAATAGAAGTTAGGGCCCAAGAGGCCATCAGATCTAAGTATCCTTATTAACACACATGTCAATAGTTATCTGTGCTAAGGTAAAAACATTTTTCACAATAAGGAATTTATCCCCTCTTCAACATAACTGTAACAACTAGAAAGTCAGTCTTTTCATGAGAAATGGAAATTATGAACCATTTACATGCTTTGTGTGAAGTACCCTATCATATTTAATCTCAGGTATTCTAGTTAATTATTTAAGAAGCTAGTTGGATATTTTGCAATAATTTTACCATTTTATGGATGAAATACGTTTCTGAGGTAATTATGTGCCTCTAAGAATAAAATTCTCTTTGGAATGGTTACAAGGTGTCCAATGATATAAATATAAATTTCCCATTATAACAGGCTATACAGACAGCCTATGTCTCTAGTTGTATAAAGAACATAGGTTGAGTGTCCTATAAGGTCTTATAATAGAAGAAGTTATCAAGAAGACCAAAAGACAAAAGGCTTGAAATGTCAAATTCACTAAAAGTATATTTATGGGTTTTGTAGTTTCTGGACAATTGGTTATGGGTGGAGAGTTCGAGAACAGGAGAGAGAGAGAGAGAGAGAGAGAGAGAGAGAGAGAGAGGAGAGAGAGGGAGAGAGATGGGAGAGAGTAAGAGAGAAGGAGGTGGATAACATAAATATATTTTACGGAAAATTATATGTCTGTTTGGGATCCAATGTTGGGAGCATGGTGAAAGGCTGAATTCTTGACCATAATGTTGTGTTTATTACTGAGATTTTACAGAAAACAAATGAAACTTCTAGAAAATACTAGAAAGGATATAAAAGAAGATCTGTAAGGAGAATTGAGTCTTTCATTTATGGATTCTCCAGGCTCTTGAATTGTGCTATCTGAAAGCTGGACAACCAAGAAAGCAGAGGTAGAAATTAAGTTTATTTAGTTTGAGTGTTAATGTCTGAGATCCAGAGATCCTATGTTTAATGGAAGTAGATGGATAATCTAGCTATAAAGACTTTGCATGGTTTTATTTTTGTAGCCATTAACAGATTTCTTTGCACCTCAGAACAGGACTAATGACATACTGAAAAAAAATTATTCTCCTCAAGCCTAGCTTAATAAACAAATGAGTCTATTAGGACTGCTTAAAGGAAAACAAGGTGAGGGTTTACTTACAAAACCATGGGAGAGCCAGGTATCTGAATCACTGATAAGACCTGCAGTATATGTAATGACTCTTGGAAGCCTCAGGCCTGGAGCACATTGAAAAAGCTACAACACAGTGTTCCTAAAAATGGCTATTTCATATATAACATTACATATTTCTTATATAACATCAACATATATAACATATTTCATATATAGCATAAATATATAACATCAATATAAAGATTAATGTCTTAATTGCTTAATTAAAGATTAATGTCTTAGTTGCTCTCTCTAGAAGGGAAAATGAGTTCATTCTTCTGCTGTCATATTTTTCTCTAAGTCTTCAAAGCATAAAACAATGCCCATTCATAATGATAAAAGCTTCTTTTCTAAATCATGTAATAATGTATTATAGAAAAATCTTCATAAACACATGTAGAAAAAAATGTTTTTCAAGTTTTCTTGGCATACCTTGTCCTAGTCAAATTCACATTTGAACGTAACCAACATACCTGATAGAATTCTGCAGATCTGTAGGAGGCAGCTGATGCATACTCTAAACATAGGCAGGGTATGACCAGTCAATGCCTGAATTCTGAAAAAGCAGTAAAAGAGCACACATAGGTGCCTAAGATTCTCTGCTTATGCATTGCCTGAGTTAAGAAACTGCAGGATAAACCAAGAGTAAGTGAGGCAGGGTTACAGACAAAACTGTAACAGAATTCAATCTTTATTGACAAACAACAATTTGTTCTCAAAGATCTCCTGAGGAAAGAGGTATCTTTAATCATCCTTAGACTCATGGAGTATGAATAAACCCACAAAGTGATCTCTCCTGTCTCTCTACCCCACTATCCTCCTCTCTCCTCCACAACAGCATAATGAGAGGGAAAAAAAAGAATCAAGTGTGGAGAGTGGACATTCTTAGTGTGATACATCTCCATTCATAGGGTTAGCCATAGCTTAGAGTATAGGCTTTATGTATAAATAATAAGACATTGGGTAACAATTTTTTTATTTTTTTATTGGATATTTTATTTATTTACATTTCCCCTCCCTAGAAAACCCCTATACCATTCCCCCTCCTTCTTTTCACTTTTATACTATTTTAATTAAATGCAAGTATTAAGGTTAGTTCTAGGTTGAGGAACTAGCAATACAATACATGCAAATAGTCAAGGAACAAGCAAGACAATAAACACAAAAAGTCAAAGAACAAGCAAGGCAATAAACAAATTCCATGAACACTCCCATGATCACTGTTTCTAAGGGCTTATCAGGATGACCAAAATATCTGAGCCAACTTCCCTGTCCTAGCCCAAAGTTATTGTTATGTCAAAGCCTACTTTCTTGTTCTACCCTAAAATTTAGATTCCTGCCTGAAATTACTTCTTTGTTTTAACCTAATATCAGATTCCTGCCTAAAGCCCACTTCCTTGTCCTTGGCCAATGTCATATTCCTGCCAGGCAGCCTATTTCCTTGTCCTTGGCACATGTCAGATTCTTGCCAAGCAGCCCCAAAAGCTCTCCACCTCTCCCCTCTTTTTTATGTCATAAACAAGACTGAGCCTGTCTTAGGTCATTCTGCCAAAATGCCTTCCTTACCATCATGGATTATGCATTATGAGAAGCAATGCACTTATGTCTTAGGCTGGTAAGGCTCTGTGCAAAATCTTACCCATCCTTGGCTTGCCAGCCTATTAATTTAATAACTCTGTCTGGGGGTTAATTTTCAGGTTCAAGTCATGTACTTTGGCTGCCAACATGTTTATATTGTTAAAGACAAGCTTTAACATGATGGGCAGGAATAAAATGATTAAGCTATATATGCCATTCTTGAAGCTTAACCAAAATAGAAATACTTTTTGGGTAATTTTATCAGCATTATATGTTGTACCAACCCTCAGAAGAGCATTATTCTTTAAATTCATAAGTTCACTATACAAAGTTAAAACATCCAGAGAGGTGTTAGAATTATACCAAATACACTGCAAATGTATTTAAGCTTTCTCCTAATTATAATGACTACCACTGTAAGTTTTAGAACTAACATGAATCCAATGGTATTTGGCATGACACTCGAGACGACTTCTTACTCTTAAACTCTGAACCTTCTTCCAATAATTTGAATAGGATAAAGAGCATCAATCTGTTGTTCCAAATGTCTATCTAAAACCTCTTGTATATTCAATACATTAGTAACAGTTTTTGCTAAATGATTAATAAAATTAGCTGTCTTAACTTCTTATGTCAAAGCAATTGCAGAAGCAATGGTGCTAGCAATTAATGTAATTAAAGCTGTTATACCAGCAATAATCAAGCCCACTAACCTCTTGCTTCTGCTTAAAGCCTGACTCACTTGTTCTAGTACTTGCAAGCTTTATTCAGAAGACCAAGGTTCTTCGATACTCAGGGCAATAAAATCAAAGCTAGTTGATAGACCTCCATAACTGACATGCCAGATTTCAACACACTAATACAATTAGAAAGTGTAAAATCAATGCAACTTACATTAAATACTGTAGAAGAAACAAAGGTATCTTTAACTTGACAATTAAAAGAGCCTTGAGACATGTGCTAACACCTGTTTGAAATCCAGATCCTCTCCAACTTTATGTGTTGCTAAAATAACATCATAGAGAACTGCAGCTAACTTCCAAATATGTCTCTGAAAATATCCAGAACCATACTTTCAAATGAAGACTGTTATTTCCACTTTTGGATTGATCTCTAGACCAGTACATGATTGAGTCCAAATAACGGGTCACATTTAAAAAAAAAAAAAAAAAAAAAAAAAAAAAAAAAAAAAAAAAAAAAAAAAAAACAAGAGTCATTATAATTTCTCTTTTGATTCTCTGTTCCGCAAGGTCTAAAATCTTGAGGGAAGGCAGCTTTTCCCATCAGGGGTATAGGCAAGCAAAGTTGGGTCAGGAACATTGTGGGACTGCATAAGGATATCTTGGTTCTTGGCTGGGCATGGGCCTAGAACCCTGAGTCTCAAAGGGAGAAATGGCAGGAGTTTGGCCACATCCTCAGAACCCAGGGTCCTGACAAGCAGTCAATCTCCATGGACCTATGTTGTTCAGTCACAATAGGCAATTACAGCCCCTCCCAAAGTGCACAGGTAGAGGGTGTAGCTACAGGCCTCAGGCTCTAGAGAGATTTACATACTAATGAAGGCCAGAGGGCAGAGCCAATTAAACCTTCCCCAGAACCTCCTGCTTTCTCCCTCCCTATTTAACTCAGGTTTGCCCTGAATTTCAGGGGGGTACATCCATCCATCCACCACCTACCATGAAAATAAACCCTTTTGGAACCAAAGACTTCTTCTTATCATTGGGGCCTGCTGTCCCAAAGCTTCCAGCCTTTGGAACCTTAGACTTTCTCCTGTATGTGGGACCCACTGCTGGAACCTCCAGGACTCCTCCACGGCGGCCCCTTTTCCCACAGAACATATGTTGAATACAGTTCCCAGTCACTCAACAAGCTCACAGATCAGCATCATTCTTTGTCCAGGCATCAGCATGTTTCACCTGTTGCTCTGGCAGCCACCATGCTCCTTCAGCATCCTGCAGAAAAAACACAAACATGCCCTCTTTCCAATATTAAATATCTGATCGGGATCATGCCATATGCCAGTAAGGGATCCTTCCCTTTCACCTAGGCATAAGTATGATTGCCTAACATATTAAACAAGACAGATTATAAGTACAAAAATATCCTTGAAACAAGAATTTACCATAAGTTAAGATTATATTTAGTGAGTTAACAGCAAATTTAATGGAAATTATTATTTGTGTTATAAACTATAAGCCATTGATTTAATATATTGTTTGCTCAAAGTTTATAAAAGGCACACACACACACACACAACACACACAAGAGAGAGAGAGAGAGAGAGAGAGAGAGAGAGAGAGAGAAGAAGAAGGGAGAGAGTTTGAAAGAGATTACTCATCTATCGTTTGGTGAACAAATTAGAGAAAATTTTTTTATTTCTATTAGTATCTTTTTATAGACTGATTAAATAAAAAGAACTGTCAGTGCATTGCTGTATAAAACCATCTGCATCTCCCTTATTAGAGACCTCAGTTTGAGACTCATTCATTCTCTGAGCTATCAGTATTCACCTTAGACTCATACACAGTGTCTCAAAACCAATACATTAAGTAAGATACTAAAAGCAGTAATGCATTGTCCCATTCTTCAAGAAGGCTAAATATGAATAGACATTCATGGGCAGAAATGAAACATTAAGAAAAACTTTCTTATTTTTGTGTTGTCCAGGTGGGGAAAAAAGTGGCCAAATATTTCTACAAACATCTATTGCTGCTGGGCATTGTGTCATACCTGTAATCTGAGCACTTAAGGGCTGAAACAACCTTGGCTACAAAGTAAGTTCCAAATCAGGATATAGATTGAGAACTATTTTTATAAAACACCAAGAAAAAAGTCAATTGCATACTAGCTCAACTTTATTAATGTAGCTATGATGATTACAATATCATCTTTCTTCTTATCTAATCTGGATGTACCTCACTCACTCACAATTTATTCAGTCTCTCACCTATGGTTGAAGTAAAACAACAAATTAAGAAAACTAAGAGGAATAGATGCTGATTCAGCAGCTTAGAGACACTTGCTAGTCTTGCAAAGAATCAGATTTGTTTCCCAGAGCTGCATGGTAGTTTAGCATCATCAATAGTTTCCCATTCAGGAGATTCAATGCCCTCCTCTGACCTGCTCAGGCACAAGTCATACATACTGTACAAATGTATACATAGAAGAAAAATGGTAGCAATAAATCTAAAGGCAATTAAAGAGAATGGAGGATCCTCATTCACATTCATGTAGTTTATACACCTAATAATCTGAACATCTTTCATTAGGAGCTGACTCTAAAGCTCCTTCCATTTCCCAGTACTAACTGAAAGCTGAGATTTGAATACATTCATCCAATGCACAAAATGAATCATTTGTCCAAAAGGTTAGTCTAAAATGTTGTTCATCAATGTTCAGATTAAATCCTAAACTCTGTTCTAGAAATGTCCCATTTATGAGCTCTTGTGTTATATTGATTGCCACTTTTTTTTAATTGACAGGAAAAAAGAAAATTGAATGGTAGAGTAGTATAATGAATATTTTTAGAATTATGGAAATATTGTAAGATTTTCTATTTCTCTAGTATATTGATCAAATATTTATTAGACACCAATGTATGCCATGTATGAATCTACTGAAAAAACTAAGTAGTAAATAGAGAAAGATGGCATTAACATTCCCCAAGGAACTTATATTCTCCTGAAGAGTTAATGATTGTTTATAAATGAAAGCAGTAAAACCACAGGAAAAAGTGTAAATTATACATTTGATGATCAATTAAAAAGTTTTATACTCTGTGAGTTTTCTCAGTAAGTCCAAAAGAAATAATTACTTTCAAACATTAATTATACACTTTGAAGGATATAAAAATTAACCTAGAAATTGAATCTCACTTGTATGTGCATATGCTACTCCATCTCAAATCAAAGGAAAGTTTTAAGGATGACATGAAGGACTTGGGAAGTCAGCTCTTTGCTTGCTCAGTGATAGAGGTTGAAACGTGAAGTGCTGGCAGGCATTCCTGTAATACAATTTCTTTGACTTCTCTTTGAGATAGAGAAATTCTCTCCTCTCTCTCTCTCTCTCTCTCTCTCTCTCTCTCTCTCTCTCTCTGTATTTCTCTTTTTTTCTAGGCACTTTATGTAGCACGTTAATTCAGCATTAATTATAGAACATGTCAAACTGTATTTCAGTCAAAGCTCCCTGAAAGTCTCCTGAGCTTTCCTAATGACAGTAATTATAGGTCATAAAAAGAGTCATCTAAAATTAACATTTCTCTCATGTCTTGATAGGAAAATGTAAATGGCTACACAGTACAGATGTTTTGATTAGTAAATTTACACTTCCTTTTTAGCTTCAATGCTTGTCAAACTTCACAGCATTAAAACTCAAGGTGCTGTCTCTTTCCTTTCCTGGAGTACATAAAGACACATCGAAGGTGCTTGAAGACCTTTTCAGCATGCTTCACTTGTTGTTTATGGGAAAAACAAGGAAGAAATCTAGAGTTTCCCTTTCATTAAGCATCCATATTTTTCTCCAGAAGGAACAAACCAAGTTTCCAGCTTGAGAAACCTGCAGAGGAGAGTGGAAATACTAAGCGCTAATGTTGGTTGATGAGGGTGATTTACTAGGATGTAGAAAAGCACCATGCCTGCTTCCATGCATATCTAAATGTCTGCCAAGCCATGTTTTATCATATACTATAAGAAAGAAAACACATAAAATCTGCTGTATTCTGAGCTGTCAAAATTTACTTACCAGAAAATGAGAGTGGAAACATTCTGCTTTAAACAATGTTAATATCATCAAACATCCAGGGAAATATAACAAATTAAAAGAGAATCACTTCAAAGAATAAAAGGCCTACACCTTAAGTAATAATAAATCTAATACTTGACATTCATCTCCCTAGAAAATAAAATTAGATAAACTTTTGCTAGGGCATTCAGAACAGCCAATCCAGTTTATTAATAATTTCCTGTTTTCATATTGGAAGCTCATATTATCTGGCCTCAGCCACAGTAGACCTCCACAGACATTTAATAAAGCTGCCGTCCATAATCCTCTCTGATTACCTATAACCTTGCAGCTATAACACACACTGTGCCGCAGCTCCACAGGACAGCACACTGTCACCTGCTATGATGTTTGACAGCTTATTCTGTTACATCAAGCCTGCACAAAATTACTTTTTCCAAATTCATCCCTAGTTAATAATGAAAAGCAATAATGGTATTCAGCATGCGTAATATTCCAAGGAGGCAAAATGAGGCAATAGAGGAAAAAAAGATTAAAGAATGACTATTATGGAAGGAAGATCAAAAATGGAATCTTGTAACACACAACAGTTTTTCAATCATAATGCCATACCAAGAGTTCTTCATATCACACCACAAACCTGCTCTGCAGAGCCAACCTGGAAGACATTTCCCACTGCATTTACTCTAGCGAGGTTCATAGAGGGGAACCTTTGAAAACTCTCTTTAAAATAATTCTTGGACATTCTCTTAGGACCTGAAACACATAACTTTAATGGAAACATCTAGTTAATAGAAACACATTCCTTTTGTCTCACCTTATGGTTTGCAGCAGTAATAAGCTATTTTCTCGTAAGAATAGATCAGACTAAACCCAAATTCACAAGTGCATCAAGTCAAATTTAATAGTGATTTTTTTTAAAAGATGAAACTCCAATTTAAAAACCTCATCTATGATTGAAAAATAGATGTCTATGGAAGTTGGGCCAGACTAACTATATTATTTTTGTCTTCATTAAAAACAGGCCAATGACCCTGGCAGAAGGTTGAACTTGACTGTGTGATGCTGAAATCTCCCTCTCTCTCTTCTTCCCCCATCTCTCCATCCCTCCCTTCTTTCTCACAGTAATCCTTCCCTCTTCCTATTTCTTTTGTTTCCTATTTCTTGTGTTTTTTCTTTCCTACTTTCCCTTCATTAGTTTTAGTACTGCAAAATCCTAGAAAGTTTTGCATTTTTAAGAGGGTAAAAAAAAAATAACCATGTAACACTTTTTATCTTTTTAAAAGAAATGATAAAAAGTTATAACCATGTTAGATAATTATATCAATTCCGTCAGCACAAATATGTTTCATGTCCCATGTGTGCACATACTAACATGTTACAGAGTGACATTGTTTATATCACAAATTGGGACAACAAGAATATGTAAATGAAATTATAATGCTGTCTAGACTTGCCTAACTGGCTACCTTCTGATCTTACTTATGAAGTAAGATGAATTTTGACTTAGGTCTTTATGACAAAAATACAAGTCAGACAATTTATACTGTGTGTGTGCATGTGTGTGTGTGTGTGTGTGTGTGTGTGTGTGTGTTTTATATCTTGTTCTTCACATACTTATACCTTTTTAGTGTTTTTTGAAGTCAAGAATAAGTTTTCTACATTGTCCAAAGTTATTCAGCTTGGTAACTGAGCTTTTTCTGTGCTTACACTTCACATAGACAGCACTTGCTCTTGGTATGCTCTAGCCTGATGGGATATTCCACCCTGTGGAGTGTTGTTAAATTTGAATCTCACATTTCTTCCTCTGCTAAAACTCCAATTGCATCCAACTGATACTAAATAAATTCGAAATTAAGGTGGTGTGAGAAAGGGTACAATTTTATACAGTCCATGTCATATTGTCTCCCTTGTGAGTCTTTGCACTTAGCTGTTACAACATTTCTCCTTTGGTCACCTCTGATTAAGGTTGAATTATGTATTGTCTGTAGATATAAGCATATATATTTAGACTGATATTAAATGCTATGACAATGTAGCTAGACCATAGAAGTGAGGTTACTTCTTTGTTCTTTGACTTTTGCTGGCATGGAGTTTTTGACCAAATTTATAGAACCAGGTTTATATTCCCTCTGAAGTAACAGGCTTCAAATCTAAACTGAGAGTTCTACTTCACAATGCTCAGAATAAACAAGTTTAGTACTGAATGAAAAAATATAGCATTTTACAAACTATTTTTAACAGATTTGTTTTTAATTATGTATTTGTGTTTTGTCTAAATGTATGCCTATGCACTATATGTGTGCAGTGCTAATAAGGCCAGAAAGAATATCAGAGACTCTAGAACCAGCAGTATGTTGGCTACCATTTAAGTTCTGGTAATAGAAACCAGGTCCTCTGAAAAAGCAAATGCTCTTAATTATTGAATAATACTTTCAGCCCAGATATAAATGTTCATTTTCTTTTTGTTTTGTTAAAATTGTATTAGAATAAAATTATGTAATTTCCTTCAATTCCCTTTCCTTCTTCTATTCTTTCTCTGCCACCAGTCTTTCTCAACTTTCTGGCCTTTGTTTCTTTGTTACTGTTACACACATACAGAGACATGCAACACAGACACAAACAAACACACACTGAAATACAACTGGCAGAATCAATTTAGTGTTACTTGTACGTATATGGTCAGAGACTACCACTAGACATTGAATAACTTATTATGGGCAGAAGACAACTTTCCTATTTTTGCACCCCTTCTTTGTCTCCTACTGATATGGCATGCAATTTCTCCTATCCATGTAAGAATGTCTATTGCCATTTTCCTTGTTAAGGTCTTGTATGGTAGCCATACTGCTGAGGCATCAAGGATGAAGCTTCCCTGTCTTATCTAGGAGATACCTTTTGCAGCAGATGCCCTGATTTTCTTGTTCTTACACATTTTCTGTCCACTTTCCATTATGTACCCCTAGTCTCAAGAGAATACTTGTGCTGTCTATATATTCAATGGGACCGTGCAATGAATAATCAGATTTGCTCTGAATTTTGACTAGCTGTGATTTTCTATAAAGGTCTCAGTCTGTTGTGAAGAGAAGCTTCTTTGGTAAGTTTTGGAGGCTTCATGTAGCTGTGGGTGTAAGATAAATATTTAAAATGCAGTTAGGAATTGTGCTGGTTTAATAAAATAGCACTAGTAATTTCTCTGTCAGAGTCTATAACCCCAGTCCCACAGGGAGTTTGACTAGTTTACCAGTACCAGGTTTGATTTTCCTCTTTGTGGGTAAACTTTACTCTCAATTAATAATCGATGGTTACTGCCAAGAGATTAATACCACTATTGCATCTTTTGTGACATCTTACCTGCAGGGCACTGTTGAGGTTCACTGGCTTCATAGCTGCCTTGGACTATTAGTTGCTTCACTTTCTTGGCAGCTTTCATAGCATCGCCCAAGATCATGATAGTCAGTCTTTAATAGGAGGCTTTCAGGTCTGAAAGAAACTAGATTCTCCATATCTCAAAATTTATGATGTCTTTTAGTAATAGGGCTACTTTCAACCTCCTACTTTCAATAGCCATAGCCAGCATACTGTCTACTTGAGCAACACAAAAGGGGGTTCTCATTGTTACTGAATATTTGGTTAGAATTTTTATATCTCTTCCTGGAAGTAATGTCAATCCAGGTAGTTTACCTTTATGTAAATTATGTATATATATATACATAGTTATCTGTGTTTATCTATTTAAAACATATACACTTATATACATCAATGTATACACAAATATACATATACAGTTATTGTGTTATATATAATTTAAGGTAAATAAAAATAATCATGTGATTTCTTATGGCTTTCTGAAACATCCTTTGTGTTATTACTTGCCTGTCCCCATCTTCTGAATTGAGGTCCATAACTCTTTCTCAAAAAAGCACCCCAGTTTTTCCTTCTGAATACTGTTCACTCTGCAGTTCCATTTGCTAGATTATGCACACACACAGAAACACAAGTCACATATCAAAGACAGATATTATAATTTGAGCTGATTCCTTAATGAAAACTCTGAAAGACAGAAGAACCTGAAGCAATGCATTCCCAGTTTCAAAATATCATGAATGCCAACCTAGACTATTACTCCTAATAAAATTATCTGGCATAGTTGAAAGAAAAAGGAGTTATGGTGCTGCAAACAGGCTATATGAATTTATATCCAGCAGATCAATCATAAACAGGAAGCAATTATTTGAACTGAAGAAAAGAATCATACCCAAGAGAAAGTAAAAAAAAAAAATGAAGCTGTATTTTATTTTAAAGCTTTCTGGTGGCCACATAAATGTAAAGATGTACATTATTTACATGGACATACCCACTTGTAGGATTCCCATGCTCTAGTGGATGGCACCAGAGTCATGTAGATATGGGCAGCACTAATTATACCTAGCAGATAATATTGAAAAAATACATGAACTTGGGATGAGAATTTGTGGGTGGCATCTTAGTTGAATCAGAGAGGGAAAATGAAACATGATATTACATATATGCATAAAAGTACTCAAAAGTAAGAAAAACATTTAAAAAACTGAACAGGAAAATCCTATTTGGTAGTATTCAAAATGCTTTTGTCTGTTAACAAATTATAAATGTGATTTATTATTAGAAAAATTATAGTTTTCAAATTTAGAAGTGAAAATTAAGACAGAATATTTGACAATTTAGATGTACAATTTCATATACTAGAGTGTCATGTTCCTCAAGTTGAACATGTGCTCAGAAGAAAGACATTTTACTGAAGCCTTTCAAGAACACTGATATAAGCTACATATCAATTTCAATGGTAGCTCACTTAAAAAAAACTTGTAATAGAATACTTCACCAAGAAGCATACCTGGGTGCCTGACTCCTCCATTCTTTTCCTAAGTGGATATGAACCTAGGGTTTAAGAACTCATTCAATGAAAACTTGAGAATGTAGCTCAGAGGATACTTTTTCCTCTAAGATCATTTGCTCAGACAGTAGTAAGCCAGAGCCACAGTTTGGCTCTCCAGGGTTAAGATGAACACATTCCCAGCTGAGGAAATGCCAATGGCCGAGAAGTACCTAAAGAAATGTTCAGCATCCTTAGCATCAGGGAAATGCAAATCAAAACAACCCTGAGATTCCACCTCACACCAGTCAGAATGGCTAAGATCAAAAACTCAGGTGATAGTAGATGCTGGCGAGGATGTGGAGAAAGAGGAACACTCCTCCACTGTTGGTGGGATGCAAGATGGTGCAACCACTATGGAAAACAGTCTGGCGGTTCCTCAAAAATTGGACATATCACTACCTGAGGACCCAGCTATACCACTCTGGGCATATACCCAAAAGATGCTCTAACATATAACAAGGACATATGCTCCACTATGTTCATAGCAGCTTTATTTATAATAGCCAGAAACTGGAAAGAACCCAGATGTCCTTCAACAGAGGAATGGATACAAAAAATGTGGTACATTTACACAATGGAATATTACTCAGCTATTAAAAACAATGAATTCAATAAATTCTTATATAAGTGGATGGAACTAGAAAATATCATCCTGAGTGAAGTAACCCAATCACAAAAGAACATACATGGTATTCACTCACTGATTATTGGATTTTAGCCCAGAAGCTTGAAATATCCAAGATTCAACTTACAGACCACATAAAGCTCATGAAGAATGATGAACAAATGGAGGGGGGTTCAGTCCTTCTTAGAAAAAGTAACAAAATACTCAAGGGAGCAAATATGGAGACAAAGTACAGGACAGAAACTGAAGGAGGGGCCGTTTGCGACCATTCCACCGGGGTATCCATCCCATGTGCAGTCACCAAAGGTAGACGTTGATGTGGATGTCAGGAAGTACATGCTGACAGGAGCCTGATATAGCTGTCTCCTTAGAGGTCTTCAAGAGTCTGACATATTCAGAGGCAGATGCTCACAGCTAACCATTAAACTGATCATGGGGTTCCCAACAGAGAAGATAGAGTGAAGACTGAAGGAGTTGAGAAGATCCGTGACACCATGAGGAAAGCAATAATATCAACCACTCAGAGCCCCCAGGGTCTAAACCACCAGCCTAGGAACGCTTAGGGAGGGACCCATGGCTCCAGCTATATATGCAAGGGAGCTATTTATAAGTGGGAGAAGAGATCCTTGGTCCCATGAAGGCTGGACATCGTAGGGGGTGGTATTCGAGGGTGGGGAGGTGAGGTATGGGGAAGGTGGGTGGGGTACACCAATGTGGAGGCAAGAGGAGGGGGGTAGGGATAGGGAATTCCTGGGAGGGAGGGGGGAAAAGGGATAAGGGGAAAACATCTGAAATGTAAATAAAATTTCCAATTAAAAAAAAAAAAAAGATACAGCAGAGGACTGCTGGATCTGGACTCAGTCAGAGAAGATGCACCTAACCCTCAAGAGACTGGAAGCCCCAGGAAGTGGGAATTCTGGTGGAGTGGGAGGTTGGGGATGGCGTTATCTTCGTGAAGATGTGGGGGTTGGAGGGAGGTATGGGATGAGGAACAGTCAGAAGGGGTATAAAATCTGGACTGTATTAAAAGATTAAATTTAAAAAACCAGTATTTTAAAAATATATTTCACATTTTAAAATGAGGGTACTTTTTGTTCCTTTGCATTTGGATAATGACCTTCAAAACAGCAAGAATTTGAACAAACACATACTAACATTATAGTTCCATGATTGGAATGAACTTTCTCGTAGTTTAATATTTTTTGGCTTATCATTACAGATATATTTATATTTACTAAAACTTTTCTCTTCATGTACTGATTTTATTCCACCAAGGTTAAAGCAACCATATGCCTTAGATTCCGGGAAATTCATGGTTGCCTATTTGTCTATCCAGATTGTTCTCAGTGTAAGCATTACAGATAAAACTTCACTCTCTCCAACTTATACACTGTGTTGGCATTTTGCCTAAGCTCTGCCCCACAGTTACCTGGCAGTGGCAAGGTATGCCTGACTCACTATAAAAGGGGCTGCTGCACACTCTGCCTCTCTTGCTCTTGCCTTCTTGCTCCCGCTCTGTCCTCTTGCTCCTTCCTCACTCTTTCCCCATTCCCCTCTCCCTCTCTCTCTACATGCTCATGGCTTGCCTCTCTTCCTCCTCCTCTTCTTCTCCTCTCCCTCCCCTTCCTCCTTCCCCTCCCTTTCCTCCTCCCTTTCCTTTGTCTCCTCCCCCTCCC
Source organism: Mastomys natalensis (assembly GCA_021653895.1). Taxonomy (NCBI): domain Eukaryota; kingdom Metazoa; phylum Chordata; class Mammalia; order Rodentia; family Muridae; genus Mastomys; species Mastomys natalensis. Next base: position 202,962 of record JAJTUV010001417.1, on the reverse strand, counting down.
TTCCTCTCCCCTTCCCCTCCTCCTCCTCTCTCTCTCTCTCTCTACCCCCCCTCTCTCTCTCTCTGTCTCCTACCCTCTCATCTCCCCACCCCATGTCCTGAATAAACTTTATTGTATAATATACTGTCGTGTGGCTGGCCTCTTAGGGTGAAGGGATACCTCAGCATGGGCCTGTGGAGGTACCCCTTCCCCCATGCCTAACTACAACTCCACTAAACATATTCCTTTTCTCCTTTATCTTTTTATAAACACAGTACATTCAATGAATGATGGCCATTTATATAGACAAGATTTGGTAAAACACATATACAAATTAGTTAGGAAAATAAATATAAAATAAATATAATTCTTCACTTCTTTCAGGTGATAAATACGTTTTTTAACCTATTTACAGTTGTGTTACATATAAATAATTATACTAGTAGATTTTCTTGTTTAGTTTTACAAATTGTTGAGTAAAAAATGATAAGGTTCATTGTAATAATTTAAACAACATTCTTCCAATTTATGTTTTGGGGTGATGTGTTTATTTTTCACATCAATTTTTTAATAAAGTAAAACATAGAAGATACTGTTTACTTCTCTTTTGTCTTTGGGTTTCTATTGCTTTAGAGAGACACTAGAACACAGCAACATTTATAAAGGAAAACATTGGGACTAGCTTATAGTTTCAAAGATTTAGTCCATTATCGTGGAAGGAATCCACATGTTGGCATATAGGTAGACATGGCATTGGAGAAAGAGCTGATAGTTCTACACCTGGATCCACAAGAAACAGGCAGTAAAAGCCACACTAGACATGACTTGAGCTTCTGAGACCTCAAAGTATATACCCCTTTGTCCCCATGATGCATCTCCTCTAACAAAGCCACATCTATTCCAACAAGGCCACATCTACTAGTAATGCCACTCCTTCTGGCCAAGCATTCAAACATCTGAATCTAACAGGGCCATTCTAGTCAAAGTACAACAAGAGTTTTAAATAAAACCTTGAAGGTATAGCATGCTCGAGTGATTCATCATCTTCACATTGTTATACCAAAATATTCAAAGCAAATAAGTGGAAGAAAATATACCCATTAAAGAGGCAGTCCTTGAAAATGAGATATTTCTTTTAACTATCCTCATGGGTATCAGACAACATAATGTTTAATATTGATATTAAAATTAACAGTGTCCCAAATGACCTAGCCAAGAAACAACTGGGTGAATCTGTGAGGAAATTCTTAGATTATGTTAATTGGGGTTGGTAAACCCTTCTATGTCTGGGTAACACAATTCCATAGAATGAAATTTTCTAGTAAATTAGAAAAAAAATACTAATTGAATTCATTGCTCTCCATTTTCTGATTGAAGATGCAGTGTGATCCCTGCCTTAGGTTCCTCATACCATGCTGGGCATGACAATAGACTGTACCCTCAAGCTGTATACCAGGATAAAAACTGTTCCTTATTAATCTCACTGTGTTTGGTATCAAAGCAATAAAGATAAGAAATGCTAGAAAAAGTGACATTCATGACACATGGTGGGTTACAATGAGAGCTTTGATAGGAAATCTCCATGAAAAGTGTGTCTCTATTTCTCTTCTTTTGGGGCCTCAAACAAAGAACTTTGTACTTTATTTTACTTGTTCTTTACTAACCAACTCTGAAGAAGAGTATTTTCTTCAGAAAAAAAAAATTACAAAGAGTGAACAAATAGTTTCAAATGTTACCTGCTCTGAGACCTCTTTCATAGACTTTGGAAAATATGCTTAAGGCATAATTTTGGAAGCATATTCTATAGAGAAAGACACTCAGATACGGATTCACATGCTCTGATCATGTGGTTCCTTTTGCTTGGTTTTCCAGATTTGGTGTGCACTTGGTGACGTAAAATGTCAGAATGTTCTTATAGTTCCACCCCTCTAGTGCTATTGCTCCCCTGCTATTAAACTAAACTTAGTTTGATAAACTTAAAGTATTAAACCATAATTGTTTTCAGTGCATTTAAGTCTTATGCTTCATTTCTCTTTCTAAGCAAAAGTAGAAACTGTACATGTAGAAATTATAAGATAAACCAAATGTTGTAAACTGTAGTTGCTTTTTAAGAGCCGAAATTCAACATGCATAAGTAGAACAGACTCTGTAACCATGATAAAGATGAAGATCCATCATAGAGAAAGCTACTTTCGACAAATGTGTTGCATATATATTTTCTTCATTTAAATTCAAGGTTACCAAGAATTAGAAGTATTTTAAAGTTGGTAGAATTATATTTCTACAATTTTATGTAAATTTTCTAAACTTTAAAGAATTTATATGTGTGATGTTTTGTCTGCATGTAGGTCTGTGAACCATATGTATGCCCATGGCTGAAAAATCTAGGAGGGCAACAGATACATCAAAACTGGAATTGCTGAAGGTTGGCAGTTGTATATGTGGGTGCTGAGAAGCTGAGTCCTTATCTTTTAAAGAGCAAATACTCTTAATTGTAGCACTTACAAGTTAATCTTTCTGCTTGGGTGACCAAGAACCAGAGAATAGGTGGTCCAGATTTCTTGGGTAAAACTAGTGGTGAAAAAAAGCTATCAATAAAATGATGCCTAATAATATTCTGCTATAGTCATAGATAACTTTCTTATTCATAATCATCAGAGAAGCTTTCTCTGGCAGCAGATGGGAAAAGATCCAGTGACCCATAGCCAGTTATTTTGCAGAAAGTGCATCTAACTCTGAGGTCCCTTCAAATCTTCATCCTCAGAGGTCAGGTAAGAGAAGCGTTGTTGAAAAGTGGGTAGAAAGAGTGTAAGGGTCAGAGGGGATGACAGACAGTGGGAGAACAGTGCTCTTTGAATCAACTGTGCAAGGCACATAAGAACTCTGTGTGTAAAACAGCAAACACTGGGCCAACAGGAGTGCTGTACCAGGTTCTCTGTCTATATTATAGCTTTAAGCTTAGTATTTTTATAGAACTCCTAAGTGTGAAGAACACGTTAGGCTGACTTGTCCAACTTTGATGTGAAGGTTTTGCTTTCGCTTACTGTATCGTAGTTTGCCATGTTTGGTTGTTATCTCTTAGAAGTCTGTTCCTTTCTTATGAGATACAGAAAGGGAGTGGATTCACAGGAAAAAGGAGGTGGGGAGAAATAGAAGAAGAGGGATGGAAAACTATGATCAGGATATATTATATGAGAAAAGAATCTATTTTCAATAAATGGAAAGAATGAAAATATCTAGAATACTAAAACATAACATAATATTTAAATATTATTATTATATTGCTGCAATAATTTCGTGTATACATGCTATGCATAATTTTCATTGTTCCCTTTATGAACTATTAAACATTGATCATTCCAAGTTCTTATTTTCTCATTTTAGTCTTTTACTACATCATTAAAAACAAATTTTAACTTTTGTTGTATAAGAAACTTTGTTTAGTTTATTTAACTAACAATTTTTTATGTAAAGTTGACACTCAAATAAGAAAACAATAATCTGTATGTACATAGATATAGGAGTGATTATAATTTATTACCATATTTCTGAAAATAATACACAGGTAATAATGGAACCAACAACCACTGCTGGGCATTTAAGTTGTAGACTGTGAAAATTATATTTCTGCACCTTTGTAATAATATCAATGCTAATTGTATTTTCAAATTTTTATGCTTGATTAAGCTGTAACCATAGATATTCAAAGCATCCCACCAAATAATTATTTATTAAAATGTATAGATTATTATGGAATTACTGCAGTGTATACAATGTGATATATAAACAAATGTATACAACAATATAAATTTGATCATTAATGCAGGATACTTTATTGGTTTTGTGTCTTCACTAGATCACACAGGCCTACTGGTTCTATCTCTTAATTTGTTCTCACAACCAACATTTAGCCACTAATTGTCTGCCAAGACACTTTTAAAAATCTACACTTTCCTAGGCCAGGCTTTAGCTCAGAGATACAACATTTGTCTAATTTACATAAAACACTTAGTTTGACTAGACAGTACTTCCACATAAAATAAATAAATAAATAAATTAAGTGTATTTTAATAACTAAACGTTGTTTCTTTTTTGAGAACTGTGTATTCCGTTCTATCCAATTTTTTCTTTATTTCTAAAAAGCCTGTTATATCTCTTACTCATGATATTTGATCTTTATGACCTCATGTAACTAAACATACTTCTTTAAATATAGTTCCTTTGTCACTCAAAGAAATTCTGCAATTCAGCCATGATACCATTTTGTGATTTAATCAAACAGTCAGTTCTGAAGCACACAGAATACAGGGCTGACCTGGGGACACAATGAATTTTACTTATCGAATAAAGAGCAATTACCACAAGGTGTAGGACTATCTTTCAGATCCTTTGCCTGTAGCTGTTGCTTATTCCAAAGTTATACACCTATGCCAGTTTCCTATGAGATGCCTAATCTTCAAGTTCAGACTCCATTTTAAAGGACATGTCCTATGTTTGAACTCAGGTAAACTAACAGGCTGGTACATAGCATTAGTTTCCAAATTGCCCTCAACAAAACCAGTGCCTAGCTCCAGTTCTAGGCTAATTTCAAACAAGACTAGTGTCTCCAGGTTATTTCCCCAACAAACCTGCACCCCCAGGTTACAAGCCTAACCTGTCTAACAAGAGAGGAACAGAAACTAAGTTTATGATAAGACTCCCAGCACCAGCCAATTATGTTAAAGGCCACAGTAGCTTTCCAATTAGATGTTTGTACACTAAGTCCCTGCTTGTTGCTGTATATAAAGCCTTGCCCTGATAGATATGCAGGGCTCCTCCACCAGATGACTGTGTGATAGCAGTAAGTTGGAGGGGCCCGAGCTAGCTCAAAAGAATAAAGACCCTACTGTGATCAGCTCAGATTGTATCAGATCAGTCCTGTGTGTTTTCTTTGTTGGGATCACTAACATTTCCCTGGCACTACACTACCACAGAGCACAGACATGTCTCTGTATCCCTCAAACTTCTGCATTAAATAAACATGTCTTTTTTCATTGTTCTTAATGTTAAATCATTTAACTAAATTGAGGGCACATAATTATTATGTGTAACACCACAATGAAATATTTTTACATCATAAAATCATTAAATCAACCTCATTGTACATACACATTTGCTTATATACTCTGTGAGAGAAACATGAAAAGCCACTTTCTAGAAATTGCTAAAAATCAAAGCACATGTTTAACAACCACATCTAACAGGTTTTATACACTGTAGTGTGTAGTACAGGTCTTCACACTAGAGTCTTTTACACAATAACAAAAATCACTTTTAAAACATTTGAGTAAAATAGACATTTAGCTCTTTATAACTCCGAAACAACAAAACATTATGTATATGGGGTAGGAGGTGGATTTCCAGACAATGTTTATGGAAGTATGTAATAAAATAGAAAAGCATAGCTAGACTATACTTTCTTACACAAAACAGGATAAAGTTCATATAAGTACCATGCCAGTAAACACTTGCATTAGAAACAATTCCTAGTTTCAAAAGGGGAAGCTTTTTTTATCTAAGTCAATTGAATGATTCTATTTAAGAATCTTAAGCACCACTCTGTGTTTACACTTTTATTTATGCTTGAATGAAAAAAAGAAATATATATACTTGTATCAGGCAAGTTAATGGCATTTAACACTGTCTTATATATAACTCATACCCTCCGTACTGTTAAATGTGTAACTGCTTGAAGTAAGAGATATTTCAGGTCATAACAAACAAGAGTTAGCTGGTTAGAACCAGCTTAACTGAAATTAATGGGTTTTGAGCTATCATATTTTAGAATATATTTAATTTATTTAATTTAATTTTAAATTGAGTTCACTTCTCAGAAAAATTCTTAGGAGCATAGTTAATTAGCTAAGGTCCAAATTTTCCGGTGGATTCTAATTTGATGAGGGATTTCTTCTGGGCTCTTGATTGCAGTATTTGACTCTTTTCAAATCACAATTTCAAAATCCAAGCCTAAAGCTGCTAGCCAGCTAGACAAATACATTACAAAATTGGTATACAAAAACCAAGAATTCAAACACGTGTTAGTGTTTAAAAATAAATTTAGAGAGTTTGACTACACAACTGTTACTATATTTTTTCTGATGTAATTGAAAAATTCATTAGGATACAAGGTATTAAACTGAGTGAAAATTTAAACAACATCAGGACTCACATCCTCACGACATCCAGTGTGCCTGGATGAACTCTGTAGAGAGCTAGAGTCCATTTCATTTTTAAAGAACAAAGAAAAGTGATTTCAATAATTTGTTTTTTTTTTTTTTTGGAAAATTAAATAAAAGTACTTAAAGACTTAAAACCACCTTGAATGTGTTTACTATTTTCTTTAATAATATAAATAAATAAAAATGAATTTTACCTCAGCAGATCATCAGTTTCTCTGCCCCTCTGAAGACCTCACAGTCTAAAGGCCTACAAGGAGTTCTGCTGCACCCAGGGCAACAGACCCACCATCTGAAGGCCTCCCAGGAGATCTGCTGCTGGAGCCAGGGCAACAGATCATTGGGGTACATACCCCTCTGAAGATCTCACCATCTGAAGGCCTTTCAGATCTGCCACAGAAAGAGCAACAGGTCTCCCAGGAGATTTGCAGCAACCCAGGGACACAGGAAGGAGGCTCCAGAGAGAGACACCCAGGCCATTTAACAGCAGAGACACCAGATAGTGAGAGGCAAGCTCAAGACCATAAGCAAGGGAAGCCAGTATAATTTGGCACCATCAGAACCCAGTTCTCCCACCACAACAAGCCCCGGATATACCAACAGACCTGAAAACCAGGATACTAACCTGAAATCCTATATCATGAAGAAAATAGGGTCCTTAAGGAGGATATAAATAACTCACTGTAAGAAATACAGGAAAAACAGGTAAGCAGGTGAAGAATTGAACAAAATCGCCAAGACCTAAAAATGGAAGTAGAAACAATAAAGAAAACACAAATGGAGAGACAATCCTGGAAATGGAAAACCTAGGAAAGAGGTCAGGGAACTACAGATGAAAGCATCAACAACAGAATGCAAGAGATATAAGAGAGAATCTCAGGTGTAGAAGATATCTTAGAAGATACTGACACAATGGTCAAGAGAAACACAAAACATGAAAAAAATTTTTAACTCAAAACATCTAGGAAATTCAGGACACAATGAAAAGATCAAACATAAGAATAATAGGAATAAAAGAAAGCAAAGATTCCCAGCTCAAAGGATCCAAAAATGTCTTCCACAAAATCATAGTAGAAAACTTCCCCAACCTAAAGAAAGAAATGGCCATAAATATACAAGAAGCCTATAGAACACCAAATAGATTGGACCACAAAAGAAAAGTGTCTTGTCACATAATAATCAAAACACTAAACACACAGAACAAAGAAAGAATATTGAAAGCTGTAAGGTAAAAAGGCCAAGTAACATATAAAGTCAGACCTATCAGAATTACACCAGACTTCTCATCAGGGACCCTAAAAGCCAGAAGAGCTTGGGAAGAGATTGTGCAGACCCTACAGAAAACACAAATGCCCACCCAGGCTACTACACCCTGCAAAATTCTCAACATAGATAGAAAAACCAAAATGGCAGTTGTTTTGTAGAAAAATGAAAATAGATTCATATTTGTTACCTTGCACAAAGCTCTAAGTCCAAGTGGAACAAGTACCTCAACATAAAACCAGATACACTGAACCTAAGAAAAGAGAAAGTGGGAAAGAACCTTGAACTCAATGGTACAGGGAGGGATATTTTCTAAACAGAACTCTAATGACTCAGGCTCTAAGATCAAAACTGATAAATGGAACCACATGAAACTTAAAAGCTTCTGTAAGTCAATAGGACAGATTGAGAAAAATTCTTCACTAACCCCACATCCAATAGAGAGCTAATATCCAAAATATATAAAGAACTCAAGAATCTAACAACCTCCAAAACCAAACAACTTAATAAAAAATTGGATAGAGAGCTAAATAGAGAATTCATAACAGAGGAATCTCAAATGGACAAGAAGCACTTAAGGAAATGTTCCAAAGTCCTTAGTGATCAGGGAATGCAAATCAAAACAACCCTGAAATTCCACCTTACACTAATCAGAATGGCTAAGATCAAAAACTCAGGTGACAACAGGTGCTGGCAAGCATGTGATTAAAGAGGAACACTCCTCTTTTGCTGGTGCGATTGCAAACTGGTAAAACTGCTCTGGAAATCAATCTGGAGGTTCCTCAGAAAACTGGAATATATCTACCTGAAGACCCAGCTTTATCACTTTTGAGCATATACTCAAAAGATGCCCCACCATGCCACAGAGGCATGTCTTCCACTATGTTCATAGCTGTCTTATCTGTGATAGCCAGAAGCTGGAATCAACCTAGATATCTGACAACAGAAGAATGGATACAGAAAATGTGGTTCATTTACATAATGGAATACTACTCAGGTATCAAGAAGAAGGATATCATGAGTTTTGCAGGCAAATGGATGGAACTAGAAAATATCATCCTGAGTGAGGTAACTCCTACCCAAAAGTGCATACATGGTATATACTCACTAATAAGAGGATATTAGCAAAAAATATACAGAAACCTAGGATACAATCCACAGAACTCAAGAAGGTTAACAAGCCAAAGGCCCAAGTGAGGATGTTTCAATCCCACTTGAGAGGGAGAAGAAAGCAGAGGCAGAGGAAGGGGAGAATTGGGTGGGATAGGGGAATGGGAGGGGCAGGGGAAAAGGGGAACATGATTATATATGGGGGGACCAGGAGTGAAACCTCACAGGCCAGCAGAATGAATGGAAATATACAACCTCAGGAAGTGGGAGGTGGGGTGACTGTCTAGAATTTACTAGAGACCTGGAATGTAAGAGAATCTCAAGTCTCAAAGGAAGGGATCTTACATGAAATGCATGACAGTGGGGAGAGGGAACTTGTAGAGTCCATCTCCAGTAGAAAGTACATCAAGTGGAGGGATGGAGTAGCCATAGTCAAAAACTCTGACCTGGAATTGTTCCTGTCTAAAAGAACTGCAGGGACAAAAATGGAGAAGAACTGAGGGAAAGGAGGTCAAGTGACTGGCTTAAATTGAGATCCATCTCAAGGGAGACTCCAAGGTCTGACACTATTACTGATGCTACGATTTATTTACAGACAGGAGCCTAGCATTGGTGCCCTCTGAGAAGCCCAGCAAGAAGCTGACTAGCAGATACGTAACACCCAACCAATGGTTTGAAGTCAGAAGCCCCTATGGTTGAATTAGGGAAAGGCTTGAAGAAACTGAGGAGGAGGGTGACCCCATAGGAAGGCCAGCAATCTCAACAAACCAGGACCCCGAGATCTCTCAGACACTGAACCACCAACCAGGCAGCATACACTAGCTGGTCGAGGCCCCCAGCACATATATAGCAGAGGATTGCCTCGTCTGGCCTCAGTGAGAGAAGCAGCACCTAACCCTGGAGAGACTTGAGGCCCAGAGAGCTGGGAGATGGGTTCATGGAGTGGGGAATGGGGGGACATCCTCTTGGAAACAGGGTGTAGGAGGAAGTGAACTGTAGGAAGGTGGACTGGGAGGGATAATGACTGGGTTGTGAAAGAAGAAGGAAAGAAAGAGAAAGAAAGAAGAGAGGAAGAGAAGAGAGAGAGAGAGAGAGAGAGAGAGGTGATATAAAGGAGAGGGGAAGGGGGAGGTTTGGTGGAGGGGAGACTGGGAAGAAGGATCACATTTGATATGTAAAAAATACAATGATTAATAAATAATAAAATAAGAAGAAAAGGAAGTGATAGCAGGAGTAGGGCTCAGTTTCAACTGTTACTGGTTGACTTTCAGGGATAGCTGTGCTTATGCAATGGTCCACGTAGCATGATATGAGCAACTTCTCATTCTAAATGTTGCTTTCCATGGTTATTATTAAAAATGTAATTTCCGGAAATCAAAAATGTTATTTCCTAATGTTCTTCACAGAATATATGTAATATTAAATGTATAATTTCTAACATGAATTTAAGTGAATATGACAATGCACTTGATTTTGTTTTCTTGGGGAGCAAGGACAGCATTGTATGTAAGCTTTGACTGCACTCATTGGGATACAATGCTAACTTTCACGATTGGCATGTACTATAATAAACAATTGAAAGATACTTGCATCATTTGTCAATAGTTTCAATTTGAAATAATAATGTACTTCACAAATGGTATTAAATGAACTTGAACAATAAAAATCAATAGGAACAATTCTCTAATTACTCACTTATATTTCTTGGCAAAGATTTTTAAAAATAATGTCTTCCTAGGGTTATTTAATATCTATGGAAAAGAAAGATTTCAAGTTTTCAAGAATCTCAAGAATGACAAATATAGAGTCTTGATCAACTTCAGATTAGCATTAATTATCAAATGGCTTCTTGGACTAGAATCCAGAAGTCACTGATATCCTCTGTGTATGTAGCCAATTTACTCAATAGGTCCTCTGTTTGTCTCTGTCTCCTAAGTAGTAGGATTCTGGTAGGTCCTATGTGTACCTGAAGTATCTGTAGATACGAAGTTCCAAACTCCAATTCTAACATTAATTAGAATTAGTTGCTGATCATATATTTGTATGTATATGTCTGTATGTATATGTAATGATATGATATATATAATATAATAAAACAATCAATGTTTTGTGATATATATTATGAGTAAAACAACATGCTCATGAGTAACATTGTCCAAATTGAACTGGCTATATTTAGGAGAGGGGGAGGGGGAGGTGTGCATATACATGTACATATATATGTGTTTATGTATATATGTGAATTTGTATATATATATAAATATATATATATATAAATATATATACCTAAATATAGCATCCTCAGTTTGTACAATGTTACTCCTATGAATATTTTCATTATTTCATAAAAATTGATCAAAAGAGATAGGTTTAATAGTTTTTAAAAGTTCCCACATGACTTAGAAATTGGTGGAAAACTAAGCGCAAACTAAAAAAAAAAAAACTAGAAAAATAGGAATGATTAGGTGCATCCTCTCCCACTGTGTGAAGGGCATGGGGGAAGAACACTGTTAGGGGGAACTAGGGAGGGGTAGAGCATTTGTTATGTAAATAAATAAAAACTTAATTGATAAAATTAGAAAAATAGAGAAGAGAATGTCTGCAATAAAAAAGAGAGGAAAGAAAGTGAACTTACAGTCAAGTTATATATTTCCATATTTAAAAATGAACTCATAAAAATTTCTAAAACCAAACTTAGAGTGTAATACTGACAATTATACATGTTGTATTACACACTTAATGTGAGCAAGAGGCCAGCAGTAAGCTAGAGATCACTACTGTAACGTTTACTACGACTAGGACCTCAAAAGGAAGACGAATGGAGTGAAAGAAATAAAGAAAAGTAATAATTAAGAGCATTCAAATGTCAAAGCATGACATAATTAAGAAGCAGGATGCACACAGGAATCAGAAACATTGCTTGCATACAAACAAGCAAAAGTAATAATAGCTTTCATACCATTTCTTTTATTAAAACAAAAAGTAACCAAAAAATGGAGAAATATACTTACAAAATTTTCTGCAGTATAATATTTTCTAACTATTGAAAAGGCATTTTGTATATAATGATGAACTAAACTGTTCCTAACATAAAACTTTTTTTAAAAATTGTAGAAAACCCATCTTATGAAGCCAGGTAAAGACAGTCCTCTAGGAATATGCAGAGTCCCAGCGAATGGAGACATGCAGCCCTATGAAGAAATGGAGAGTTCTGAATAATGAAAATCTAATGAGAAAATTCTTAAATGATTTTATTTAAAAACTGGTAGAGGTAATAGCAAGAAAATAGTTTATTAATATTTGAAATAATACAGTTTTTCCTCTCTCACTTTTTGAAACACAGGATCGCCGGCGGTGGTGGCGCACGCCTTAATCCCAGCACTTGGGAGCAGAGGCAGGTGATTTCTGAGTTCGAGGCCAGCTGGTCTACCGAGCGAGTTCCAGACAGCCCGGACTACACAGAGAAACCCTGTCTCGAAAAAAACCAAAAAAAAAAAAAAAAAAAAAAGAAACACAGGATCATTTTGTATGAGTTTCTGTTAAAGTGTTTTTATGCCAATTACTGTCTATTTAATCTTAGTAGCTATTAACCTGTAAAGACTACAAAAATTGAGGAAATGCTTTTCTGGAGTTTTAAGACATGCCACAAAGAATTTCCTTGGCCCGTGAAGAAAGCATGGAGAAACAACCTGTTTATTTTCTTGTCTCAGTTCTCCGTTGTTATCACAAACCCCCATAACAAGCAACAGTCATGGAGAACCTCATTCCCTTCACTGGCAACTTTGGCTCATATGCCCTGTGGCCATCTCCTTCCATGCTGTTTCTGAGAACAAAGCTGACTCCCAGAGACTTGTTGGTTCATCTCAGGCTTGAGGGCAAGCTATGCAGTCAAGACTCAATTCCTGGACAAGTGTTCTTTTCTTAAGCCAGAAGGTAGTTACACATAGTTAGTATAACAAACTTTATATGCGGAGAGTCACCACATAGTGTTCTCACTCCAAATTCCTAACTATGCTCCTAAGCCTATCTCCCCAAGGCTGCTCACTTGTGTGACAAATCTTAGCTGAAGATCCAGTCTCTTAACAGAAATCTCTGGTTTGAGGGTCATGATCCTCAGGGAGACTCTCCAGCTACAAGGCTGATCTAAGTAGTGTCTCTCCAGATGTACAGAGCAGAGCCTTACTGTTAGCCTCTCCTCATATTCATATCCAGTGGGTGCCGTGGTGTTCTAGGACTGTCTGCTTATCTTGAGTGAGTGATGTCACTGGGTTCTGGTTACCCATGCAGCTTGGATACAGTGGCAGTTCTGACTATGCTAGTTTTATATGTCTAAAGGACATTTTTTATTAGGCCCATTACAGTTCTTTTTTTAAAATTATCTTACTTATTTACATCCCAGTCATTTCCCCTCTCAACACCCCTCCCACAGTTCCTCATCCCATTCCTCGTCTTCCTTGCCTCCAAGAGGTTATTCCCCACGCCCCATCAGGCCTTCTGCTTCTCTGGGCCCTCCAGACTCTCTAGAATTGTCTCTTCTCCCACGGAGGCCAGACCAAGTAGACCTCTGCTACATATGTCCCAAGTTTAAAAACCATTCCATTTGGCAATCCTGGAAACCTAGAATTACAATAAATATTATTATCCTAATTAAGTCACTGAAATGTACAAATAACTTCGTTTTAATAGTGAAAGAATGAACGTGATCAAGAGCAATTCACACAGGTCTACTGTGAATATTTGCTGAGGAGGCAGGGAAAATGCATCAGATAAAGTAAGAAAAGGAAAAATAATACTTTCTTTGAAGAACTGAGCTATCAACATGGAGAATCCATTGCACTCCACAAAAAGAAATCAGCAGCGGGGGTCTGGAGTGACAGGTGAACAGTTAGGAGTGCCTGCTGCTCTCTCAGAGGCTCATATTATACAGAATGCATTAGTGGTGGCTCACAAATTCCTGGGACTGCAGGTAGGTGATCTGACACCCCGTCTGGCTTCTGAGGGCACCCACCTTCAAGTGAGTGTGAACATGTGCACACACGCACATTATGGGGGCACATAATGCAATCTATAAAAAACAAAAACTCTTAACTTTTTTACATAAAAATATCAAAAGCGATATACAAAATCAAATGTACCTGTATGTTTTATAAAAATCAGACCTTAGAGTTGAGAAACAACCCTGGTAATATAATAAAACAGAGATGGCAATGATAATTTTGTTCAATAAAAGTAAGGAAAAGGTTTGTAGACTTAGATTGATAATTCTGATATTCATTAAGGACTCCAAAATCAAAACTTAAGAAACTCAAAAGAATTTGCAAAACAAGTTAGAATAATGATGATAGTGGTGTCAAAATGATTATAATATTATAGTAAAGCACACTATAAAGTGTTTAGTAATATAATAGTAAAAATAAATTACTATAAAATTATAGTAATTATGATATTGACCTAAAACCCAATAGATAACAGACATAAACATAAGTGATAGACTGATGTGCTAATGTGCACATGCACAATCACACACAAATATCATCTCCAGTCTCAAACATACAATGATACTGCTACTCATGAACACCCCCTTAACCAGAAGACAAACAAGGTCAACTAGCCTGAACACTTGGAGGCTCCCAAAGACAGACCAAGAGCCTACAAGGACTGGACCTAGCAACAACCCCACCTACCCTGGCATATATGTAGCAGATGTACAGCTTGGTCTATATGCGGGTACCTCAACAACTAGAGTAGGAGCTTACTGTGACTCGATTGCCTGTCTGTGGATCCTGCTACCGTAACTGAGCTTTGGCTTCAGTGGGAGAGGGTGGACCTAGTCCTGCAGTGACTTGAGATGTCATAGTGGGTTTCTAAATAAAATAGTTTCAAATAATAACATAATGCAAAAATCATACAACATTCTTTTTGCTTTCATTTCAAAGACAAAGGTTGATTCATCATATATAGTGTAGTTGGGACCTCCCCCTTCTTAGAGGTGAAGGGGACAGGGAATAAGGGACGGGCCATGTAAGGGGAGGACTGAAAGGAGAGGGAGGCTGTGATTAGGACATAAAGTAAATGAATTAATTAATGAAGAAAAGGAGAATTAAAGGAAACAACTCATTGGTTCAGTATTGTAGAAGTAATTTTATTTGCTTGATGTAATTGTCCTCTTGGAGGCTTACTGCTGAATAAACTCACCCTTTCTAGTTCTTTCTGGCTGGCTGGTTCATCTCAGCTGTTCTGCTTCAAAACTCCTCTCAAAGCTGATTCAATCTGGCTTCTCTCAGCTTCTCACTGAATTGCTCTGCTTGGCCCCAAATTAACTCTAGCAATTTTTTTCTCATCTTCAGGCTTCTTCTTATTCAGTCTTCAACTGCTTGATCTGCACTGAACTATATGAACTTACAAAGGAAATCAAGTCTATTTTACTGCACTCAATGCACTGACTCCCGTCTGAATTGAACTGAACTGAACTGAACTAAAATGGCTTCTGAATTCCCTCTGTTCCTCACCACTCTTAAACAGCCTCCCTTTCCTATGCTGTTCTCCTGAGAGTTGCACTTTTATTAGAAGGATAAGAAACACTTCAGGAATTCGGCCTAGAAAAAAAAAAGCAAGGTATAATGGGCCATCCTAGTAAGGCCGTGAACCACAGTGGTACTGATGGTAAGCTAAACTACGAGACATTAGCTCAAGAAGAATATTTGTATGCGGCAGGGAGGGGAGGAAGATGGGAGAGGGGAGAAGGGAGAGGGAGCACAGAAAAGGAGTAAGAGGATGATGAGAAAGAGAAGAAAATGGGGAGGGGCAGAGGCAAACAAAACCAATGGCAGTAAAGAGAAAACTGTACAGTAATAATATATATATAGCTATAAACTATATAGTGATATAGATAAGACAGACACAACATTTCTAAATAATATAGTTTCAATTAAAAACACAATGCAAATATCATACAACATGGCCTTTTGTTCATTCCAGAGAAGAAAGGTTGGTTCAACATATACAAATAATAAACATTGCATAGCACATAAATAGAATCATGTTGAAAATCACATGGTTATCTCAATAGATTTACAATAAGCCTTTGATAAGATTTACCTTAAAAAAAATAGAAAAATAAAATGTCATCCTGCCTCAAAAATATAAATGATGGAATTCATTATCAATATCAAATGTGATATATGTGTGTGTGTGTGTATGTATGTATATATGTATATGTATGTGTATGTATATGTATATGTATACATATGTACTATTTTAAACTTTGTCAAAATCAACAAAAAAAGGAAAAATATACATAAATTAAAATGTAGTAAATATCATTATCATTTCATTCATTGCTGATGAAATGAAATGATCCTATTAGACAGAGTCTTTTTGGTATGATGCACAATTTAGAACACTATAATGTAAAATTAATATTCTAAAATTAATTAAGAAAATTAAAATTAATTCTTCTTAATATATACTGACAATGAGTGCACTAAAAAAGAAATCAGAAAAGAATCAATTCTTAATAGTGTCAAAAAATTTTATGTAAACTCTCAGTTGACATGTGTAAGAGATCAACAATAAAAATATAAAAGTGCTGAATAAGTGAAAACAGTGAACTAAACATTAGAATATAGAAATATTTCCTATGTTCATGCACTGATAAAATTAGTATTGAGAAAATTATCAAAATCAATCATGTTTACTGAAATATTCATTAAAATATTAGTAATATTGCTCACAGGCGAAAAGGCTCTACTAAAATTCATATTGAAGCAAAAATCTCAAGTAGGTAAAACACAAAGAGCAATGCTATAGCACTCACAATATTTGATTTTAAAATATACCATAAGCTATAGTGCCATAGCTTTGCTAGCACTGGTTCAAAATGGCATCTCCACATACTTGGAACATTGATTCTTCACAAAATGTTAAGAAAGGTGTTGGGAAAACTAGATATTAACATGTCAAAGAACTAGGACACTTTCATCATGACAAAAATCAATTTAAGAATGCATCTTTTGTTTATATATTATGGTTTCTCTTTTTTGTGTGTGTGGCTTTCCTGTGTGTCAGAAGGTATGTTTCAGCATATGTATATTTTTCTTTAGCCATTTTTTGGCTCTTTTTTTCTTTTGTTTTGTCCTATTCTAGCTTGTTTTATTTATTTATTAGTTTTATATTCCTATTTGCATTCTAAGGTGAGAGACAGAAAATTTTAGATATGGTTAGATGGGGAGGTGTGCAAGATTTTGGAGGAGTTGGGGGAGGGGAAACCATAAATTAAACTATATTGTTTGAAAACGTCTATTTTCAATAAAAATAACTTAATATAAATTGAAAGTATTAAGATATACTTAAAATTTTGAAACTACTAGGAAATATAGATGAAACAATTCAGGACACAATCATGGGGAAAATTTTCTTAAATGGGACATTAACAATTCAGGAACGAATAAGAAGATTAGACAAATGTGATGTCATCGTCACATAGGAAACTAGTACAGCATAGTATTCAATCATCAGAGTGAGGAGACAATCTATAAAATAAGGGGAAACATTTGCTAACCTTTCTGAAAACATTAATATCTAAATACATAAAGAACTCAAAACTCTCTCTCTCTCTCTCTCTCTCGTCTCTCTCTCTCTCGTTCTCTCTCTCTCTCTCTCTTTCTCTGTCTGCATTGGGAATGGTTGCTGGACCAGATTCACTTCCCAGAACTCCACGATCAATGTGGTTTCTCAGAAGACTGCAGTTCCAGTAGATCTGTGCCCTGTGTGACCTAAGCATGTTTCTTGTATGGTCATGTGATACACAGACAGACACACACACATACACACACATACACACACATTACACACACAGATAACAACACAAACACATATACACACACAATACACACACACATTACACACACACAAACACAAACATACACACACAAACACATACACAGCCAACACATACACACATAACACACACATATACACATGAACATAAACACACACACAAGAAATATTTTTAAAACACATTGAAATTCTACCATGCTTCCTTCACAGAAGTCCTGTTATCAAGGATACCAATATAACAAATGCTGGTAGATAAAAGAAAAATCCTTATATATTGTTGGTGGTAAAGTAACAACCCTCAAACATGGAATTCAGTATTGAGTTCTAAAGTTCAAATAGAACTGTAGTGTCATTCAGCTCTACCTACTACTCCTGGGTATGCATTCTTTTAAATGTAATCTAAATCAGTATGCAGTAGAGTTACACACATTTTTATATTTATACAATATTGTGTGCAATCTTTGTTATGAATTAGACTGGGTGAACAGACATATATATCACATCTATGAGAAAAGATCCCATGATGCTAAAGAATGGATGATGTTAGGCCTCCTAATTCCAGATAAAGTAAACTAGAGTCAGACAGACAAGTAACACATGCTTTCTATCATGGAAGCAAAGGGAGCTTATAGAGCAAGTTGAATATGGCCAGCAGGGAGAGCAGAAGTGCAGTAGAATAGGGATGCATGTCTATTGTCACAGACTATCATATTCATGTCTGAAAACGAAAACATCTCATAGAACACCTTACTCTGTAGAATAAAAGCTAAATAAGAACAAAGTGGAACATAGTTGACTTTGTCCTCAGTAAATTCTGTAAAAGCAGTCAGTAAAATTTGAAATTCTCAAAAAAAAAAAAAAAAAAAAAAGAAAGAAACCCTCCTAGACTACATTTATTAAATTTTGACTACATAGAAACATTCAGTGATAACTGTTAAAAAAATATACTACAGTAAACCTCATGATCAATTAAGTCTTCTATCCTTGTTTGAAACTATAATTGCACAGATTCTACTTAGCCCAATAAAACTGATGAATGATATATGTCATTTAAACTCTAATTAATGTTGTGAGATGTTTAAGCAATGTGCTTTATGCAATGTATCTGACTATAATTATTTGCCAGATATATTTATATTAAGTGTTGCTCAACCTTACTAATGGACCAACATTTAATTACAATTCCCCATGTTGTAGTGACCCCAACCATAAAATTATTTTTGTTGCTACTTCATGACTGTAATTTTGCTACTGTTTTTAACTGAGAAGTAAATATTTTTGGAGATAGAGTTTGCCAAAGGTTTGCAAGCCACCAGCCTAGAACCATGGTGCTAAGTAAACTCCCCCAGGTTACTATACAGAAGTTAGTTGATAAGTATCAATTATAGTACTATAGACAGAAAAAAACAGTAGAGGATTAAAACAATAACAATCATATATAATATTTCAACTGTTTAGATGTGAGGAAACAAATTTGAAATGGTATATAAATTTCTGTAAACAAGATTAATAAATTAACAGGAACTAGGTAAATAGCTGTATGGTGTTGAGACTGAAAATACCATTCTAAAATGTTAATCCACAGCCCATTTGATTTTAACGTCCCAGAAAATTGCCAATTCCAGAAGATATTTCAATATTAACAAGTTAATTTTAAACCACATACAGAAATTCAAAGCTTCTAGAAACCATAATAGGAAAAATGATTTTCAAATTTACAAGATTTGATTTAAGGACGTGACTCTGCTGTCAAATTGCTTGTTGAGCATGCATAAAATGCTGAGGCTGGGACCCATCCTAGAGGAACCACTGTACTCAGAGCTATGGGTTAGAACCCTCCCAGAAAACCCTATGCCTCAGAGCTGCACCTGGGGACCTGGGGCACTCAGGACCCATCACCCAACCAAACCCCACCCTCCAGAATACCACTCCCCTTCCACCTGCATCCTTTTTGCTGGGCAGACTCCTAGTTGGTCTGCTCCCAGAAGACACCATATCCTGACACATCCTACAGGAAACACTGCACTCAGAGCAGCAGATAAGAATCCTCCCCAAAACAGAAGCCCAGGAGCTGCAGCTGGAAGCTCAGCTTACTCAGAACCTATCAATGACCCAAACTGTGTCCTCCTGAATATCACTCCCTTTCCATCCCTCTGCTTAGCCCTTGTCTGTTCCTCAGAAGACAACATATCCTGATCCATCCTAGAGGAACCACTCATTCTGAGCAGCTGAGAATCCACTGCATTCAGAGCAGTTGAGGAAGCTGGACTCTCAAGAGCTCTAACACTCTCAGGATCATAGCTCTGCACCCAATCCCACAATACCAGAGGAAACTGGGCTGTCAGGAGCTCTAACAAACCCAGGATCATAGGATTTCAGGATCTCAGAGGCAGCCTGAGTCCCAGGAGCTCTTCTACCCAGAGCTCAAGACACAGATCACAGGACCACAGAGGCAGCTGGACTCTGAGGGTCTGACACAGCCAAGATAACAGGAGAGACAGGCTCCAGTCAGAGACAGTGAAGTACAGGTATCATTAGAGATAACCAGATGGCAAAAGGCAAGCATAAGAACATAAGAAACAGAAAGCAATGTCTACCTGGCATCATCAGAACCCAGTTCTCCTAGACATAGAAAGTCCTAGACACCTCATCACACTGGAAAAGCAGGATTCAGAATTAAAATTACTTTTCATGATGATGATAGAGGACTTTAAAAAAGACATAAATAACTCCCTTAAAAAAATACAGGAGAATACAGGTAAACAGGTAGAAGTCCTTAAAGAGGAAACAGAAAAATTCCTTAAAGAATTTCAAGAAATCACAACCAAACAGGTAAAGGAAGTAAACAAAACCATCCAGGAAATGAAAATGGAAGTAGAAAAAAGAAATCTCAAAGGGAGACCACCCTGAGATAGAAAACCTAGGAAAGAGATCAAGAGTCATAGATGCAAGCATCACCAACAGAATACAAGAGATAGAAGACAGAATATCATGTGCAGAAGATACAGAAAAACATTGACACAACTGTCAAAGAAAATGCAAAATGCAATAAGCTCCTAACCCAAAACATCCAGGAAATTCAGGACACAATGAGAAGACCAAACCTAAGGATAATAGGTATAGAAGAAGTGAAGATTCCAACTTAAAGGGCCATAAAAATCTTCAACAAATTTATAGAAGAAAACTTCCCTAACCTAAAGAAAAGAGATGCCCATGAACATACAAGAACCCTACAGAACTCTAAATAGACTAGACCAGAAGGAAATTCCTCCTGTCACATAATAATCAAAACATTAAATGCACAAAACAAAGAAAAAATATTAAAAGCAGTAAGGGCAAAAGATCAAGTAACATATAAAGGCAGATCTATAAGAATTACACAGGACTTCTCACCAGAAGATTCTGGACTGATTATCATACAGACCTTAAGAGAACAGAAATGCCAGCCCAGACTACTATACCCAGCAAAATCCTCAATCACTATAGATGGAGAAACTAAGATATTCCATGACAAAACCAAATTTACACATATCTTTCCACAAATAAAGCCCTATAAAGGATAATATACGGAAAACTCCAACACAAGGAGGGAAACTACAACCTAGAAAAAGCAAGAAAGTAATCTTCCAACGAATCCAAAAGAAGATAGCTAACAAACATAATTCCATCTCTAATAACAAAAAATAACAGGAAGTAACAATCATTTTTCCTTAATACTTATTAACATCAATGGACTCAATACTCCAGTAAAAGACATAGACTAACAGACAGGATAGGTAAACAGGACCCAGCATTTTGCTGCATACAGGAAACACACCTCAGTGACAAAGACAGACACTATCTCAGAGTAAAAGGATGGAAAATAATTTTCAAAGCAAATGGTCCCAAGAAACAAGCTGGAGTAGCCATTATTATATCGAATAAAATCGATTTTCAACCAAAAGTTATCAAAAAAAGATAAGGAAAGACACTTCATACTCATTAAAGGAAAAATCTACCAAGATGAACTGTCAATTCTGAATATCTATGTTATAAATGCAAGGGCACCCACATTCATAAAAGAAACCTTACAAAGCTTGAAGCACAAATTGCACCTCACACAATAATAGTGGGAGACTTCAACACCCCTCAATACCCAGAAATGTTCCAACATATAACAAGGACATATGCTCTACTATGTTCATAGCAGTCTTATTTATAATAGCCAGAAACTGGAAATAAAACATATGTCCTTCAACAGAGGAACTGATACAGAAAATGTTGAACACTTACACAATGGAGTATTACTCAGCTTTTAAAACAATGATTCATGAAATTCTTAGACAAATGGATGGAACTAGAAAATAGTATCCTAAGTGAGGTAACCCAATCACAAAAGAACATACATGGTATGTACTCAATGATAAGTGAGTATTAGCTCAAAGCTCGCAACACCCAAGATACAACTCACAGACCACATGAAGCTCATGAAGAAGGAAGATCAAAGTGTGGATGCTTCAGTCCTTCTTAGAAGAAGTAATAAAATACTCATAGGAGCAAATATAGAGACAAAATGTGGGTCAGAAACTGAAGGTAGGGCCATCAGGAGACGACTCCACCTGGGTATCCATCCCATGTGCAGTCACCAAAGGCAGATGGTGATGTGGATGCCAGGAATTGTATGCTGACAGGAGCCTGATATAGCTGTCTTCTTAGATGTCTGTAAGAGCCTGACATATAAAGAGGCAGATGCTCACATCCAACCATTGAACTCATCACTGGGTTCCCAACGGAGGAGTTAGAGCGAAGACTAAAGGAGCTGAAGGGGTTTGTGGCCCCATGGGGAGAGCAACAATACCAACCAACCAGAGCTCCTTGGGGCTAAACCACCAGCCTGGGAGCCCATAGGAAGGTATCCATGGCTCCTGCTGTATATGTGGGGAGGATGATCCTGTTGGACATAGGTGGGAGAGGAAGTACTTGGTCCTCTGAAGGCTGGATGCCCCAGTATGAGGGAATTCGAGGTGGTGAGGTTGGAGTGGGTGGGTAGGCAGGAGTGGGTGGGTGGGTGGCGGCACATCCTCATAGAAGTAGGAGAAGGGGGGATGGGATAGTGGGTTTCTGGGTGGGGGGTAAAGTGAGAGAGGGGATAACATCTGAAATGTAAAAACAATACAATAATAATAATAATAAATGTTAAGCTGATTCCCAGAGTGCTAGCATCCTCCAATAACCCTGTCACTAGGGACTCAGAGATGTTGGGATAATTAGGGCTTTCTGTTCCACCAATATATCCAAGTTAGCTACCTTCAAGTTTAAAAATGTTGATTCAAAAAATAAGGTGTAGAAGGATGAAGAAAAACATTTCAACATTGACCTCCAGATAGCATGTACTTTTGCTCCAGT
The DNA here is from genome assembly GCA_021653895.1 of Mastomys natalensis. NCBI lineage: Eukaryota > Metazoa > Chordata > Mammalia > Rodentia > Muridae > Mastomys > Mastomys natalensis. The sequence continues at coordinate 180,172 of JAJTUV010001417.1, read as the reverse complement.
GCACATCAGTGCATGAATTTGTAAGTGTGATCACATGCATTTGTGCACATGCACACAATAAATAATAAAACTGAAGGTCTTACATTCTGTTTATAAAACATATTTTACAACATTAACAACTCTTGAGATGTATATTGGAATAAGGAGAAGGAAGTTCTTAAATGACATAGAATATGATTACAGATATCAGAATACTCACTGATAGGTAATAACAACTTATAACAAAGCACTTCCAAAATTCAGTGGCAGAAAGTATTATCTTTTCATTGGATGGTGGTGGGTCATCCAAATATTCACATGGAAACAACCATATATTGTAACAATACCTAATATAGTTCTCACAAATCATTTCCATACGGGTATTCATAGAAATAAATGTAACATTTAAAACAATGAAATGCAAATAATGAAAAATAAAAAAAATATCTGAAATATTTTGAAAACTTATTGTGCTAATTAGTATTGTTAATTCATTAACAAAAAGTCTAAAAGTGTACTATATCAAACTTAGAACTTATTTTCATTAAAATTAAATTACAAAAGAAGAAAACATGCCATAGAGTTAATTATCTTAAATTGAATGATTAAAAAAGACTCATTTCACACTGCATGAAGTCTTGTATATTGTTAAAGGCAAAAAATAAAAAAGTAAACCCATAAAATGATAATTATGGAAGAACCATGGTTACCTGGAGATGGTGAATGGATCTCACAGACTTATTGTGGGAAATAATTTAGACTCAAAACATAAATTGGTATATAGTAAATGTAAGGATGGTAATCTGTAAGATTGTTATAACGAAGAGTTGTGCTTCCAAAAGTTAGAGAAAGTTGTAGCCGTCTGAGATACTGGAGTTAATCCGGAATTTAGTCTGCCTTGTAGTTTCAAAGTTTATACACAGGTTGAGCTCTGATGATGTGAAATGCTTGGGCCTAGAAGTATTACAGACTTTGACTTTTCTATATGATGAAACATTTGCATATGTATTGTAGATATATCTTTGGATACACACAATTCTGAGCAAAGAATTAGAATTAATTTAGAATACATATTGTGTATATATATGTACATACATGTGTGTGTATACACATATATTCTAAATTACATATAAATAAGTATATGTGTTTCTGTATGCAATGTTTTTAGTTTATCCACAATTTTAGTGAATATTTCTATGTTATTATATCACCAATACTCAGAAATGCTTTTTATTTAGAAATCCCCAGATGTTAGACTATGATCAAAATGTACATATAAAATATAATGCCCTTGGATATATTTCAGTGGCAGTATCCTATAAAGTTGTGAATTTGATTTCCAGAACTGAGAAAAAAGCATTGTGATGAGTTATACACTTAGTATTTGCATCCCAAATTTTCTCCTGTTGGTGTATATCCATCCTACAAAAAGTTACAATTGTTCTTGAGAATAAATAATTCATTGCAACCTTACATACGTATCAATATAATAGATAGCTATTCAGTGTCATATTTTAAAAGATTAAACCAACTAAATATGAATCTCAATTATGCATACTTAAAAGTATGTTTGTAGTATTTGTACGATAATATCATTCATGATACTACACATGTAATGAATAGACTATGGCTATACAGCATTACATCCTTGGTCAGAGAGATGAACCAATAATTAATGAAATATTGAACCAGCTTTGGAAAACTACTTGTGGAAATTTAGAGAATGGATTGGAAATGAGAGGTTCCTCAGAAAGAACCAGGATGGGTTAGGTATTGATTAAGAGGCTATATGGTGGAAATTTTGATGAGAAGATTAATAGAAATTTATTCAACAGGATTAGAAGAAAGAAAGACTCAAAAATATCCCAGCTGCAGATCAATTGGATCTGTCCCTCCATTTGAAGGAGAGGAAAGTAAGAGGTAATGTATATTTATGAAGTATGTATGCTTTTTATGCCCAGAACTATGCCAGGTGTTTTACATATGCTATGACATTTAATCCTCGTAATAGCCCCGTGTGATTCACATATATATTTCTATTTTACAAATGAAAAAAAAAATGAAACTCACAGGTTATTTAATTTGCCCAAGGTCAAATGGCAAGGAAGTGGAGATGTCCTGTTTGAAGCCAGGTGTGTTTGATTCAAAAGGTCATGCCCCTTTCATTTCAGAATGAATCCTAATACATCACATAACATCTGACCATTTTGCTGTGGTGGATGGTGATGCCATTAAGAAAAAGAAGGAATTCAGAAGAGAAGCATGGTCTGCAAAGGAAAAGTAAGCATGTTTTCAGATATGTTTGAAATTTGCAAAATATCTAGAGCTGTGCTGTCAATAGAGTGGATCCTGGTTTTATAAAATAAAACAGATGTTTAACTTAAATCATAGTATTTGAAACAAGTAATATTAAAAATCTACGTCTTATTCACACTAAACACATTTCAAACACACAGCCTTGTGTGGATTATGGCCACCAGGTTAGATAGCAGAGGTTGAGAACATTTCCACTAACAGGTCTGTCAAGATAAACCAGGAAACTAGATGCAATGCTCATCAGAATGTGAGGTTATAATGTATCAGCATTAAACAATAATAACTAAGGTAATATCTAATATTTATTCCTCATAAGTTCCTTTCATTCTCTAAACTCTTTGTGCAGAGTGGTTTGATCCTTATTACAGCTCTGTAAGTCAATGGACTAATTATTGCCTTTTACCATTTGATTTCTAGGCCAGTGGAATTACTCAGCAAGTAGTGGTACATGCTCCCAAGCTTGATGTTCTGACTCCCAGATCCACATATATGAAGGGGAAATTTCACTTCTATAAGTTGTTCTCTGATGTTTCACTCTGCCCATCATTACATGCACATAGCCAAAAATTGAAATACGATTTTGAAGTTTTTAATTGATTGTTTTTGTTTTTTTAGTTTGATAATATAACGATATACGTTTTCACTATCCTTTCTGTTATCATTTTTTTCCTTAAAATTTCCTTACTCTCTGTAATGTTCACCTCCTTGTTTCCATTAATTGTTAAATAGACATATATTTTAAACATATACATTTCTAAATACATAAATACAACACGCTCAGTCTGAACAGTGTTACTTGTATGCTTGTTTTAAGGGCTGATCATTTGTGTTGCATAACTGACTGGTGTGCTCTTCTCTGGGGAAGAAAGTTTATTGCTCCCACTCTCATCAGTCCTTAGCTGCCTGTACTTCTTTGTGTAGGCTTGAGGCCTCCTGTGCTTTGATCTATCCACATTATCTTGTCTACTGCTGTCTTGTTCAACTCATGTTTAAGCAATCATGCTGGCGATCTTTTATGGGTGTAGCTTCTGACATAAAAGGAAACACAATCCCATAGCAAATTCCTGATCCTCTGGTTCTTACAATTCAGTCTGTTACCTCTTCCTCAATATTTGTTCAGCTTTCTGTGCTGGATATCTTTGTGAATGTATCATATAGGACTACTTGTTTTCATGGAACCAAAAGTTGAGATGTCAGTTTTTTTTTTTTTTTTTTTTTTTTTTTTTTTGGGTTTTTCAAGACAGGGTTTCTCTGTATAGCCTGGGCTGTCCTGGAACTCACTCTGTAGACCAGGCTGGCCTCGAACTCAGAAATCTGCCTGTCTCTGCTCCCAAGTGCTGGGATTAAAGGCGTGCGCCACCACCGCCCAGCTTTTTTTTTTTTTTTTTTTTTTTTTGAGATGTCAGCTTATTATTAAGTAAGGAACCCAATGCCATTCTTGCCCATATAGAATGCATATGAATCATAGTACTAGCATGTCATGATAACCCTAAGGGTTTAGTGGTGGCATGCACACCTGGGCAGTAGATTTAAGGCCTACTTAACAAGATAGCCATCATTTTTAGTATTGGAAACCTAATTAAATTACTCAGAGCTAGTGAAATCGTGGATCTTCAGGAGAACCCGTATGTGCAACTTTAATAAATCACCACCGTCCTTAAGAACATTCTAAAAGTTTGTCCTTATAACTGCAGAAAGCGTAGTCCTCATTCTCACAGGTTGAGGTTTTGAGTTCATGATAATGCATCAGAGATAGCATCAAGTTTCAAGCATAAGATACCTGATCCCAATCATAGTTATCTTTGTGATGAGGGAAATGAAAGCATATGGCGACTGTAAAAGAAACAGAATATTACAAAAAGGTTTGAAAAAATAGAAAACAACTAAGGAATAAGATCCTATATAATAGGTGTGTCTCAGTAGGTAAAAATAAATAAATAAATAAATGAAGATAGGGCCACTGGAAATGTGTTTAATTGAGAAGGTGGTCTACTTTGTACCAAGAATAAGTATCTAGTAGGTCCCAACTAATGAGTGAATTATTCAGGTTGATAGTCAAGAGACTTCAGTGGTCTGTGAGAATTAGACAACTGCAGAAGCTGATAAGTAAAGACATACCTACAACTTCTTCACCAGGAGTAGGAAATGGTTATAGACTGGGGGAAATTTAAAATGTGTATTTGTATGTGTATGTGAGTGAGGGGAGGGCAGCATCATGCCCACATTCCAGAAGATGCTATTTTCCTTTGAACAAAGAATGTATTTGTGCATGAAAATCATGAAGATTGTAGTGAGACGGGTAAGTCTAACTATTCAAATGAGAGTGGCTAATAAATTATGCACAGTTCATAAGATTAAAAGTGAAAAATATCACCACATCATGAACAGAAAAAAAAAAATCTTCCTTTTAAGTTTTCATTTCTTAGAAGGGGAAGGAAATTTTAATGTTGACATCATTCCAAAGTTCATCACACCCAAAGTGGTATCCAAAGACAAATACCCTTTCTTCTCTTTGTTTCAAATACATTTGACCCTGTTTGGCAATGTTAAAGATAATTTTAATTAATAGAGATTTTATTTAAATAATCATGATACAAATCTTTCAGCCATTTAGTAAACTTTGTTCAATGAAATGTAAACCTGTTTTAAATCATTCTGTCATCATTCAAAATGCCATAGAAATGCCACACTTAAAATATATTTTCTTATGAGAGAGATGTGAAAGGCCTTGCTGACTGTTTATTTACAGCATTAGTCACTAACCACCTGTAGCTCCTATCCATTTTAAATATGACTGGTCTGATTTTATATGTACTGTAGTTATGAAAAATAATGTAGGTTAATATACGTAGACAAGCTAAAATAGTAATAAATATAGAGAATAAAGATACAACATTACAATGTTGCCAGTTTCATTTTATTTTTTTACTGGATATTTTGTTTACTTATCCCCTTTCCAGGTCTTCCCTCCCCAAACCCGCTATTCCATTTCCCCCACCGACTTCAGCCTCCCTGCCCTGACATTCCCCAACACTGGGGCATCAAACACCCTCAGGCCCAAGCCTCTCCTCTCACTGATGTTCAACAAGGCCATCCTCGGCCACGTATGCAGCCAGAGCTATGGGTCCCTCAATGTGAACTCTTTGGTTGGGGGTCCAGTCCCCAGGAGCTCCAGGAGGTCTGGCCAGTTGACACTGTTGCTCTCTCCCATAGGGCTACAAATCCCCTCAGCTCCATCAGTCCCTTCTCCAACTCTTCCATCCGGAACCCTGTACTCAATCCAATAGTAGGCTGCAAGCATCTGCCTAAGTATTTGTCAGGCTCTAGCAGAGGCTCTCAGGACACAGTCAGTCATATCAGACTCCCATCAGTAACCACTTCCTGGCATCCACAATAGCGTCCAGGTTTGGCGACTATATATGGGATAGATTCCATAGGTGGGGTAGTCTCTGGATGGCATTTCCTTAAGTCTCTCCTCCACACTTTGTCTCCGTATTTCCTTCTGTGATATTTGTTCCCCTTCTAAGAAGTACTGAAGCATTCACACTTTGGTCTTCCTTCTTCTTGAACTTCACATGGTATGTGAATTTTATCTGGGGTATTTTAAACTTTTGGGCTAATATTTACTTATCAATGACTGCATATCATGTATGTTCTTTTGTGACTGGGTTACCTCACTTAGGATATTTTCAAGTTCCATCTATCTGCTTGCCAATTTCATAAAGTCATTGTTTTTAATAGCTGAGTAGTACTCCATTGTGTAAATGTGCCACTTTTTCTGTATCCATTCCTCTGTCGAAGGACATATGGGTTCTTTCCAGCTATTATAAATAAGGCTGCTATGAACATAGTGGAGCCTTATTATATGTTGGAGCATCTTCTGGGTATATGCCCAGGAGTGATATATCTGGGTGTTCAGATAATGCTTAGTCCAATTTTCTGAGGAACTGCCAGACTGATTTCCAGAGTGATTGTATCAGCTTGCAATCCCACCAATTATGGAGGAGTGTTCCTCTTTCTCCACATCCTCGCCAGCATCTGCTATCCCCTGAGATTTTGATCTTAGCCATTCTGAATGCTGTGAGGTGGAATCTCCCTGATGAATAAGGATGTTGAACATTTCTTTAGGTGCTTCTCAGCCATTCCATATTCCTCAGTTGAGAATTCTTTGTTTAGCTCTGTTCCCAATTTTTAATAGGGTTATTTAGTTCTCTGGACACTAACTTCTTCAGTTCTTTGTATATTGTATATTAGCCCTCTATCAGATGTAGGATTGGTAAGGATATTTTCCCAATCTGTGGATTGTCCATTTTGTCCTATTGACAGTGTCCTTTACCTTACAGAATCTTTGCAACTTTATGAGGTCCTACTTGTTGATTCTTGATCTTAGAGCATAAGCCATTGGTGTTCTGTTCAGGAAAATTTCCCCTGTGTCCATGTGTTTGAGGATTTTCCCCACTTTCTCTTCCATTAGATTCAGTGAATATGGTTTTATGTGGAGGTCCTTGGTCCACTTGGACTTGAACTTTGTACAGGAAGATAGAAGAGATCAATTTGCATTCTTATACATGTTGACCACCAGTTGAACTAGCACCGTTTGTTGAAAATGCTGTCTTTTTTTCCCACTGGATGGTTTTAGCTCCTTTTCCAAAGCCCAAGAGACCCTAGGTGTGTGGGTTCATTTCTGGGTCTTCAATTCTATTCCATTGATCTACCTGCCTGTCACTATACCAATATCATACAGTTTTATCACTATTACTCTGTAGTACAGCTTGAGGTCAGGGATTTGATTCCCATAGAAGTTCTTTTATATTGAGAATAGTTTTTGCTATCCTGGGTTTTTTGTTATTCCAAATGAATTTGAAATTGTTCTTTCTAACTCGATGAAGAAATTTATTTGGAATTTTGATGGGGATTGTAATGAGTCTGTAGATTTCTTTCAGCAAGATGGCCATTTTTACTTATTAATCCTGCCAATCCATGAGCACAGGAGATCTTCCCATCTTCTGAGGTCTTCAATTTCTTTCTTCAGAGACTTGAAGATCTTGTCATACAGATCTTTCACTTGTTTGGTTAGATTCACACCAAGATATTTTATAGTGTTTGTGACTATTGTGAAGGGTGTCATTTCCCTAATATCTTTCTCAGCCGTTTATCTTTGAATGTAGGAAGGCTAATGATTTGTTTGAGTTAATTTTATATCTGGCCACTTTACTGAAATTGTTTATCAGGTTTAGGAGTTGTCTGGTGGAATTTTTTGAGTCACTTAAGTATACTATTATCTGCCAATAGTGATGTTTTGATTAAGTCATTCTAGCAAAGGAGCCTGTCAGTAGCAGAGGGTTATTTGTGGATAATGTGGCGACTGAGGTGCCTAGCTAAAGCTGTAGAGCCATCAGTAGCTGACTGAAGGGTTTAGCTATGTGTTGTCTGCCATCTTAGTAAAAGGGTGAGTGTTGCCATTGGAAGCTACAATATTTGGAGCCTCTTTGATTTCAAGGTATGATTATATAGCATTCAATAAATTACAAATCATTGACAAATATCTTTAACTTTAAAAATATGTTTTGAAATATAATTATATTTTTCTCCCTCTAGCCCCTCCTAGGTATTCCTCCAATATACTTTCAACTTGGTAACCTCATTTGTTTTGAATATATTGTTACACACAAACTCCAATGACAGCCACATAGACATGCATGTGTGGTATGTGTGCATGTATGTGTATCTGTGTGTGTTGCGTGAATTCATATGTTCATATGTGTGTGTGTGTTGTGTGTGTGTGTGTGTGTGTACAGGAGGGACATCATGCCTTTTACTGAAATCATAGCCAACTTTCTTGGTTATTGATATGAATATTAGAAGAGAATCTATTACTGCCATTTGCTAGTTCAGCATAATTCCTTACTAGATTCTAAAGCTTATACTTATATCCGTTGATAAGTTAGTTACCATTTCTAATAAGAAACCTCCTTTTACAGCAAATAGAGATCACCATAGAAAACCAAATGAACATAATGTAGAGATTAGTGAGTGGATAGATCCTGTAGAATTCAGCCCCAACGGATATATCTACATCAAAATATGAAGTCTTTTCACTCAGTGAAAATAATAAGAAATCTAATGAATGTAAAAAAGTATGAGATGTTGTCATTAACTAAATCAATTTTTAATCAATGATTTGTAATGAAGAAATAAGATAAAAGTAATTAAAAACATTGATTTTACCCAAATCAGAGGAATATGTAGGAGAAATTAATTTCTGCCACTGAAAATAAATAAAAAGAACCAGTTTTTAACAAAGATTAAGATTTAAAATAAAGATGAGATTTAAATGTGGAAATGAGTCAACCCCTGATCCAATTTAAATTAAAGTGGAGAGAAAAGAAAGGAAGAAAAAGAAAGGCATATAAATGACCTAATTGATTTTTCCAATGTGAATATACACATTATCCAAGAAAGATACATTAAGAATGAACAGAATTAAAGGTAGCAATGATTTTTCTAATCTGATGAACCATAAAACCAGAGATAAGCATAGGACTGTCACATCACCACACCCAGATTGCTGAAATACAAACACATAAAGGAGACAGTGTCAAAGAAAGCTGAGAAAAATAAAATTAGAAGATGGTGCCAAAATAGGATGGAGCAAAAATTGGGGATAAGAGAATATACAAATACTTTGCTCCCAGAAAAAAATAGAAAATATTAAAATGTTTATCTTATGTAGCAATAAATAAAAGAAAACAAAAGTTGCAAAAGGGAAAATTCTTTAAATTAAAAAATTTGAAAATAAAGATAATTACTATTATATGTGTCAAGTAATTGACAATGCATAAAAAGTAATGTTCTGATAAAAACCAAGCTTTGGAATGCTCTAAAAAGGCAGGTGAAATATAGATGTATGTTAATAGTAGTAGACAGAATTATAGCCAACATTTGTAATACTGTGATATAGATAAATTTCAGGAAAAAAATCTGAGAGGCAGACATAAAAAAGACAGTTTGTAATAATCTTTCAACCACAAGAAGATATATAATTCTCTAAATCACCAATCAAATTGATCCGTAGTATATAATACAAAGACATAGACACACTTGAACTGGAGTGCATCTTACTCAGAGGTTGATAGGATGGGTGTTTTGTTAAGTAATTATATCAAGAAAACATAATTATAGGTGGCTCAAATTGTATTATGCAAATGACGGATGATTTTAAGGTACACATTTAATATTTATTAAAAATATGGCAGGCAATTTTATATTAGATGTCTTAATACAAAACTCACTGTATAATAATAAAGGACTGTGACCTTATAAAACTTGGAAGATACAGTGGCATCATTAAAACACAGAAATTAGGCTCTGAATCTACAGAATTAAACTATAATTAGCATTATAGTTCAATGCTTAATTAAATGTAAATAAATGCTTAATTATAATCCATAATTAAATTAAATTATCTTTAAATAAATGAAATACACTTCTGCAATTATTTAAGCATTGGAGGAAAAAAATACCATCTGAAGCTACAAAATATGTTGAAATGGTCAGTACTAGCAATAGTGTTCAAAGCTGATGGACTGAGGGAGCAGTGAGTGTACCTTTGTCTGCATAATTTCTGATCACCACGGAGCAGTCACTAGCTCAGAACGATTCAGATCCACCTGTTTTGGAATGACCCCTAAGGTTGGAAATTCATTACAGACAAATGTTTGCAATTCAGTTAATGATAAAGAACAGTGACTGCAAATCTCAATTAAACCCACTATTTTAAAAATGACTCACTCCTTGTTCTTTGCTGACATATGACAGAAAAACTTTGCTCTATTATTACAGATATACTATTAATTTATCAATAAGAATAGTGTAATCCATTTCCTTTAATTATAGGAGTCTTTATAATATTTTTGACTTTTTCTCTTAGCAGACAAATCCTTAAATATTAATAGCATTTGGCCTTTTAAAAATAAAGCATGTCATCCAGGGCTCTAAGAAGATGAAATATTTTTCTCTACAAACTGTACAGTGTCACCTATAGCCAAGCTCTCCTCCAAAGGAGTTTTTACCATACAACGCTCCAACAGTCATTAAAGACCTTTCAATATCAGAAAAAAAGTATGCATATTCATCTGATATTTTGAAATGTATGTTTCATGGCTTCCAAGTTGAGGCTGCTTATTTTTAGTTAAAATCTATAAATTGGTGTATTTATTTTGGTTCAATATGTCAATCAAGAGCAACAGTGAATAGAGGAATTTTTAGGATAGAAGAAAAAGATTATGACAAGTGAAATTGGTTTCTAGAAAATATTGAACAAAATCTACTGAAAATGAGCAAGATAAAAACAAGTATTATAGTGGGAAAGTGTTGAAATAAGAAATAATCTCATTGAGCTATGTTTTGGGAAGTATAGACTAAAAGAATCAATACTGTGACCACATTGTACTGTAGATTTCCCAAAAGGAAGGTTTTTCATAAGGCAAATTGTAAGTTATAAAGTTTAAAACCAAATAGCCCACACGGTTTTTTTCTGGCTATAAAGTTGCTTTCATATATACAATCACTCAAAACAGGCTCAAAATATGGCATACAAATAGTAAATAAATTGTACCTGGTTTAGAGATTCATTTAGAAAAATATAATAACCATTGTTATATAGCAAGAGTATATTTTCACTGTATTAATTTATGAATTTACCAAGTAGTAATCAATTCACAAATAGTGGCTATACTTGACTAGCTTGCAAGCTTGATGAGCAAGAGATCAGTATCTCTACTGAGAGAACAGTCAGTATACACGTTTGAAAAACACAGACAAATCCTGCAACTGTATCTCATGTTGTGCTGTCTGAGATGGACGGTGTAAGGGGAAATAATAGCAAGGAAGTTTGAACATCCACACACAAATATTCGCACAAAGCTTGGCATATTCCAAGAATCAATGACATTTGTAAAATATAAAAGTTATTTCTATTTGTTACCATACTATTTTTCCTGAATATGACTTGACCATAAAAACACAGAAGTTTTTCCATAAAAGTACATATACATAAAATATAGGCAATGTGAAAATCTTCAGTAAAACTTCCACATAGTATGGATAGCATATTTCGTGTACACTGACTGTAATCTAAAATTATGAATAATACTATTCATTTAATTTATAGAAAATTGATATAAATAAATGTTCATGAGCATCTATTTTTCTTTGTAGGTACTGGATCAATGTATCATAAATAAATAAAATAAATACTGAAAACAGCATGGCTTAAAAATATACACCATTCACCTAAGCAGCATACCAGGGAACATTTCCCACCCCAGCCCATCTCCAAAATGTGTTCACTAGGAGTCATATGGGAACATGAACGTAGGGTTAGGTGCTTCTAAAAGCTTCTCGTGGAGTTTCAGTTAACCACCAATCACAATCCACAGGATTCTTCTAATAGAACTGTTTTCTGCTTCCCAAGCCATATTGGGACTGCCTCCTCATTCCTAGAGCACTAGCTTCATCCTAGTCAACTTTCTCTGGCTACATGAGCTTTCCCATACTCTGCTTGGGATACCTTTTTCATCTTAGTATTTGTCTGAGATTTTGTTTTTCAGAGAACAAAATGAAGTGTGTTTCTATTCTAATCTAGTTAATGCCTTTTTCCTTCACAGAAGTTTCTCCCATCTCTAATGGCAGCAACAATGTGCTTTTTCTGTTTGTTATTATGCATTTAAGCCCCAAGAAGAAAGGCACTTTCACTCTTGCTTTGTCTGTTTTGTTGAAAAACAATAAACTCTATAATACAGTTAATTTACTACCTTGTCTATGCAATTTTTTTATTGGAATTTGAGACATTCATTTTCTAAAATTATAAAGTATAAACACAATCAAATATATTTTAAATTATAATTGAATAATATCTCATTGATATGTAGTGTATTTTTATATGCTTTGAGTTTTTAGCATAGTGATGCAAAATTTTAATATTTAAGGAATGTATTTAGGGGATCATGAGTCCAGTGACAGTCTGGCCTACACAGTAAGACACTGTTTCATGAAGAAAATGATAGCTTTAGATTTCATCAATTTTTACATACAAGATAAAAATACATTCTTTTTTTTTTCTTCTTCTTCTTTTTTGGTTTTTCGAGACAGGGTTTCTCTGTATAGCCCTGGCTGTCCTGGAACTCACTTGGTAGACCAGGCTGGCCTCGAACTCAGAAATCCACCTGCCTCTGCCTTCCAAGTTCTGGGATTAAAGGCATGTGCCACCACTGCTAAAAATACATTTTTAAAAATATATGAATAGCTGTCCATGTGCTATTCAAAAGGCTGAAGCAGAAGGTTAGTCTCAGGCCAAAAGTTTAAGGGAGCCTGGCCACCATATAAAAGACTACAAGATAAATGGATATAAAAATAAGAATATGTTAACAGCTTGCTAGCCATCTGTGAACTGGTGAGTCAGGTTTCAGTGAAATTGTTTTTGTTCTTCACCATCTTAGTAAAGGAATCATTTCTTCCGTAATGTACTGATAAGAATAAAGGCTTAATTCAAATGTCTGTCCCTTGCTTAAATCATCCTAGCTCTTTGTGGCTTATTGTTCTTTAGCAAGAAAGAAATGAGTCTGAATACTGAATAACAAATAAAATACCACTAATGCAGGCACTGAGCAGAATGCTTTGCTCACTTATGAACACCATTAAATGATTTTGTACATTCAGCATTGCTTTGTTTCTTGATTATGGGTTTGCTAGTTTATTAGTAATAGAAAAGCTTATTTTATACTTGACCGTTAAGATAGACTGCTTGATAATAGAAACTCAGTAGAAAAGACATGCTGACTCAAGATTTAAAACAGAGTTTTTATGCATACATAATTATGTGATATACCTATTCCTAAGTCATGGAGTGTCATCACAGTTTGATTTTACATGTTTCTATGTTCATATCTGCGTGTGTTGCTAGAGCAAATACTATTGAGTTCCAAGAAGTTTGCTCTCTAGTATAGCACCTATACTCTAGCTGCTGCAAGTACCAATCATCAGGTGTCTGCTCTCAGGTGACTCTCCTCATTATAAACTGTTCAAGACTCTTCCCCCTTTTGAACACATGTCCTGATTAAACAGTGATGTGAGTTATTTAGTGTCTTTTCCCCAATTCCAGACAGTTCCAGATATCTCCATGATTCTCAATCACCTTCTGAATTCCAGTCTCCCTGGATCTCTCAAGGTTATGGAACACTTCATCTGAAAACGTGGTTCCAATGCGGAGTGCGTAGATTATATTAAAATATTAGCATGTGAAATTTTCCTAAAATGGGATTCAAAATACATTGTGATCCTAGTATTTTAGAATATATCTAAATACTTGAATATGCTGGATCACTAACCAGTGTTCTCACAGGCTCACAGAAACAGAAGCGGACAGATAGGACCTACATGGATCTGCTGCATGCCCTCTATGTTATTTATGGCTGTTGGCCTGGTGGGTTTTGTGCTATATCTAATAGTGAGAACCAGTGTATCTCAGCTTCTTTTCCCTGCTCTTGAGACTTTTTTCCTCCTATTGGTTGTCTTGTCCAGCTTCTGTATGAGAGTTTGTCTTGCTTTACTATATCTAATTTGATTGTGTTTGGCTGCCATCTCTTGAAGGTCTTCTCTTTTCTGAAGACAAGAGTGGGCCTCGGGGGAAAAGGGACATGAGGGGAACTAGGAAAAGTGGAGGAGTGAAACTGGTTAGCATACATTGTATGAAAGAAGACTATTTTCTTTTAACTTCTTACTGATTCTTTGTTTCACACCATTCACACTAGTCCCGTTCATGTCCCCATCTGTCATATCAGCTCTGTGCTTTACAACACGCCGTCAATAAAGTACACAAACAAACTAACAGAAATAAAACATAACAAAGCACAGAAAACAAACATCTCATTGTGGAAGCTTTCTAGTTTGTCACAGTGTGTCCCACAGTATAGCTCTCTGTCCAAACATCTTCCCTTGCAAGTGTCCTTTGCAATGAGTCATTGGTGTGGTTTGAAGTCTCTGGCTTCTGTGACACCTTCAGTTTGGAGCCTTACAGGGACTCCTAGTTACTTATCCTCTTGCTACTCCATGTCATGGAGATCCTGCACTTTGGATTGACAGGATTGACTCCTTCACTCACCTCAACAGTTCACAAATGATGTAGACTTGGGGATGGGCCAAAGCCCTCTAGATCTGGGTCTGGTTGGGAGCTCAGCTAGTAAGCTAGCTTGTTCTCCCTTATTTACATCTCCAGCACTGGTCCAGCTTCCATAAACAGGAGGCAGGGTTAGCTCTCCAGCTCTCAGGCCCTTGGGCCTGAACTGGCTCAACCACACCTATGACTCAAAAGCCAGGTACACTTTGCTGCCCTGCCTAGTCAAGGTCCAGGGCACACTCTCCCAAATGCTGCAGCCTGTGAGAGGCACAGACAGCTCTCCCACTCTTATGACTCTTGGGCTGCCTTTCCCAACTGTGGTAATTGGCAAGGTGATTGGTTCCTTGCCACCTGTCCAGAGCCACTCCATGACAGACTAGGCCGGTTCAGCACTCCGACACAAATTCCCCCAAAAGCGCCGTCACTAACAGACCAGCTCCACTCTGTTGCCCTCGTGGAACGCAGTTGCCCAAGTGCTACAGCAGGTGAGAGGTGGGGACCATCTTTCAAGAGCACCAGTGAGTGGGAGCCGGTGAGGGAACCAGTTCTGCGCAGTATGTGGTCCCTGTTGCTGCCTAGACCACTAATATCCCCATGTTTTCTAGTGGTAGTAAGAGCCACAGACATTGACACTGACCCCTGGATTGTATAGCCACAGACTAGACATGGCCTTCAGCGGCAGCTGAGCCAGGCACTTCACCATGGTCTCAGGTGGTAGGGGTAGCTACTCAAAACAGGCATTCCTCTCCACCCTGATATTCTGTTCATCTTGCTTCAGAATTCTCAAACTGTTCCACTTCTCTTTCTCTCCCTGATGCACACTACACACTTGCACATTGTAATGGTTCCCACTGCATGTAGGGCACACACCTGGTGGGCCTCTGGGTAACCATTTCTGTCTGTGCTGCATGGCAGCTGGTGAATCTGTGGACATCAACCTTGTCCTGTATTGATTTTCTTGGGGGCAAGTGGGCTCTGTGTGTCTTCTGCCCACCCTTACAATGCTGCAGAGGTACAGAGGGCAGGTCTTTGAGCATTTGTCCCTACATGCACTGCAAGCCATAGCAGTCCTCAGGGCTCAAGAAGACTATTTTCAATAGTAAGAACTCTTTCTGAGAAAGTATAAAGACTGGATTTTATCTCCAAAAATCATATACAAAGACAAATGTTGCTGTATGTGTGGTGTGTGTAATTAATACACATAACTACATACACAACACATTACACATACACTAAATACATACATACAATACATATATATATATAATATATATATATATATATATATATATATATATGTAATCAGTGTTATCCCTGGAGCAAGGTTGGAGCCCCCAAGCTACAGATGCAGTGCAATACCCAAGGAGTTAGGACAAGTATGATAGAGAAGGGCACCAGGTTTCCTCCTCTGGCCCCAGCCTGTACACAACTGCACATATTTGTGGACACAACCAGATAAATAAATACTAACAGAATCGTCTCTCCATGCTTACTCCATAATCTCCAACAGCATTTGCTGATGCTGAGTGCATGTAGAAGCTGGATGTAGCGTTTCTTGTTAGAGTGGTATTGATTCATGTGGCTCAGATATTAGGTTTTGTTATACCCATTTATTCATCTAAGAAATGACCTGCATAACTATGACTCAAAGTGAACGTTACAGATTCTTTATATTTCTCATTCTTCACTATAATACATTTGGTCCACACTGGCAACTCAGTGCAGAAATATCAAAAGTGGTGGTGCTAAACTACAAAGAAGGATAGATTAGAAAGTCAGTTTTTAATAATTGTCAAGCTGTGATTATGCATGGTTTATTTTTCAAAGAACCTCTAAATCTTTCTGTAAAATCAAACAGCAACTTTGAAAGTACTCCCAGCATAAATGGAGTTGACCATATAACAGAATTTAGTACCATGAGGAAATTTGACAATCCTTTGCTTTCAGACCAAACCATTGGTGTTTTATCTTGTTATTTTTAATTTAAGAGATTCATCAGTAAAGATTAAGTTCATATATATGCACATATATATGCAAATATAATCTTAATACACAAAGGGAAACCATTGCAAAATTAATCAAAATAGAAATGGATTTTTTTTTTCTATTTTCATCTCTATCACCAGTTTGATGTTGTAACTGTAGGATAAGGAATGTCTGGTTGGTTGGTTTTCTATTATATCTCTCTGTGATCTTAAAAAGCAGCCTCACAGAAGCAGGGGGAGGGGAATGGGAGAGGAGGTTTGGGGGGAGCAACTGGGAAAGGGGATAACAAATAAAGAAAATATCCAATAAAAAGTGCCAATAAGTGTTAATAAATATTAGTCAGCACACCTTTAGAAAGCAAGACTGTTGCCCTATGTATGTACTTCTGGTTTTTATTTGAATGTGATAACGGGTTTTTTTTTTTTTTTTTTTTTTTTTGTCTAATGATGTCAACAATATTACTTACAAATGAGTAATATTTAAATTAAATTTAAAACTAAAATTTAAACACATAACTTTTAACAAGAAACTTTTGATAAAATTTTGTAACATAGAAGTGTGTATGAATTTAAACTCCATGTATTTTCCCTCCATTTTTCAGTGATGATCTTCTGATTAAAACTGAATGAGTTGCTTTATTGTATAAGGATCCGCAGTATTGCCTGCTAAATAATAACCCAGAAATAATACTGTAGGAAATTTGCATCTCAAATAGATTTTGTTAACTTTAAAATCAGCTTATCAATGTTATACTTAAAGTATCCCTTGAAAAATTTATTGTTATAGATTCACTTTTTTCACATTTTCTAGGTTTTAGTGCATGGAATATTATATTACAGAATACAAAGCAATGGAAACATTATTTGTTATTCATTATACTACTACAAGTCTCACTGTAGCTCTATTAATACTTTCTTAGCTCATTCTCCAAATGGAAAGAAAAAAAATTGAGCCTGTAATTCACCGGGTATATAAAGGAAATTCTGTTTATTTTGTCAAAGCATTTCCTAGTGGTAGCATATAAAAATGCTCTGATACATCAAAATGACATGAGGGTAAAATCTGTTTCATGAGAAAGCACAGATGTTTTATATTTTTGGAATGATTAGACAGATTAGATATGTCTCATAGAAACAGAAATGTAAGGTTTAGCATATAAAGATATAAGAATATTCTCCAATCATTTCAGACATTGGCTCTTGGAGAACACAGTACTTTTGTAGAGAATCTTGGAGAAGAAATTGGAATCCTCCATTAAGGAGGTTGCTAAGTAACTATTTAGTGGTTTAAGGGGAAGGCCATGGCAAATAGCAAGTTTTTATATCCTTTAAAAATTCTATCAATTCTTACAATATCAGGAATTCCCAGTATAACATAATTGAATAAATGTTGGTTTTGTAGTTACAGATTCCAGATTTAAAATTCAAAACTGCTGTCTCTCAGCTCTGTGATGTCATAGACGGTAAGTTTGCTGAAGTATGTGTGAAGTTGAAAGTCAGTGAATTAGGATTGCATTGAATGGCATATGACAATTCTTTAGCGCATGGTAAGCACTTATTTTGACAAATACCTACTGTTCTTCATTTATGCAGCCACAGATCCCAGAGATGATCTGCAAAATGATATTCAAAAGAGCAGTTGACGAGGGAGTCTGAACTGACAGCATCACTCTTAGGTTAATAGTTTTGTTTTGAGGGAGACTCTATCACTTGGACTAACCTTTGACCAAGGTTTTCCTGTGCTAACTAGAAAAAGGGTTGTTATGTTTCCAATTTAAGATTTTATTTTTTAAAGAGGATATGAAATAAAAGTCTTCAGTCAAATGTACCATGCTTGAAAATATAGCTCTTCCAGCATCAGTTCTCTCTCTCTACACTTCACTGTAGTTTTCACAGGAGTCTCCACATGATGAAATCAATCCCATACATGGTTATGTTGGGAATGGGTAACTTTCCAGCTTAAACTTAAAATCAGTCCATTAGCCAGAAGAAAAAAAATGGAATCTGTGTTAGAATTAGTTCTTACAAAATGACTAGTTCTTTAAATATTATTCAAGTTTTTAGAGTATTTTCAAAACCCACATTCAATTCCTTTCCACAATGCTATTTTTAGTATTAAAACTACTAAAATAATTCAGTCTGATTTTGTCAGAGTTCTTTCATAGATTTGCTCTGACAGTATGGTCGAGAGTCTGTGAAGGGAGCAAAGTTGATTTGAAAGAGATTACTTCAAGAATTCAAACATTTATCATTTGATGACAAATATCACACATCATATAGACAATAATTCAAACACATCTCAGGGGATCGTGAGGACAAGCCTGAACCATAGAACTTCAGGCTTACAAAATATGAAGCAACTATCTACAGTTGCAGATATAATGAGACTGGTATGTATATGCGCAGCCTTCAATTTCCAAGTCTCCTTTGTCTTTTAGTCTTCATGATTGGCCTAAAGTACAGATTCTGGCTCAGTAAATAACAGAGCAGTGTAAAATGGGGCAATTAAATAATAAGTAGATCCATGATCAGAATAGGAAGCACATGCATCCTCTGAGGGCAAGCAAGAGCTCTCCTGTCAACCGTAAATTAATCTCAATTTTCTTGCAAGTTATGTTAAGGTCATATCTATATTTGTCAAATATGAGACTAGAAAGGCTGAGATTTTGAAGAAATAGTTACAGGTAATTCTAACAAAATAATATTTTTCTTTATCCTAAAGATACCAAAAAAAAAAAAAAAAAAAAAAGAAAGAAAGAAAGAAAGAAACAAAATGAAACCTTAAAAACACAAAACGTGTTCTGGGAGTTGCCAAGTTCTACTCAATATATAATTAAGGGCAAATATGAAAACATCTTCTAAGTAAGCTAGTCAATTTTCTCTTCTGTCTATTATTTTCAATTGCAGGGGTTAACAGTGCTATTGCCAATGTTAGAAAATGGGCAGCTATATAGTCTTTCAAAGAAGAATTCTTTTCTTCATAACATCTGTGTGTCATTGACATCATACTGGGCCAGGCCTATTCACCCAAAACGCCATATCATCTACCATCTCTTTTCATCCAGTGAGGAGCACATTATCTCCAAAGTACACACTAAACCATCACTTTTTAGAAGAGAAGTATTCTGCCAAGGTGGGCATTGGGTTCTAGGTGCTTTAACTTCAGTCTGGATCTCTGTGTTCACCATACTCTACCCTGAGTACTTACTCTCTGGATTTTAAGGAATAGCAGCAATTGATTCCATAAGCTTCTCTTTAGCACTTTTATGAGCTAAACTGAATGTCATTGTGAAAGTAACATGACATATTTCCATGTATAGATTAAAATTCTTAAAAGAGCATTTGCTATATTATTAGCAAAAGAGCATTTCATTGTTCTTCTGGCTCCTTCCTCTGTGGGATGCTATCATCATCTCTTGAAAGCAGTCATATACAGCCAGCAGCTCTGGATCCTATGCATTCAAGATCCTCTTTTGTTTCAAACGTTCTTTTGTAGGACCTAGGAAAGTCCATTTTCCAGTGTAACTAAATAATTACATGCTCTAGAATATCAAAGAGTAAGAAGGTTTAAATACATGATACCATTTGACTGAACAGGTTTCTATTGCAATAAATAAATAAAATAAGTATTTCTTTGGATAATATATCTCTACCATGCTTTCTTATAGTATTCAGCAGTTTTAATTTCTCAAGGCCACTGATTAATTATACAAAAGAAACTACTATACTACATTTTACCTAAGCAGAATTTATTTCTTGCATGAGCAAAAATTTAATTTAACCTGAAGCATTGAACAACATATTTGAAACATTCACCTTAGGGTAAGGACTCTTTTGAACCTGCATTCTTACTGCATGGGTACTAAACTTAAAGATCTCATTTTCATGCTAAGTTAAATATGGAATGTTTTAAGACTCTAAAGATGTGTTTATAAAATGCAATTTCATTGAAAATTTAAGGAAGATACAGAAGAGTCAGGAAACAGTTTTCTAGTTTCAGACCATCAAGTTATCTCAATGCCATATCCTTCTCCAACCTAAATCAGTAATGCATATTAATTTCCTACTCAGTAGATCAAATTAAAATTCCAATATCCATATAAAATTAAAATACAATACAAAAGTAAATTTGTTTTCATCCTTAGTCTTTATTTCCTTTTTGTAACTTGCTATAAGTAAGTGCAAGTCCTATAAAGGGGAGAAACTCATAGAACTGCTTTGGCTTTCTGACTTAGTGTCTAATTTTCAACAACCATGTCTAAATATTTAGGAAGAAAATATCTAAGACAAAAAATATCTAAGTGTTTAACTTGAAAAAAAAGTGGTTATTTTCTAAAATAGCTTTAGAAAACAATCCCAACCTTGTAAAAGAATAACAGGGATGCAGCTACAACTGTGTATAAGACAAAGGTTTAAATATTTAAAATACCTTGAAACATCTTAAACACCTAAAAAAAAAAACATTTCCTAGCATATATATATATAATATATATATATATATACACACACACACACACACACACACACACATATGCTGTGTGGTACTGTCTTAATTAGGATTTTCTTGCTGTGAAGAGACACCATGAACCAAGAAATTCGTATAAATGAAAGCATTGAATTTGGGCTGGCTTAAAGTTTCAGAGATTTGGTCCTTTATTTGAGAATTTAATACATGAGTACTTTCATATATATTTCACCTCTACCTCTCCCCTACAACTCACATCCCCACACCCACAAATTCATGATTTATACTTTATTATTGTGTGTGTGTGTATCAAACTTACAGAAGGTTGATAATCTGATACAGTAATCTTATTCCTCCACCAGTGCTGAGATTTTACCTCCCCACCACACACACACCTGATAGATTCAAGCAAATGCTCTGACACTGAACCATATCTCTGCTACTATCTGGACTTTTAAATTTGTCATTTTCTCAAAGAATTTCTCAGGAAACCCTATCTTTCATTAAAAAAAAAAAAATCACATCCACACAGAAATCTCACACAATTTTATCAAGATGAGATGGATTCAACCCACTTCTTTACTAGAAAGACTTCTCTCCTCAATGTTCCAGGTTCTACATGGAATCATTGGCAAAAGTGAATGCCAACCATGCCACCCTTCTCCAAATCTGCTTTGTTTCAGTCCATTTGTCAGTTTACTAGGACCAGGTGCCCACACAGTGGTTCCTGTGTCCCCTCATTACTGTAACCATGGTCCGCTCACACATCACTTAGTCCCATTGTTTCTTTATCATTTAATTTTATTGGAAAAGCGGTTTTGAGTTCTTATTGTTTACATTTGTGAATTTACTGAGAAAAAAATGTATTTCATTTTTTATTGGATATTTTATTTATTTACATTTCTGATGTCATCCCCTTTCCCCATTTCCCCTCTCTAGAACCCCCTATCCCATCCCCCTCTTCTTTCTTGCTTTTATACCATTTTAATTACATGCCAGTATTAAGGTCAGTTCTAGGTTGAAGGTCTAGCAATATAATAGGTGCAAATAGTCAAAGAACAAGCAAGACAATAGACACAAATAGTCAAAGAACAAGCAAGGCAATAAACAAAATTGCGTGACTATTCCCGTGATCATTGTTTCTAAGGGTTTATGAGGTTGGCCACAGTATCTGAGCCAACTTCCCTGTCCTAGCCCAAGAGCAAATACATTTTTAGCAATTTACTACTCACCAACAGTAAGCATACCAAAGTGTACCGAGGAAAGTCTCCACCATAAACAATGAACCACTGGGCGCTAAAGAATGCTAAGTGGGAGAAAATAGACTTCTCCAAGGAAGAACATTCTGATTGAGTATCTAATACCACATGATCAGCTCTGAAAACCTGCATGCAAGTGACATTATCCAGACTGCCAAGAATGATGGTACTCAGAAGAAACTGGAAGGGCAAAATTATGTAGCTATGCTATATCTTCCTAATAAGAAAAGAAATCTAAAAATAAATACGAACAAAACCAGAGATAAACCTTGTTAGTGCAAATATTCAGATTTTTCTCAAAAGCATTATGTTGGCTACATTCTGTGTAGATCAGAAAGCACCTATTAATTCATCTCTAAAGATTTACAAATTTGACTGTTTTAGAAGGTCCCTCAATAAAACCATGGTAGTCTGGGGGGTGTGTGTGGTCTGCCTAATGAGTTTTGGAAATATCTAAAGCAAAGGAGATTCTTCTGTATTTATGGCTCAAAATATCTTCATTTGTGCCAAGTTCTGATTCTTTCCCTAGTAGTGGTTGGTTTGATGTAAATAGTTTTCTCCAATGCCCTTTAATATAAACCTGCTAGAATTTCTCAATGTGCTTAAAGTTTATCTTACAGTGCTTTTCTGGTTTTTCACCATATATATAGACATGATGATCTGTTTATTGATATAATGTACGATACTTGAACTACTGTCTGATACTAATGTACTATTTATAAAACATTCTCCATCTTTGTCAATAACTAAGTTTTACTTTCACTGTAGATTTGTAGCTTTAAATTGATGTTGTTCAATCTTTGAACAAGTATATAAGTTTCAATGCCTAATGCATAGGAGGTGATTGGTAAAAATAAAGCTCATTGAGTGTCTGTCTAACATTCCCAAGTCCCTACATTTCACATTCAGGTTTACAAATCAAAATTAAGAATTGCTATTGAATATCAGAAAGTTATTTTCTCTACAGGCTCGAGCATTTATATAGAAAAATGACAATGTGTAAGTAGATAAACACAGAGGTGGGTGACCACAGAGTAGGACTAGCCAAATTGGTGATGTCTGGGTTCAAGTGTAAGGCTGAGAGTGAAGGAGAAAATACCCCAAGTGAATCTCTGATATGCACATGCAAACACATTCACATATACATAGCATATATCCACATCCACATTCACATATATGCACAGCACACAAGCAAATCTAAAATTCAAATTAGTCACAATATTAATTATTCTGCTGCATTAATTGCACATCTAATAAACCTATATTTTATATTCAAAAATAAAATAATAAATTGTATCAGTGGTATTTAGTTTATTGACATAAAATGAATACTGAATGAAAGATGGCATGGCAACATTAAATGCTCACTAAGCAACCAAATAATCTTTATGAAATGCTATTTTCTATCTTTAGAAAAGAGTCTATTGCATTAGTTGCTTTTCATTGCTATATACCATGACCAAAAGTGACTTGTGGAAGAAAGTTTATTTTAACTTATCACACTGAGAAAATGAGTTCATGGCAGTGGGCAAGAATGGCAGCAAGCAGCAGGAAGGGCAGCAGGACTATAAAGTCAAAAGTCACATCTGCACACACACACAATGCAGAGCGGCAGCAAACCAAATGTTGGGTGAGGCTTTCAGTTCTCAATCATGTCTTGAGTGACTTCCTCCCTTAAGCTTGCACCTTAAATCACATCAAATTTCACCTATAAAATTTGATCTTTGTGACTCAAGTTTCAGCAATTAGTTTTAGTAATCTATTTTACATATGCTTATGCATATATACAACAATCAATGAAAAAGGTTATGGACTTGAAAAGGAGTAATGAGAAGTCTATTGGGAGAGAAGAGAGGGGGAGATGATGTAATCGCATGTGACCTCAAAAATAACAACAACAAAAAAGAATTATAGTAAACAGAAAAACAAATACATCTTCAAAATGATGAAAGGCAGGGATGAAGCAATGGATCAGTTTTACAAACACAAAGAAATATTTGGGATCCCCAATATACATTTAACAAAATAACTAAGGGCTCTAATCCTAGTCTTTGAGGATGTGGGTGTGAGACAGCCAAATTCTTGAAGCTCATTGTCCAGTCAGACTGGAATGAGTTCAGTATTATATATATATATATAATAATATATATATATATATATATATATATATATATATATATATATATATATAACACACACACCACACACACACATACACACACAGACACACACAAACACAAAGATGATATCTCTGTGACATAGAGGTTTAAAGGGAATGAGGAAAACTACCTTCAGAATGCATGAACAAACACTCATAGGTATGAAATTCTTCACATGCACATGTGCAAAATACACATAAATACACATACATACACATTGAGAGAGAGAGACAGAGACAGAGACAAAGAACAAAATTATGAAAGTTAGAGTTAACATAGAATAATCAATATCAAAGGAGTGTCTCCTGAGCATATGGACTGAGTTGACATGTCAGTGTTCATACATAGGGCTTGGATTAGTGTTTGTGGCATAGTAAGACCTAAGTATATAGTGAGGAGTCATTCTGTGAATGCTCTAATTTGTCTGCTTCTGCTCAGACAGGCCCACACCATAATGATTCTAGAGTATGGGTTGGTTAGAGAGACTATGTTCATTTCTATGACATCCCTCCAATTCTTTTTCCTACTGACCTGCTATAGTCATTTCTTATAGACTGCTATCTCAAACTTAAATACATCAAAATGCCTATCTTTCCTCTTCATAGATGTCTGGATATTAGTATAATTCTCGATCTCTAACTTATGTGCTTTCTTCTACTCCTCTTGTCTATTGTATCCATAATGTCTCTTATGCACCACATAAGGCCTAAGGTGGTCATCATCTTCTCATCACATACATGATGGCAAAAGTAATATATGGCCTATGTCCAGTGTAGAATGAATAAACCACAGCTGTGTATTCATCACATCAAATACCTTTCTGTATCAGGAGTATTTAAAATTTATTCTTAGTAGTTTACACATATACAGCAAGAATTAACTATAGTCACCATGCTGTACCCAGATATAAAATAAAGATATAAAATGAGATGGCATTTTAACTGGTCAGAACAGAAAAGAAAAACTAAAAAAAACACTTTTAGTCGTGTTTGAGAATTAACCAGAGAAGTGCTTAAGGAAAAGCCGAGGGGAAGAACATTGCTTTCTAGCATTGCTGCAGTAATGTGCACTGCCCTGAAAACCACTGATTATCCCGTGTTAGCGTCAAACGTGTTATGAGCCCCTGTACTAGCACAGAAGCCTGCCTCCATCCAATTTCATGTCACCATTGTGCACAGTCTGGCTTTCTCCACAAAATGAATTCTCACTTTCCCTTTTGAAAGTGCAAGTTCTTCTTATTCTCATGTTGTACTTTACCCTATGTATACTTGTGAAATAAGCAACCAAGTATCCCAGAGAAGAATTTCCCATCATTGCCCATTTAGTTTTTTAATTGCTTTGGAACAAGCATTAGCTCATCGCCACAAACTAGTATAATTTCCCTATATAATCTAATACATGTCATAAATAGGACTTAGGAACATCTATCTCCTTGCATTTCTATGTATAGGCTAGCAAAATTCTCATTAAAAGGACCATATCTTAGTTAATTTTAGTGTCCTCAGAACCTAAAGAAACATCTTTAAAATGCCTTAATAATCAACTGTAGACTAATATATAACTTGATGTATCAATTATCTCCAAAACTGATCTGATCTGATTGTTTTAGTTAAGAAAGAAATTTAAATACTTACTTTTAAATTCTTATGGTTACAAAATTCTTAGTTACAGTATTTGGACAGTATCATCCTGAAAATAAATTGTAAAAGTTAAGGGCAAAATGATTTGCAACTTTTTATTCTACTAAGCACATTGAGTGATAGATCCTTACTGTCACAGGTGAGCACCGAGGCAGAAAAGAACAGAGTTCTAAACCTATAGCATCAGAAGATGCCGTTCATAATGACATATGGAAATTTGTAATTTATAATGCTCTCCCATGGACCTTTTACAAACCTATGATAAAACCTACAAATGTCCAATGATATCAACTAGATCCATGTACTGAAATTTTGGATTTTTGTAGTATCATGAAAAGATCACATTGGTATTTTTTATCTCCAAATGCTGTCTCTGTACCCATGAGACTGCTACAGAGCAGGGTCCCTTAAAATGCTTTATATGATAGAACAATAGGAGAAAAATAAAATGATCAAATTCGATGTCACAATAAGCATGTGTTTCCATTCATAAAGTATGTCTTGAACCCACACAAGCAATTCTTTGTCATCTGGCTCTGCCCCATTTTGAAATTATTCTCTGCTGTTAATGAGAAGTGACTACAATTTGATTAATCTCAAACATGTGTCACACATAAACAATGCGAGGACTGCATCCAATTATACTCGTCTTGGAGTGTTCATGGTGTTCATAGGAAGAGCCACATAAGATTTAAAAAGATGTGAAATCTCATCTCATTAAAGTGAGGATACCCTTGATAAAACATATTCTACTTCAGTTGAAGTGTTAAATTCACAGAAGAGCCTAATATACTCAGCTCCTAAGACTGAAATGTTTAAATTAAGTGAGTCACATTTCTGGGATCTCTTTCTTCACCCTGCAAATTCACTTGATGCTGATCTCTGTTTTGTTTAACTATGTTGCCCCAAAGCTACTCAATTTCAGAAAATTTACAGTAGACAAATACACGATGACTTAGCACAGAAGGAAAGTTTCAACTAACAAGAGGAAATGTCTCTTGCTTAACTTGAATTATCATCTATATTATTTTTGGGTATGTACTAAAACATTCATTTTTCAAAGTGCTAATTAAATTTCCACAAATGCAGTAAGCCTCTAACCACATTATAAGGAGAAATATTATATGATAAAGTAGTCGTGATTTAGGAAACAATGATCCTATTTAGGTATTTCTGTCCAACTTTCTAACAACATAAAAAAATGTTTTTCTTTCTTATTATGGGGCCTGCAGTAATAAGTGAAATATAATCCTAATTAATTTTTCCCCCAGCTGTATATAAATCAATAGCTGTAGCATCCCAAAGGAAATGCACACTGCATGGTCCTGCAAGTTCCTAATGAATGCAAATAGAATGACCTTTTTCTGACAACTATGAATACTGTTTCACAATTTTACCATTAAAATTGCTGGTATCAGCAATTCATTCAGTAAACAGGGAGAAAACAATAGTTGTAAATAACTATTCATTACAGTAAAAGAGAATGAATAATCTCAGATAAAGTTTCACAACTTTTAAGCCTAAGAATTTTGTCATTTCATTTTGATATGGAAATTCAGTCACAAATGTAACCAATCCCTTTTCTGCTTCAATTTTCTCTATTCTAGAAGAAAATGAATAAAAGTAATTCTATGGTTGTTCATTTAATGAAGGACCTGATTAGAAGTGTTAGCATCAATAAAGTAGATTAACAAGAAGTCTTAAGAAGTTCTAATCATAACATGAACTTACCAGAGAGCTGTGACTATATCCCATCTGAAACATCTAGGGTAGCAAATGTATGGAAAACTATACTGTCAAGTCACAATACCATCTGTACAATGAACAAGTAGACAAATCGGAGCATGGAAACAGACTATGTAGTGTTGGGGCTTGTGAAAACCTGAGGAAAGATACAAATTAAATCATATTTCTGTCTATTCTGACTACGGGAATCACTTAATTCTAAAGTAGAGCAAAACTAGAAGCAAGTTCTTCCTCTCAATACTTCAGCGAACCCATGCAATTTTTCATTAAGTACAAGTAGATAAAATTATAAGACAGTTTAAAATGTAAAACCTAATTGTTCTGGTCATAGATCTATATACTGAAAATTCTCCTGGGGCTTCATATGATTCAAAAGGTAGTAAGCCACTGTAGTACAATCACTGCTGTTAAAGTGGAACTCTCCATATGCTAGCAAGATTGAAAAGTCTCTGCAAGTTTTCCATCCCACAAAATTCCCAAGAACAATACTTTGCCTTCTATTTTATAATTAATTTTACATCTATGAATTAGACTGTAGTCTACCATCCCATAGTTATTTGTTATCTTAAAGGTTTATTAATTACTTTACATGAAATCCTTTTCATGAGGAAGTATGATGTTGCTTTAAAAGCGATTGCAAAACCATTTTACTCTAAAGTGAACTTTCTATACTTTAAATGCTAAACTTACTTTAAACAGATCCAAATGACTTCTAGAAACAATTCCAAAAGTATTTCTTAGGTTTGTTTGGCTGTATCATGCATAGAAGGCAATTTTTAGCTGCATCAAGCATTCTCAATGTGAGAACATCTGCAATGCTTGTACTCTCACACCTGTGATGCCTTCGTGTTCAAAATGAATCCCTGCAACATCTCACTCAATATTGATCTGCAAAGCATTTCTCCCAATCCTTTTCCCAGTGTGGTCACTGAACGGTATCAGAGTTCAATAGGATGATCAGCTGCTCATCCGCTTTTTACTAAAGCAATTTGTATTATGGATTTATTTTAGCAGTCTACAGTGGCAGCTGCTGTTTTTACTATTTAAATGCTTTGATTACCTGGCCCCACTTACTTTATCTTTCTAAGTGCTGTGCATGGGCTTCAACATTGATCAATAAGTGGGGATTCCTCTACAGGATTACAGTGAAATCAACCTCAATTCAGGGTTCTTGTGTCCTGTGTTTATTACCTGATCAGCCTTAATTGTGTGTCTTTTTTTATTTTCGCAAGTTTAAAACTTGATTAGGTAAGCAAGAGTCTTTCATTTGGAGAGACATCCCGTTCATTAAATGGGCTAAAATCTTTATATATTATTTTCTTCATTATATGCACTTAATTTCTAGATATATTTCCTTGTAAAATATCTAGCTCATTATATAAACATAAGATAGTAATTTATTATAAGTAACTGAAAGGCTTCAATGTGCTATAGTATTGATAAATACTGGAAATCAAAGGACTGCTTTCACATACAGAATTTGAGTTTCATAGGACATGCTAAGGAAAGATTTCATATTTATCGTTTTAATATGCATAACATATCTAGGACTATTTTTGACAACCAATTGTCTTTTCTCACTGACCTTGAGTTGGCGACTCTGAGGTGCCATCATGTACAAGCTACTTGATGTAGCACATTACTTGATTATATTACTCATTTACTTATACATTAACCAAACTAAAGCATGCAAAATTTTTGTAAACTGAGGGAAAGCTTTTAAAATATTAAAATGTGACCCTTGAGGATTATTCAATTTCTATGGAATAAATTGATGATTCAAAGAAAAATACTAAAGTGAATTCTCAATAGATGTGTCTTAGAATATCAATAGGAAACAAATGATAAACCAGGAGATCATAACGTATATTTGTAAATGAGAAAAAATTCTCTCTCAAGCAAAAGGGACCTCTCATCCAATTCTGAATTTGAATTGGTTAAGAAATAAATCATGAGCTTTACCCAACTGGAATACTTTCTAAATCAAACCTATAAATATTTAGTACCAAAATGTATAGTAATTATCGATCTTATTAAGACAAAACTATCTCCCCAAATTAGCTGAAACAAAGAGAAATTTAAGAGGATATATACTGTGCTATGCTTTTCAACTTATTATTGCCTTTTACTGTAATTTCATCATGTTTGAATTCTATTTGTTGATCCATTGACATGAAATATTTAAAAATTACCTTTTTAAACTTCATGTTAATGTTAAGAGTTTCACATTTAAAAATACAGGTGAGTAAAAAGAATATTGAGTAGTAATTTAAAGGTATTTTTCCAAACAATTCCACTTTCAAGTATTTACTCCCTAATCTTAAAGAAAAATCCCTGTGAAATATTTTCCAAATATGAGAATTTGATACAAACCTTTGCTCACTAATTTTCTCCAATGAACACACATGCAAATAATAAGAATAAAGAAGGTAAACAAATAAACTAAAGTCCAAACATTTGTACTAAGTTCATCTGTAAAAAATATAACATTTTCTGAATAAATAAAAAGCAAATATTCACATAGTTGCAGAAGGTTTACAACAATATCTTTATCACTGGTCAAACTGATGATTCAAAAGCACTCCTTTTAGACTATGCTATAGACTATTATCACAACAATTTCTCTTCTGTTTCTTGTAATAAATAAGATGTCATGTGCACGCGACTACAAACAAAGCTAGCAGCAGACAATTCATTCTGACGTGTACATGCAAAAATTTAAGGTATGAAAATCAGAATTCTTAAATATGAGAAATGTGAGTAAAATATGAGGAAGTTCAATTACCAGCCATCTGATATCATGATTTTTTTTTTAAAAGCTTCCTTCTAGAGTTTGTGGGAGAGGAGTACATGGGAGAAATCATTTTCAGAAAGTTATGCATTTCTGCAGAGCACGGTCTTGGCAGTACACACCCATACTTTTTCCTCACGTGGGTAAATGTTAAGGGAGAAGAATCCAAGTTTCATGATACAACAACACAAAGCTGGGAAGTGAAAATTATGTTGCAGTGGAGTCTTGGAAATATGACTGTAAAAGTTAATCAATAAAATGTCTATTTCTGTCTATTCACTGGAGGCCCCAGCTGCATAGCTTCACTCAATCGATACTACAAATTATTACGATTTCCAGGTTCCCACTGGACATTCAGAACAAATCTTTCAAGTGTAACAGGCTTATACCAAGTGCATGGTGTGTGTTCTCTATATTTACTTCAAAAGGAGACGAAGGAAAGGAATCCTTCCTGGATGGTTCTTATGAATTCAACATTAGTCCCTGTGAATTCAACTTTAGGGCAACAAAACTGAAGGCTTATATTTTTAAAGTTTTCCTTTAGATTACCAAAGTTTTGTGTGCATCCTTTTCCAGTTTATTTTATATTAAGAATGCATGAATTAACCTAGTAATGCATTTTAGTAGTATGGCAGACTAGAAATTTCTGAATGACTAGGTCAGATGGTGAAGATAATAGTTGTCAAAACCCCTCTAAGAAATAAAATGGGTTTTAAGAAGATAAATATGAAATTTTGTCACTGTGTGTTCCTTAAAATCCAAATTCTTGTTATTGTATCTAATGACTTGTTTGAAATACTTAAACTTATGTTTCAGGTTCCATTCCTTTGTTTATAGGTAATAATAAATCCATGATTTCAGAAATGATTCTATTATTTGAAGAAAAATCTTTGTGAATACTGCTTTCAAGTGAGATTCTCTGAACTCTGCTCTGCTTTCCATACTAAAAATGATTCAAATGTTTAGCTTCTTTTTCATCTTTATTTTACCTGAATTACTTGGATCCAGTTATTCTTCTGAGAGAAATGGTGCATTGAATTAATTCGTTAAAATGCTTGAATACCTAAGCAACTGGTGTTATCCTTCTTGTGACAGGTGGAGGACACAATGACTGGTGTCACCTAAACCGAAGCACTAGTTAATGCCATCATCCCATCACCTGTAGATTGAGTTGGTAAAAGCAAACATGGAAACCTAATGCTTCATTGTCTAGCACAAAGAGCTACTTTGGGTATTAAAATTTGAGTCATGTTTTCTTACACACAGACACCATCTTTGAGCACAGAGGTATACTCAGTGCTATGAAGTAGAGCCAGGTGTGATGAAGAACACCTGCAATCCCAGCACTGGAGAAACTGAGCAGAAAAAACACAAGTTCAAGGCCATCCTTGGCTATAATACAAGATTTCTCTCTAAAGAAAGTTAATAGAATAAGATAAAAATGGTCTTCTAGCTGGGTGCCTCATCTGGCCTCAATGGGAGAGGAAGCACCTAGCCTCTCAGAACTTAAAGTGGCAGGGTGGGGGATACAGGAGGAGGGGGTACTCAGAAAAGAAGAGATGGGGAAGGATTGTGGGAGGGGGTGACTGGGACGGGTTATAAAGTGAATAAGCAAAAAAATAAAATTAAAAAAGGAAAAAAAAATAGGTGAACTTCATTCTTTTATGAAAAACCACAAATGAGAATAACGAGAATAACAGTTTTCAGTTTCATATTTGAAATGTTCCTCATAACTTAGAATGTGCAGAATTTAACTCTGAAAATATTTAGTTCATCAATATGGTATTTTAAATGAGTTTATTTTTAGCTACTTTCGTTTCTTGTCTAATAATTCTATACAACACCAGAGTTTTATATTAAGAAAGAATATTTTAGCTAATTTCACATGTTAGCTGACTTGTGGAATGAAACAGAAAACTGTAGGCTAAACAAACAGAACCTGACCCTGACCAGTTACTGTATTTTAACCAGATAAAACATTTTCTGTTTTATTTTAATTTTTTATGGAATCTAAGACAGTGAGTGGATCTTTACATTGGAGCTTTTGGACTGTTTATTTGTTTTTAATGTGATCTCTAATTATTTGAAAGAATAACCATCATTTTCTGAATATTAAGCTCATATAAACACTCTGTCAACCTCTCATATTTTCTGTTTCTAAATGTTATCAGTATCATATAATTTCCTTAATGTAAAGTGTCTTTTTAAAAGATACTAATATTTATTACAATAACATATTACTTTATCATTTGCAAAGAAACTTTGCACAATATACTTCTAGTTCTTAACACTAGTATCTTCTTTTTACCATTTTTAAAATATAGGATTTTTTTGTGTAAATGTGCAATCTGAAACATTAATAAACATTGGATTTATCAGAGCATTTTATTTTACTTAGAAGTATGCAAAATGTTGATCTAAATAGTGGAATTATTTCTTCTTATTTTATTTTTCAAAAATACTAAGCCTTTGACTTGAAAAACAAAAGTAAATTCCTTATGTTAAAGTTCCATTTTAGCAATACTTGTCAGATTTGCAAATAAGCTGAAATGCTATATAAGGATATGCAGGACATTATGTGAGTTATGACTTGGCTTCCAAGGATCAGTTAATATCAAACGCACGTTCCAGTGTGGCCTCAGGAGTGTGTTCAAAGATGAATGAAAGAAAAATTAGTTTAAATGTATGTTTTATCTTACTGTGATTACTCAATAAAATCAAACCTCGGTTAGTAAAATATGATATTTGATAAAGACAGAGAAGGAGAGACTGATAGGGAGGGAGGGAGGGAGAGGGAGAATGTATGTGGGTTTTGACATATTTATTATTATTCCTAAATAACAAAAATAAGAATAATCAAGGAAAGGGCAGAGGAGACAACACAAAAGGAAGAAATCTCTCCAAAGATTCTGTAACATTTATATGAAAAAGATAAATGATAAAATCAGAACATGCCCTATTTATTAGACAGTTATTAAATAAATATTTAAATGATCAAAACAAAAATTAATGTTTCACTAAGAAACGATTTTCATGACTACTTTAAAGCTTGTACGGATGTTCTGCTACTTTTCTGCATTGTCCTTTCCATGCGTGAATGGAGTGTGCCCACAGTCTCCTCTAAAGGAAGCCCCCACCCCCAATTTAAACAGAATGCAATTGACTTTTGCTTAAAGCAGTGACTTTAACAAAAAAAGAAAGGCAACCAGAGCCATATGTAACCTTTGGACTCCAAAACTGTAAGATGAGAGGCCCCTGGCAGGTGGGTAGGTGGGTGCAGAAACGCTGCCCCTCCTCGCATTGCTCACACCTTTACAGTATCTGCTAGCATTAATCAGAATGTTGACTGTCACATCACTGCTCAGAAACTAGAATGTAGGGGGTTCCGATTTTCATCATGGTAGTTAAGAAATAAGGCAAATTTCATGATTTTTCTTCTCTGTAACCAACACCGAATTGTAGAAAACCAGCAAATACACTCAAAGCCTTTTGCAAGACACAAAGAGTTAAGTATTTAACAGTGAAAGTTAAAGGCTTGACTTCAATTCAATATGTAAAGTCAAACTTTGTGAAATACTGAAAAACAACTCACTTGCAGTCATTTGATTCTTCTTTAGAAGCCATAATCCCCTCTGTCACTGTCTTCAGCCCGGCCTGGGGTTTTCTGCTGTTCTGTTCTTGGCGAACTGTTGCTGTTCGCTCAGCCGCTCTTGAGCAGTTTTCAAGCTGGATTCCATTAGAAGAAGTTTTTCATCTTGACTGGCAAGTTCTTGGGCTGAAAGATAAAATAAGAACACTGTTAAAAACACACACGCACACAACACACACACACACACAAACAGCTAATGTGTTTTGTTTTACTTTTTAAATGTTTATATTTAATGCAGTATAACTTTGAGGAATTTCTAAACAGATCCTTTTTATAAAAATACAAGCTCTTACACTCAGTTTTCAGACTCTGTTACATAAAGAGCAAAGAAACAAAGGTATGTATTGAGGACTAAAGACAAATGTCTGAATCTATAAGGTTACAGCTTTATAAAGTTACATGGATTAATCAGACAAAAAATTCGCTGAGAGTGATACTTCTGTTTCTATGTATTATAGGGAAATATTATTTATATGTAGAAATATTTTTCTTTCATTAGCACAGATTGAAGTGTATATATATATATATATATATGTGTGTGTGTGTGTGTATATATATATATATACACAATGACATATATACATATATAATATATAACACAAAGGCATATATATGTATATATATTAAACAAAGGCACAGACATATATTTAATATCAAACATTATTTTTTCTACGAGCTTATTTTCATAGTGTTTATGAAATATGAGTACTTTTCAAGGTCATCCAATAGATGGCGCTCTGTCATTGAACCAAGCAAACAGGCAGCATGCTTCAAGCTCTCAAAAAATAAGTGATTTAAGACAAAGACATTTTTCCTTTGTTCTTTGTTGACCATGTTTCCAGAGATATATATCTGTGCATTTTGTTCAAATACTCCCCCTTTATAAAAGTGTTTATCTAATTGTATTTTTATTTCCTCAACTTTATACCATCAAACGTAAATGCTGAGACATTATAGACTTCTTAGTATTATATGTTTAAGTATATATTCATACCTTACATTATGTGGTACATTTTTGAGCTATCTTGAATTAAATTTAAATCAATTACTTTGCAATGAACAGAATGATATTTATGAAATAAATAATTTCAATCTAAACTGCAATCTGAAATGAAGAAAATAACTAATTTTAAGATCTACAAATTAACACAAAAAGCAGTAAGTGCAGCTATAATTTTCAATAAAGGAGTATCTTCACTTTTAGTGATTCTTATTGTGTTCATGTTCAAAGAATAGTGTTTATTTTAAGGAACAATAAAGTTGTGAACAAAGATATTATAATCTCACATCAGAGGTATCTTTTACAGGCAACCTCATAAAAAAGCCACTACATATAAATGTTCTGCATTTATCACTCATCTTTGAAGTTAAATGATGGCTCTGAAATGTAGTTCTAAAAATATGTGGCTGTCAGTTTCTCATTTATAGACTGAGCTGCAGAGAGCTTATATTTCACTAGATATGTACATGCATGTTTGCATTATTTTCTTGCAAGTGTGCAAAATGGCCAGCTTTGCCCTAGAAGAAATTACAGCTTCTAACATTTTTATAGCTTAAACCTGCTATATATTAACAGTTTAAAATTGTGCCCAAGTTAAGCGCATAGCTAACGCAAGCAGCTAAATATTTAACAAGGAAGAATGCATCACCCTGAGCGCATATTTATTAAATTCCAAATCCATCAGACTCTCCCTTGGACAAATCAGTTAAATGTTTAATAATTTCAACACATGTTAAAATATAGGAGAAAACAAATCTAACAAAGATCTTGTAACAGAGTTTTCTCAAAATTAAAATGACAAAATGGATCCTTCATGCTTAAAACATAGCTGTCACTAATACTTACTCTGCTCTTGACCAATAAGAAAATGCAGGTAAAAAAAAATTCAGTATTTTTGTGCTGATGTGATTCCAGCATTGCTTGCATGGTTGTATAAACAATTTAAATGCTGTAGTTGATTTTATACTTTTTTCCTTTCTAGAATCCCACTTTCTTTTTAAAAGGAAAATTACACCATCACTTTTTAAATGAGCTGTTAAGAAAAATTTTCAGAAATGATGCATAAAAATCTTTACATTAAAAGGATTTTAATACATCATGCCATGCTCAAATCAATGACTATTGGTGAAAACTATTTGAGGGGGTCTGGTTTTTGAAGACGTTCCTTATACTTATAGATTGACTTAAGATTACAAAGGACAACTTGAGACACATTTTTAAAACATGTCTTATCAACCATGTATAATGTGACTTTTCTATGAAGTTTGCTATTTTGAAGTAACTAAGAGATTTATGTTTCTGAGTTCTCCTAAGAGTCTACTCTAAGTCTTTATGTGCTGGTTAAAAAGGGGGTAAATTATTTTAAGTTTATCTACGCCTTGGATTTGAGCCTGAGTTGATCCCAAGCCAGAGGCGCTCACAGCTGCACGCTTTATTTACAGTCCCTTTGTCAGACTTACAACTGCCCCAGGCTATAACATAGTGTACCTAATGTTCAAACTGGCAGGGAATCTTATGTCAAACATACTTCTTTGATTTAAAGTGATCAATAGATTCTTGTAAAGAGGTAATTTCTCTGATGTTTCCACCTTGCCTTTCTTACAGGTGATTCACACAAAAGCCTGCTTATATGATGTACGAACAATAAACAGAAAGCTATAATCATGTTTTTTTCAGATGTTTCCGGTGCACAACGATTTTGGATCGATACACTGTGTAATACAATTATCTGCAATGATCTGGTTGTATTGAAAAAGAATTTGCAGGAGACCTCTAGGGGGTTTTATCAAGAAACATGTATCTGGCAACCTTGTGAACAGAGGAAGGAAAAATTAAGGGATTGAAAAAGGCTGCCTATTGTACTCTCAATAATTATATTAATATTTTAGCTCAAAAAGTGTTATACCATAAAGTTGAGTCAGACTGTAATAATGATAATGTTAATTTCTATTTGGGAAATGAATCCTTTAAAAAATAGAAAGACACAAAACAAAATGTGAGCAGTATCTAACTTATAAAAAAAAAATTTTCAATTGCATAAATTGTGCAGACTCAGAAGTCTCTTAAACTATTCTGTTACTTTTACTTAAACGGTTAAATTGTAGACTAGCTATCACTTTGAATTTGTAAACAGCACTATACCATAAGCTACTTTCTTTCTAAGTGAAGATTTGAAACATCAGTGTAAGACTTGTAGGAATTCTGTGTCTATGAGGCATCAGATGCATTTTTCTGTGAAGAATTCAGTGCTTGGAAACAACTCAGTTTGGCTTTTATGGTTTTTCTTAAAGATGCTGACTCTCTGCAGCATCTACATTACAGTCTGAAAAGACCTATATTTTCTGTTTTGAGCTTCTAGTCAAATATCCTGAATGTGAGATTCTCTTCAGTCAGGCTCGAACACATTCACACTTGGGCTTTGCCCACAGTGTAAGACGCACTGTGGCCAGGCCACAGTCTGGCTCTGTGAAGATCTAGCAGTCTTCATCTAACAGGCTCTCATTCCAGATGTTTTCCTCCCAGGATGCTTGCTTTCAATCTCGTGGCCACACTGACAAGGTTATTCTGTTCACCCTTTGGCTTTGATGGCTCTGCATGCCTGTGGGAGCCCAGCTTCTGACTTTCTTAGCAAGTCATATCTTTTGCATACTGCCTGTGAAGACAAAGAGAATTCCAATAGTGTCTTTTATGATCTACTTTTTATACTGCATCCAGCTATTTTGAGCTATAGGATACTGGGGATGATACAGCCCATCATTAGTAACTGGGTCAAGTATCCACATTATATCTAAGATCAAAACCTAAGGGTCTCTCTTAAAAAAATAATCAGTTGGAGGAAAGATTCACCATTAGCTCCAATATAGTATTAATCAATACATAAAAGTTCAAAGGCAAGTAAAATATTTCTCATAATTCTTAACAGAATTCTTAGAGGCTAGTTGGATCAAAATAAATCCTTTCTCTTTAAAATATAAAAGGATTTAATGAATACAAAAGGTGTACTTAATCTCTTTGAGTTAACACCCATGTAGCGTTTTCATTTAGCTCCAAAGAAACTACATTAATGTGACACACGAGGAAATTCCTCCACCATAAAGATAATTATGACGCCCTCCTAATGAGTTCTCCACACCACTTAAACTCATTAGCTTTATGAGAACACTTTGTTTGCCATTTTCCTTTTCAGCTTTATTATTTTTTCTAGCACATGATAGCTCTACCATGAGTCTGTGTGAAGAAATATAGGGCACAATGATCAAAGATAGAAATGATAAACAAATATGATTCCTTAATAGAAATTCACTACATGATGCCGGTTCTGTTTTCATATCCATCGACATGGTACTCCTGACTTTTTTTATTGGCTCCCTGCTATACCTTGACTCTCTATCATGCTCCATCATGCTTCTTTTAATCTGAATATTTAGTGTTCTTTCATGTCTTAATTACAGCAAATTGCTGCACAGTTGGCACCATTTCTTGAAATTAATCCCAGAGTACTTTGTTTCTGTCAAGCAGTCAAAGCCTTGGAGAATAATAGTAAATGTTATTGCAGATCTAAATTTAAATGACTGTCTATGTATTTAACTTAAGCCTTTAATTATTCCTGCCGAACTGTTTTTGGTTCAAATGTTAAACATTATTCATAGAGAACATAAAATTACTTTAGACAGCTTGAAACCATGAATATGTTTGCCTATAATTTTAACACAACAACTATTTACATTAACCTATTTTCTGAAGTGTACACAACTCAGCACATAGCATGCAATGCTATGACTTTGTGTGGACGTGGGCATGCATCACCCTGAATATCATTTCTACATGGATTATTATTATTCCTCTTCACTTAGAAATGATGCTTCTATAAGGAATGTCAAAGGTAATGTGGATTCAGTGATATCTCCTTACTAAATAGTCAGAAATATAAGAAAGGATTTCAAAAGTTCCTGCAATATTGAGTTATTTATAAGTGTGTTTTGCTATGGAATTTAAAATGTCTGAGAGCTCATAGTTGCTAGCTCAAAGAATGTATTTGTAAATATATATATATATTTATTTATGTATATTGTATTTGAAAAGTCTAACCTAGAATTCATTAGAAAATCTGTGAATACACATTTAAACTTGGGAACTAGAAAGTTCTTAAGACATAGGATTACAACTGTGGACCGTGTCACAACTGATTGAATGTCATGCTGATTCTTATGAAGCCATAATAACCAATTTTCAAACTTTTAAGCCTATGTAGAGTTAGAAGGAAACTGCATAGCCAGATCTGTATTTCATAGTGGTCTGCCCTGGGAGAATCCATGGTACAAACTGCAGGCCAGAGCTGTGACCTGATTACGCGTTGACAATAGCAAGTGCAGATTCTAGAAAAACTTCTCTATACAGGTGAATTAAATTAAATACGAGTTGCTAATTTCTCTTATTAGAGTTATCATCTGTTTCAATAAGAAAAACAAACACTTGCCTCTAAAATACAAAGTAAATATGGGACGGTTTATGCTTATAATGTTGGCATATTTATCTCCCAGACATACTTAGGCATAATATGACAAGTAATAATTTTATTAATTTTTAAATCTATAAATAGTATTTATGCTAGCAACACGTAATATATATTTTAAATTTATAGATGGATGACAAAAGAAAAATTCAGAAAACTTAAAATCTTCTCAATATCTTGGAACACATTGTGAATGATAATGAGATTCTGTTTTCTTTCTCTTATCAATAGCAATGTAATTTCTAAAGGGATATCTCCTGTTTCCTCACATTCTCGAGCCCGTTCCCTGGCAACTGCAAAATGCCTTTCAAGCTGCTTTCTCTGCCTTCCCAGGTGAACAAGCTCCACTTTGTGGTTTTGTTGGCTAGAGCTGACATCCAAGGGCAATGCCTGCTAGGTCTTTCCTAGCTTTTCAATTGCAAGATCAGCTTTATCCCCAACATACAGACCATTTATTAGCTGTTTCAGCTGCTTCTTGCTCTCTGTTCGCTTCACATTTGTATCCTTTGGCTGATATCTGAGTTGCACTTCAGAACATGACCAAAATGGGAAATTAATGTGCATGATGCTAGTTATATTCCGTTCATTATAGTCTCTAAACATTATTATAGACTCACTTAGAAAAAATAAACAGGCATGGCTTTCTGGTAGCACAGCTAATGTAAATATAGAAACTGAGGAATACCAAGACAGGCCAATTATCTGCGCCTGGGTATAAAGACACATATTCTGGTTATGTAGTCTTCAGGGCTAAATATGATTTCTAAAACAAGCCTAAAAGCAAGGCACCTGTGCCCTTGTTTTATATAACAAATATATTCCTCTGTTAAGGATTGTTTCAACATGCAGTAGCAATTTGACATAACCTTTGTAATAAATTAATACTTACTAAATTAAAGAAAATATAGTGCACTTTCCAAAAATATTTCATACAGATGATTTTATTTGATGACTAAAATTTTACATTATGGTACATTTTGTTAACAGAATTCTGTTTGTGAAAGACAATACATTAATTCTGATATTTAATTGAAAATATGGTATTTGTCACCAGAATCTAAACTGACATCAAGTGACTATAATGTAGTGACATTATAGTCAAAATAAGTTAGATTTCCAAATCATGGTGCTCTCATCTCATCTTTCAGGGATGTCTACTCTCAATTTAAAATTGTGATTTGAAATTTCTACCTTTCATTTTTGAAATTAAAATTCTGAAGAATAAGAAGTACATCTTTCCCTCTCTTGTTCTCTCCCCTTACTGTATTTGTCTTACTTGCATCTAGACAAGGAACTCGAGTATGGTGGAAGGTGTCCTCATTATCAAAATGCAATCATAATTTAACTGAACATACTACTGTTGCTTAGAAATGTATAATTTGGCTCCATCATCATAGACTTGTTGGATAGGAGATGAGAAGTGGAAATGTGCATAATTAAAGACAGCAAAGAAAACCAACTTAAGGAATTTGGGAAAACTCTACAGTTTTCAGTCAGTCCCATGTAACATAAAGCAGAGTCAGGGAATCCATCCTCACAGTACAAAGTTCACAGGCAGAAAATCACGTACCAGTGGAAGATGTTGAGTTGCATAAACCAATAAAAATTGGAGTTAAAATCAAGAGGTATTAGTCACAAACTAGTGGACAAATACCATAAGAAAGGGAGAAAACGGATGCTGTCTCTCTGTTCCCCTTTACTAAGGGGTTTAGTCAGCATCTGATGATATTTAAACTACAAAATATAAGGAAGTTAAACTTCACCCAATCTTATCACTGAAGCTGAGTTTATCATGATTGACTAAATACAATATGGTGAGTTAGGAAACAAATTTATTGACAATGAGGAACTATCTCGTGATTTCCCATGTTTTTGTTGGTGCTTATTTTTACATTCTGTCATCCGATCTCTGCTTATGACATAAGAAATTTTCATGAATGTTGGATTATGTAAATACTAAAGCTTACTTACGCAATAACAGCAAAGGCAACACACTAAATATACTCTGGACCTTTGAATTTGGTGGACAAAAACCATTGAAAGACTAAATTGTGAAATCTCATAGACATTAATCTTGATTTTTCAATTGGTATTTTATGTGTACGAGTGTTTTGCCTAAGGATCTGTATTCTATGTACCTGATGTTGGTAGAGGCCAGAAGAGCACACTAATTGCCCTGGGTCTAGAGCTCCAAATGGTTTTGAGATGTTTTGTGGATTCTGGGAAACAGACTAGGGTCCTCTGCAAGAGTAATGGTTGCTCTTAACAAATGAGTCATCTCTCTCTCCAGGCCCTGTTAATTTGGATATTTAGTACTGATGAAAAAGAATAATTAGAGTTTCCAATAATTGGAAAAT
The DNA here is from genome assembly GCA_021653895.1 of Mastomys natalensis. Taxonomy (NCBI): domain Eukaryota; kingdom Metazoa; phylum Chordata; class Mammalia; order Rodentia; family Muridae; genus Mastomys; species Mastomys natalensis. The sequence continues at coordinate 138,138 of JAJTUV010001417.1, read as the reverse complement.
GAATGAATAAGCAGATTCTTGTAGTTACAATAATAACACTCACCCACCAAAAAAAAAAAAAAAAAAAAAAAAAAGTAAATTTAGCAGAAATAAGGAACTGTGTCAATTTCAAGGAAAAATAGGAAGACTGATCATGTGCATTAGAGCACAGTCTCTAAATCCAAATGGAAAAAGGTATAGTCATTTAACTATGTAAACAGGGGTGTCTTGTTGGTTTGTTTGTGTTTGGTTGTTGTTTACTTTTTCCTACTTCATTTGCACTCACAGTGTGATTGTCAGCATCAGTGACACTAATCATCGTTGGCATTTCTGTGGCATGTTCCTAAATCATTAATATAGTAGCCAAAATAGAATCCATGATGAAAAACTCATACATTCCCACAATGACCAAAGACTCAGAGCAGAGTTTTCCTGCAGACAGTAGTTAGCATCGCAGCTTTAGCACTCATTGAGTAATGAATCAATTAAATATTATGTCTCGAGGGCCACAGAGATGATCTGAGTTCAATCCCAGAAACCCACATGGTAAGAAGCAGAAAACTGATACATACATCTGAACATTGTTCTGTCTCAGTCTCTCTCCTTTCTTCCCTTTCCTCCTCCCTCAGGTACACATACATTCACGCACACACACACACACACACACACACATACACACACACACACAAAAGAAAAATGAATCAAACAAAAGTATTCCTCTTTCATGAACCTCTGACTGCTTGTTAAATGGGATGTGAGTTTACTGTATAGAGACGTTTCTGGGCACTTAATACTAAGAGAACTTATGCCTTCACCTTAGCAGTCAAGGCAAATGTTTGAAGTTATGAAAATTAGAGACATGACATGTTCTAAATTCTTTTATTAAAAATCTCATTTTTTCTCTGAAAGGCATCTTTTTAATTATGCTATACTGATTTATTTAAAGCAACTTTCTTATAAAATTAAGTTTAATGTGTGCCATTGTTTGCTTCATTCTAGCATTAAAAGAATAGCATAACTCAGAGTATTTTATTTCAGTGTTGTCAAATCTAGAAAGTTAAAGATCTGTGTGCCAGAAAACTCAGAGACTGATGAGGCGTATGCAATATCCTTTCCAGCTCATTCAGTATAATATTTTGTTTTGTCTTCATCTGGCTGGAGAAGTCAGGCATCTTCTTCATAAAGAGGGAACATTAATAAAGACACAGCTCTGATTCATCAGGATCTATCCTCATACCTCACTTACATATCAACTTTGAAGAGATACAAACCTTTACTGCTTTTCATGTTCCAATTTCTTTGTGATGATTAAACAAATTCTGTCAAGAAATAAATCTGATCTTCCTTAATATATTATAATTTTAAAAATGTGATATATAGTCATTATACATAGTAGTATGTTTTATGAACATATTTTCATTAATAGATATCATGTACTTTGACCATATTCGCACCTATATCGTCTCCTTTCCTCTATCTCCAACTCCTACTAAGTTCCCAATCTTTCCCAAGAGAGTGGGATAAACACATTCTCTCTCTCTCTGTCTCTCTGTCTCTCTGTCTCTCTCTCTCTCTCTCTCCCTCTCTCTCCCTCCCTTCCTCCCTCCCTCCCTTTCTCTCTCTTTTTCTCTCTCTCAAGTGAACGCACACACGCGCACACACACACACCACGCACACATGTCCAGGTTCCAGAAATGTGATAAATGGCATAATTTTTTGATAAGGTTATCTGTAGTTACTTCATTGTCCAGAAAGATAAAGTAATTATTCCTTATGGCTAAGACAGTCAAAAGGATTCCTCCTATTTTCAGGTTTTCCTTTCACTCTGTTGCTTCCTTTGTGGTGCCAAAGCTTTGTAATTTCATGCAACCCTACCTATCTTGTCTTAGCTTTATTTCCTTTGCTACCTTAGCCTTTTTTAAAAAATTCTTTGCTCATACCTGTATGTTGAAATGTTTTTGGCTGACAATTTCAGAGTTTCATATCTTACTTTAAGACCTTTGATCTATTCTGAATTGATTTTTTGTGCAGGGTGCAAGATAAAGACCAAGTTTCATTTAATCTCACGAGAATATCCAGGTTTCTCAGCACAATTTATTGAAGAGGCTGCTTTTTCTCCAATGTATGTTTTTGGTGTCTTCATCAACAATCAGGAGGCTCAAGGCTCCATAAGTATAATTTTTTATGAGTGATTTTTTATTGGATATTTTATTTATATTTCAGATGTTATCCCCTTTCCCCATTACCCCCTCTAAGTAGAAACCCCCTATTGTATCCCCGCTCCTCCTGCTTCTATGAGGATGTGCCTTCACCCAACCACCAACTCCCTCTTCCCCACCCTTGAATCCCCCCACATGGGGCATCCACCCATCACAGAACCAAGGACTTCCTCTCCCACCTCTGCCCAACATTCCCTACATATACAGCTGGAGCCATGAGTCACTCAGTATGTGCTCCCAGGCTGTTGGTTTAGGCTCTGGAAGCTCTGGTTGGATGGTATTGTTGCTCTCCCCATGGGACCTCAAACCCACTCAACTCCTTGAGTCTTCTCTTTAACTTCTCCATTGGGAATCCCCTATGATTAGCTGCCAACATTTACCTTTGCATATGTCAGACTCTGGCAGAGCTCTAAGAAGACAGCTATATCAGAGTCCTGTCAACATGCACTTTCTGGCATCCACATCAGCAGCTGCCTTTGGTGACTGCACAAGGGATGGATACCCAGGAGGAGCAGTCTCAGGGTGGCACCTCCTTCAACTTCTGTCCCACACTTTGTCTCTATATTTGCTCCCATGAGTAATTTGTTACTCCTTCTAAGAAGGAATGAAGCACCCATACTTTGGTCTTCCTTCTTCATGAGGTTCACGTGGTCTGTGAATTGTATCTTGGGTATTGCCAGCTCTTGGGCAAATATCCTATTATCAGTGAGTGCATACCATTTGTGTTCTTTTCTGATTGGGTTACCTCACTCAGGATGATATTTTCTAGTTCCATCCATTTGCCTAAGAATTGCATGAATTCATTGTTTTTAATAGTAGAGTAATACTCCATTGTGTAAATGTACCACATTTTCTGTATCCATTCCTCTGTTGTAGAACATCTTGGTTCTTTTTAGCTTTTGGCTATTATAAATAAGGCTGCTATGAACATAGTGGAGCATGTGTCCTTCTTATATGTGGGAGCATCTTCTAATTATATGCCCAGAAGTGAGTGGTATAGCTGGGTCCTCAGGTAATGATATATCCAATTTTCTGAGGAACCGCCAGACTGTTTTCCAGAGTGGTTGTACCATCTTGCAATCCCACAAACAATGGAGGAGTGTTCCTCTTTCTCCATATCCTCACCAATATATGCTATTACCTGAACTTTTAATCTTAGCCATTCTGACTGGTATGAGGTAGAATTTCAGGGTTGTTTTGATTTGCATTTATCTGATGACTAAAGATGTTGAACATTTCTTTAGGTGCTTCTTGGACATCTGAGTTTCCTCAGTTGAGAATTCTTTGTTTAGCACTGTACTCCATTTTTAATAGAGTTATTTGGTAGTCTGGAGTCTAATTTTTTGAGTTCTTTGTATATATTGGATATTAGCCCTCTATCTTATATAAGATTGGTAAAGATCTTTTCCCAATCTGTTGGTTGCCCTTTTGTCCTATTGACAGTATCTTTTGCTTTACAGAAGCTTTGCAATATTATGAGGTCCCATTTGTCAATTATTGCTCCTGGAGCATAAGCTGTTGGTGTTCTATTCAGGAAAATTTCCCCTGTGCCAAGTATTCGAGGCTCTTCCCCATCTTCCATTATATTAGTTTCAGTGTATCTGGTATTATGTGGAGGTTCTTTTCTTACTTGGATTTGATCTTTGTACAAGGAGATAAGAATGGGCCGATTTTCATTCTTCTACATGCTGACCTACACTTGAACCAGCACCATTTGTTGAAAATGCTGTCCTTTTCCCACTGGACAGTTTGAGCTCCTTTGTCAAAGATCCAATGACCATTGGTGTGTGGGTTCATTTCTGGGCTCATCTCTGGAATCTATCTGCCTATCTCTGTACCAATACTGTGCAGTTTTTATCACTATTGCTTTGTAATACAGCTTGAGGTCAGGGATGGTGATTCCCCCAGAGGTTCTTTTATTGTTGAACATAGTTTTCTCTATCCTTGGTTTTTTGTTATTCCAAATGAATTTTCAAATTGCTTTTTCTTACTCCAAGAAGAATTGAGTTGGAATATTGATGGGATTGCATTAAATCTGCCTTTGCTTTTGACAAGATGGTTATTTTTACTATATTAATCTTGCCAATCTGTGAGCGTTAAAGATCTTTCCATCTTCTGAGATCTTCGATTTCTTTCTTCAGAGATTGAAGTTCTTGTCATACAGATCTTTCACTTGCTTGGTTAGATTTACAACAAAGTATTTTATATTATTGGTGACTATTGTGAAGGGTGTCATTTCCCTAATTTCTTTCTCATTCTGTTTATCCTTTGAGTAGAGGAAGGCTACTGAGTTGTTTGAATTAATTTTATGTCCAGCCACATGGTTGAAGTTGTTTATCAGGTTTAAGAGTTCTCTGGTGGACACTTTGGGGTCAGTTAAGTATACTATCATATGATCTGCAAATAGTGATATTTTGACTTCTTACTTTCCTATTTGTATACATTTGAGTTACTTTTGTTGTCTAATTTCTCTGGCTAGGACTTCCAGTACTATATTGAATAGGTTGGAAGAGAGTGGGCAGCCTTGTCTAGTCCCTGATTTTAGTGGAATTGATTCAAGTTTCTCTCCATTTAGTTTCATGTTGGCTACTGGTTTGCTGTATATTGCTTTTACTATGTTTAGGTATGGGCCTTGAATTCCTGATCTTTCCAAGATTTTTACAATGAAAGGATGTTGAATTAAGGCAAATGCTTTCTCAGCATCTAGTGAGATGATCATGTGGTTTTTTTCTTTGAGTTTGTTTATATAGTGGATTACATTGATGGATTTCCAAATATTGAACCATCCCTTCATTCCTGGAATAAACCCTAATTGATTCATGATGGATGATTGTTTTGATGTGCTCTTGGATTCGGTGTGAGACTTTTATTGAGTATTTTTACATCAATATTCATAAGGGAAATTGGTCTGAAGTTTTCTTTCTTTGTTGTGTCTTTGTGTAGTTTAGTTATGAGTGTAATTGTGGCTTCATAGAACAAATTGGGTAGTGTTCCTTCTGTTTCTATTTTGTGGAATAGTTTGAAGAGAATTGGTATTAGGTCTTCCTTGAAGGTCAGATAGAATTTGCACTAAAACCATCTGATCCTGGACTTTTTTTGGTGGAGAGACATTTTGGTTCCTGGTATCTGTCTAGAAAATGGTACATTTCATCCAGATTTTCCAGTTTTGTCGAGTAGAGGCTTTTGTAGTAGGATCTGATGATTTTTTTGTAGTTCCTCAGTTTCTGTTGTTATGTATCCCTTTTCAGATCTGATTTTATTAATTTGAATACTGTCTCTGTGCTCCCTGGTTAGTCTGGTTAAGGGTTTATCTATCTTGTTGTTTTTGTCAAAGAACCAGTACCTGGTTTTGTTGTTACTTTGTATAGTTCTTTTTGTTTCTACTTGGTTGAATTCAGCCCTGAGTTTCATTATTCCCTACCATCTACTTCTCTTGGGTGCATTTGCTTCTTTTTGTTCTAGAGTTTTCAGGTGTGCTGTCAAGTTGTTAGTGTATGCTCTTTACAGTTTCTTTTTGTAGGCACTTGAAGCTATGAGTTTTCCTCTTAGCATTGCTTTCATTGTGTCCCATAAGTTTTGGTATGAGGAGCCTTCATTTTCATTTAATTCTAAAAAGACTTTAATTTCTTTCTTTATTTCTTCCTTGACCAAGTTATCATTGGGTAGAACATTGTTCAGTTTCCAAGTGTATGTGGGCTTTCCATTGTTTTTTTTAATTATTGAAGACCAGCCTTAGTCCATGGTGATCTGATAGGATGCAAGGGATTATTTCAATCTTTTTGTATCTGTTGAGGCCTGTTTTGTGACCAGTTATATGGTTTATTTTGGAGAAGGTACCATGAGGTGCTGAGAAAAAGGTACATTCTTTTGCTTTAGGATGAAATGTTCTATAGATATCTGTTAAATCCATTTGGTTCATAACTTCTGTTAGTTTCACTGTGTCTCTGTTCAGTTTCTGTTTCCATGATCTGTCCATTGCTGAGAGTGGGGTGTTGAAATCCCCACTATTATTGTGTGAGGTACACTGTGTGCTTTGAGCTTTAGTAAAGTTTCTTATATGAATGTTGGTACCCTTGCATTTGGAGCACAGATGTTCAGAATTGAGAGTTCATATTGGTAGATTTTTCCTCTGAGGAGTATGAAGTGTCCTTCCTTATATTTTTGATAATAGTTGTTAGAAAGTCGATTTTATTTGATATTTGAATGGTTACTCCAGCTTGTTTCTTTGGACCATTTGCTTGGAAAATTGTTTTCAAGCCTTTTACTTTGAGTGTCTGTGTTTGTCACTGAGGTGTGTTCCTGTATGCAACAACATACTGGGTCCTGTTTATGTATCCAGTCTGTAATTCTATGTCTTTTTATTGGGGTATTGAGTCCATTGATGTTAAGAGGTATTAAGGAAAAATGATTGTTGCTTCCTGTTATTTTTGTTATTAGAGGTGGAATTATGCTTGTGTAGCTATCTTCTTTTTGGTTTATTGGAAGATTACTTTCTTGCATTTTCTAAGTTGTAGTTTCCCTCCATGTGATGGAGTTTTCCGTATATTATCCTTTGTAGGGCTGGATTTGTGGAAGATATTGTGTAAACTTGGTTTTGTCATGGAATATCTTTGTTCACCATCTATAGTGATTGAGAGTTTTGTTAAATATAGTTGTCTGGGCTTGCATTTGTGTTCTTTTAGGGTCTATATGATATCATTCCAGGATCTTCTGGCTTTTATATTCTCTTGTTTCTCTCTCCCTTGTTCTTTTTGCTCTTCCACCTATCTAGACACATACACATACACACATACACACAAGAGAGGAGAAACAGTTACAGAAACAAAGAGACAGACAGAGACAAAGAATTTTTAACAAAATATGTATATGTAACATGAAGGAATATGCCCATATAACAGATATTTTCATTGTGAGCATTAAGAAAAGACTATCATGGGAGTTGGGGTATCTCTGACTTTTTGGCCTCCTTTTGGGACCCTTTTTTCTTCTACTGGGTTGCTTCATCCAACCTTAATATGAGGGTTTGTGCCTAATTTTATCGCATCTTGTTATGCTGTTTTCTCTTGATATCCTTGGGAGGTCTACACGTTTCTGAAGGAAAACTGATGAACAGTGGATGTGGAAAAAAGAGGAGCTGTGGAAAGGATTGGACAGAGTAGAGGGATGGGAGGCTGTAGGTGTAGTTTATTGTATGAGAATAGAATAATTAAAAAGGGAAAAAAAGTGACTTGGTGAGGAAAGTTTTAAAAAAAAAAAAAAAGGGCCATGGTTTTCACTCAAATTTTGGTCAAAGAAAGTCAATAATTTCACATCCTTCTGCTTTTCATGGTATTATTATGCAAAGAACATTTGAACTACGGAGACAGTAAATAAAGTTTTCTACAGCTGAACTAATTCAACTGAGAACGTGTTTTCTTTTTGTTTGGGTTGGGTACTGTTTGAGTTTTTCTCCCAAGGGTAACTGTGTTGGGGAGTTGGTCCTCACTGTAATAAAGTTAAACAGCAGTGATAGCATTTAGAAGGCACTAATTACAGTTAAGTGAGGTGTTGAATTACTTCCGTGGGAAGAAATTAATGCAGAATGTGGAGATCAGACTCTGGTGAGTACCTACTGGGAATTGGTTTTAAGATCAGTCAGCCTGTTCTCCGTTTTTTCTTTGGTTACCTGAGTGCCATGTGATCTCTCCTTGTATACTCTCCCTTCCTAAAGCTTATAGAAGCAGGGACCAAAGTTGGTAACATGTTTTAAGCTAATTAAGTCTCTTTTAAAAAGGTACTGAGTTTCATCTATTTTATTTTAGCAATATACCATGTATCTATTAACTACATGTTCAAAATTAGTTACAAATTAACACTAAGTATATTTATGTATATGTACATATATCTTTATAATTATTTATTTAGACATATAGATTCACATATATTTTATCTATCTATATCTATCTCCATTTCAAATTTTTTTCAAAATATCACTTTAAAATTTTTATATAATTACTTATCCATATGAAATCAAATATCGTTTTTATCAGCTTTAAGTAAACAGAAGTATTTATTTAGGACTAGGAAGATTAGTCTTTATCCCTACTCATGAATTTTGCTTTTCCAATGAGTCCATCATTTATAACAAAATTATGTACTAGGTCCAAGCCATCTATGATGGCCACAACTGTATCTTCTCTGAGCCCTCTCTGCTGTGGTGAATGGCCTGCTGTTTTGTTTTGTTTTGGTTTTTTTTTTTTTTTTGGGGGGGGGGGATGTTTCAGATAGACTCTAGCTAATACTTAAGAACTATCTCTCAAACTTGAGCCTTATCTCTAATGAATGTCTGCTCCCCAGCAGAGCTAAGAGCCCAGGGAGAACCAAACCTCTTGATCCTTACTTTCTGGACATCTACTTACTGGATCTCAGGGTTAGGAGCTCTGTGATATAGTTACTCTGGTATTGTACTCTCTCCAGGAACCTAGGTTCAAACATCCCCTGCAGCCAATAACTGCTATGGTGATAGATAGCCTCAAGCTGGTTTGCCTGCTCCATACCTCAGGTATACGGACTCCTGTAAGTCTGGACATGAAACTTTGCTGATCTAAAACCCCAGTGTCTCTTCTCGCCCCCAACTGGCAGTCTATCTTTAATTGGGTGTTTTTTTCAACACATTATCTCACACCTTTCCTTGGCCTCTTTATGTTTGTCAAGGCAAACCCCAAAGACAATTTCCTTATTTCTATTCCCATTCTAAAGTGCTAAATCTAATCTTATTACTTCTTGCATTAAGAACAGAAGGTGTAAGATGCTGTAGCATTTCCCCTTCAATCAGATCATTCACTTACTTTATCAGTAAGGAAATATGATGCTGTCTAGTTTTCTCAGAAAGAAATCTAACTATCAAGTTTATCCCTACAGCCTGTTTCAGTCTGTATAAGAGAAGGACTTTAAGGAACTGGTTGTATAATAGGATACCAAGCTGACTACAATAAGGAGAAAAAAGTTGACAATGAGAAAAATGAGCTATACCCTGGGATGTGCTGATTTTAGTGTAATCTATTCTGAGTTTCACCATTAACTGAATCAGCATTTTTAAAGGTTTAACCTTCAACTTCAAAAAATAGTACATTTACATATAATATTGGTCTTTTGTTTGAGCTTGTCATTTTTATAAATTTTTAATTTTTATAATGACTTCAATTATTCTTGATAGGATAATATACTCAAGTTTGTTGTTTTTAATGCAGAACTGCTAATCTATGTTACTTCTAAAAGTGACAACTATAATAGTAAGTAATTGTATTTAAATCTAAATGGTCAATGTATATCAGATATGTTGTCCCTGTTGAAAAAAACAAAACAAACAAATGAAAAACTCAAACTTCCAGTCTTCTCACCTGAACATTAAATAAATGTGAGGTGAGCTTTTTTATTAAATTATTTATTTACATCCCAAGGGTTGTCCCCCTTCCTAGTCCACCGTCCTATAGTTCTTTACCTCATCCCTCCACCATTTACTTCTGAGAGGGTATGCTCTATCCACCCACCCACCCATCTACCCACTCTTACCCACACACCCCTGTAGAAAGAGGCAGAGGAGCATATGGCAGCAGGAAGTTTGGGGCTCTTGGAAGCAGACTGATTGAGAGCAGGCCATTTCAAGAACCATAGACTACTGAGTAGCAGTATTGTGAGATGTCCAGAAATTATCTGTATAGCTGGTACTTTAGAGGTATAAGACTACAAACATCACACACATTGACGTGGTATTAACAGGGTCAATGTGTGTGTGAGTGTCAAATCAATCCAATGCAGAGACAGCAAAACAAGTACATCCATGAAATAAGACTTATTACACCCTTATTAACAATCTTCATGGGACAGTATGCTAGTCAGTTGTTACTCATGGTTATAATTCAGTAAGACTGGCATGACATTATGATTGTTCTGTGTGGATGCTACAGCAGATGTACCTTCTATTACCTTTGGTTAATATTTTGCTACCTTCTTAAAATGATCAGAAGTGTCTCATGTGTTCTATTCCCTAAAGTTGTTTAAATGGATTTAGAATTACAATAGTTCTATCACATCTGTAGTTTTGATTTCCATTTTTGAACTTCTTTAGAACACTGTCTGATAATTTTGAATAGAAACTTCTAGAAATATGCAACTCATCTTTAAGTGGTTGTCTTTCTGTGCACTATGATGAAATTTCATGCTGTCTCTATCAGTTCTTAGCAGGAAATTAACCACCCCAATGTCCAGAATAGCCACATATACTTAGTGCACCTTCTGAAACTTTGAAACCCTTTGTTTATGAAAAGATCAAGATAAAGTTGCAGTATGTGTATATGCAAAGTAACCTTTATGTTTCTTTATGGTTGAATAAATTTAACTGTGCATACCAACCAGGTTTTTATTATCTATTCATCGTTGATAATTATTTCTGATTCCATTTCCTACTATATTTAATAAAGCAACAATAAAAATGAATGAAGAATACCAACAGTATAAATACCAACCGTATAAAGCTTCCTTGTGGATAGTTCTATTTCTAGATTTCTGAGAAATCTGCATATTGGTTCATATGTGACTTAAATAGTTTACATTCCCATCAACAGTGAACAAAGGTTCCTGTTTTACTACATCCTTGTTTTTACCTGCTGTCATTTGATTTCCTGCTGATAGCCATTCTCATTGCAGTGAGATTAGATCTCAAAGCAGTCTTTCTTTACATTTCCTGATAGATACTATTAACTCTTTAAAAATGTCTGTCCCGATTAATCTTAATTGTCAAAACTGGAAAGTCTAGATGAACAACTTTCTAGACAGAAACCAGGTACCAAAGTTAAATGAGGAGCAAATAAACCATCTAAACAGTCCCATAACCCCTCAAGAAATAGCAGCAGTCATTAAAAGTCTCCCCACCAAAAACAGCCCAGGCCCAGATGATTTTAATGCAGAATTCTATCAGATCTTCAAGGAAGACCTAATACCAATTCTCTTCAAACTATTCCACAAAATAGAAACAGAAGGAACACTACCCAATTCGTTCTATGAAGCTACAATCACACTCATACCTAAACCTCACAAAGACCCAACAAAGAAAGAGAACTTCAGACCAATCTCTCTTATGAATATGGATGCAAAAATACTCAATAAACTTCTAGCAAACCGAATCCAAGAGCACATCAAAACAATCATCCATCATGATCAAGTAGGCTTTATCCCAGGAATGCAGGGATGGTTCAATATTCGGAAATCCATCAATGTAATCCACTATATAAACAAACTCAAAGAAAAAAACCACATGATCATCTCACTAGATGCTGAGAAAGCATTTGACAAAATTCAACATCCCTTCATGGTAAAAGTCTTAACTGTCAGTCTTAGTTGACAGAGCCTAAGAAGAGAAGCCTCACTGGAGAAATTATAGTGGTTAAATTTGGTTGTGGGTATTCTAAAAAGAGAATGTCTTGATTATTTATTGATATAGCAGGTTCAGCCCACTGTGGAGAGTGCAATACATAGCAGGCAGTATAAGAAAGCTAGCTGAGCATGAGCTAGTAAGCAAGAGAGAGCAACCCTGTAAGCAGGTATCCTCCAAGGCTATTGCTTCCAGTTCCCTGCCTTCAGTTTCTGCCCTGACTTCCCTCAATAGAGAACCTAAATTTGTAAGCTAAATAAACTCCTAAAGATAATTTTTGTCAGAGTGTGGAATAACAGGAATAAAAAGAACAAGTAGCCTTTCATATCACTCATTCACTCATATTGAGAAGTCTCTCTTCAGAGCTGTATCCTGCTGTTTTACTAAGTTGTTGGCTTTCTTGGTGTTTAGTAGGTTTTTATTTTATTTTGTTCTTATTACTGTTGTTTTTAGGTTTTGCTGTTGTTTGTGTATTCTTAAATATTACTCTGCTTTCAGGTGTACAGCTTGCAGAGCCTTGCTACCATTTTGTAGATGCCCTATTAGCTTGATTGACCAATACTTCTGTTATACTGTAGCTTTTGATTTTATGAGGTGTCCCTTGTCAACTATTGGCCTTATTTTCTGAACAACCAGCTTCCAACTCAAAAAGCTCTTTTTTATTCCTTATTTTGCAGCACATTTCCCAACTTTGCTTCTAACAGTTTCAGGCTTTTGGGATTACACTGAGGTCTTTACTCCATTTGGAGTTGATTTTTGTGCAGGGTGACAAAGATTTAACTTTGTTCTCTGAATTTTTAAACAGAAGTCTATACAACATAAATTTTCCTGTTACTGCCATTCTCTCTGCATCTAAAAGGTTCTGAAATGTTTTAGTTTCATTTTCATTTAATTATAGGAATTAATTTTAATATTTTTCATACTTTCTTCAATGATCTATTGTGTATTTCACAGTATATTATTGCATTCAAAAGTATTGATTCATTTCTTGGTTTTAATTTTATTTTTTGAACTTTGTACATGGTGGTCTGATAAGATTCAGAGGATTATTTAAGATCTTTGTATACTTTTTATATTTGATTTTTTTGGTACACAATATGATCAATTTCAGAAAATGTTCTATGTGTTACTAAGAAAAATGTGGATTCTTGTCTATTGAATGGAATGCTCTATATTTAACTGTTAAACTCCCAGCTGGATTTGGTATAATTAATTTTGAGGCATTATCACTCAATTTTATTGTGGAAATCCTATGTATATGTGTTAATGGAGGATTGGAGTGCCCCACTATTATTGTTCTGGAGCTTCTATGCCATTTTATGGCTTTAATCATTTATTTTATGAAGTTTGGTGCCAGAACACTAGTTGCATATTCACAGTAGTTGCATCCTCTATATAAATTGCTTCTTCTGCCCATTCTCAGAGTCCAACTTTATCTCCTCTGATTAGTTTTCATTTCAATTCTACTTCATTTGATATGCAGAGGGCTATATGGTAATTGAGTGGTAACTTTTACTTGCTTGGTAGGTTGGTTTTCCCATGTTTTATTCTCAGTGTGTAGATGTCTTTCTAAGTTATGGTAGTTTCTTGGAAACATCAGCTGGAAGGGCCTTGTGTTTTAATAGAGCCAGTTGCTCATAAACTCCTTTTTTTTTAATTGTTTTCATTAAATATTTTCCTTATTTACATTTCAAATGTTATCCCCTTTCAGGGTTTCCCATCCAAAAACCCCCTACCCAATACCCCCTCCACCTGTTCACCAACCAACTCCTGCTTCCCGTCCTGGCATTCCCCTACACTCTGATGTCTAGCCTTCACAGGACAAAGGGCCCCTCCTCCCACTGATACCCAGAAGATAGTCCTCTCCTACATATGTGGCTGGAGTCATGGGTCTCTCCATGTGTACTCTTTGGTTGGTGGTTTAGTCCCTGGTAGCTCTGTGGGTTCTGGTTGGTTCATATTGTGCTTCCTCTTATGGGGATGCAAACTCCTTCAACTCCTTTGATACTTCCTCTAACTCCTCCACTGGGGACCCTGTGCTTAGTCCAGTGATGGGCTGCCAGCATCCACCTCTGTATTTGTCAGGCTCTGGAAGAACCTCTCAGGAGAAAGCTATTTCAGGCTCCTGTTAGTAAACACTTGTTGGCATCCACAATAGTGTCTGAATTTGGTAACTGTATATGGGATGGATTCCCAGATGGGGCAGTCTTTGGATGGTCTTTCCTTCCATTTTTGCTCTACACTTTGTCTCTGTATCTCCTCCCATGAGTATTTTGTTCCCCCTTCATAAGAAGGACTGAAGCATCCATACTTTGGTCTTCCATCTTCTTGAGCTTCATGTGGTCTGTGAATTGTATCTTCTGAGCTTTTGGGCTAATATCCACTTATCAGTGAGTACATACTACGTGTGTTCTTTTGTGATTGGGTTACCTCACTCAGGATGATATTTTCTAGTTGCATCCATTTGCCTAAGAATTTCATGAAGTCATTGTGTTTAATGGCTGAGTAGTACTCCATTGTGAAAATGTACCATGTTTTCTGTATCCATTCCTCTGTTGAAGAACATCTGGGTTTTTCCAGTTTCTGGCTATTATAAATAAATCTGCTATGAATATAGTGCAGCATGTGTCTTGTTATATTTTGGAGCATATTTTGGGTGTATGCCCACGAGTGGTATTAGTGGGTCCTCAGGTAATACTATGTCCAGTTTTCTAAGGAACCACCAGACTGCTTTCCAGAGTGGTTGTACCAGGTTACATCAACAATGGAGGAGTTGTTCTTTCTCCACATCCTCACAAGCATCTGCTATCACCTGAGTTTTTGATCTTAGCCATCCTGAATGGTGTGAGGTGGAATTTCAGTGTTGTTTTGATTTGCCTTTCCCTAATGACTAAGGATATTAAACATTTGCTTAGGTGCTTCTCATCCATTTGCTATTCCTCATTTGAGAATTCTTTGTTTAGCTCTGTACCCCATTTTTAATAGGGTTTTGGTTCTCTCGAGTCTAACTTCTTAAGTTCTTTGTATATATTGGATATTAGCCCTCTATCAGATGTAGGGTTGGTAAAGATCTTTTTCCAATTTGTTGGTTGCCGTTTTGTCCTATTGAGAGTGTCTTTTGCCTTACAGAAGACTTGCAATTTTATGAGGTCCCATTTGTTGATTCTTGATGTTAGAACATAAGCCATTGGTGTTCTATTCAGGAAATTTTTCCCTGTGCTGATGTGCTCAAGGATCTTCCCCACTTTCTCTTCTATTAGTTTCAGTGACTCTCCTTTTATGTGGAGATAGGTGATCGACTTGGACTTTATTATTGTAAAGGGAGATAGGAATGGATCGATTTCCATTCTTATACATGCTGACCTCCAGCTAAACCAGCACCATTTGTTGAAAATGTTGTCTTTTTCCACTGGATGGTTTTAGCTCTTTTATCAAAGATCAAGTGACCATAGGTGTGTGGGTTCATTTCTGGGTCTTCAATTCTGTTCCATTGACTAACCTGCCTGTCTCTGTACCAATACCACACAGTTTATAGCACTACTGCTCTGTAATACAGCTTGAAGTTAGCGATGGTGATTCCCCCAAAAGTTCTTTTATTGTTGAGAATAGTTTTCTCTATACTGGGTTTTTTGTTATTCCAGATGAATTTGCAAATTGCTCTTTCTAACACTATGAAGAATTGAGTTGGATTTCTGATGGGATTGCATTGAATCTATAGATTGCTTTCAGCAAGATGGCCATTTATACTATATTAATCCTGCCAATCCACATGCATGGGAGATTTTTCCATCTTGTGAAATTTTCTCCAAATTCTTTCTCCAGAAACTTGAAGTTCTTGTCATACATAGCTTTCAATGGCTTAGTTAGAGTCACACCAAGGAATTTTTTATTATTTTTGACTATTGTGAAAGGTGTTGCTTCCCTAATTTCTTTCTCAGTCTGTTAATCCTTTGAGTAGAGGAAGGCTAATGATTTGTTTAAGTTAATTTTATATCCAGTCACTTTGCTCAAATTGTTTATCAGATTAATGAGTTCTCTGATAGAATTTTTGGGATCACTTAAGTATACTATCATATCATCTGCAAATAGTGATATTTTGACTTCTTCCTTTCCAATTAGTATCCCTTTGATCACCTTTTATTGTAAATAAAATTGCTCTGGTTAGGATTTTGAGATCTATATTGAATAGGTAGGGAGAGAGTGGGCAGCCTTGTTTCATACCTGATTTTAGCAGGATTGCTTCAAGTTTCTCTCCATTAAGTTTGATGCTGGCTACTGGTTTGCTGTATATTGCTTTTACTATGCTTAGTAATGGCCTTGAATTTCTGATCTTTCCCAGACTTTTATCAGGAAAGAGTGTTGGATTTTGTCAAATGCTTTCTCAGCATCTAATGAAATGATCATGTGATTTTTTTTCATTGAGTTTGTATATATAGTAGGTTGCTTTGATGGAATTTGTATATTAAATCATTCCTGCATTCCTGGGATAAAGACTACTTGATCATGAGAGATGATTGTTTTGGTGTGTTCTTGGATTCAGTTTGTGAGAATTTTATTGAGCATTTTTGCATCGATATTCATAAGGGAAATTGGTCTGAAGTTCTCTGTCTTTGTTGTGTCTTTGTGTGGTTTAGTTATAAGCATAATTGTGGCTTTTTAGAACAAACTGAGTAGTGTTCCTTTTTTTTCTATTTTGTGGAATAGTTTGAAGAGTATTAGTATTAAGTCTTTGAAGGTCTGATAAAATTCTGCACTAAATCCATCTGGACCTGGGCTTTTTATGGTCGGGAGACTTTTAACGACTGCTTCTATTTCTTTAGGAGTTATAGGACTTTTTAGATGGTTTATCTGACCCTGATTTAACTTTAGTAACTTGTATCTAAAAATTTTCCATTTCATCCAGATTTTCAAGTTTTGGTGAGTATAAACTTTTGTAGCAGAATCTGATGATTTTTTGATTTACCTCAGTTTCTGTTATTATGCCTCCCTTTTCACTTCTGATTTTATTAATTTGGATACTGTCTTTGTGCCCTCGGGTAGTCTGGCTAAGGGTTTATCTATCTTGTTGATTTTTTCAAAGAACCAGTATCTGGTTTTGTTGATTCTTTGTATAGTTCTTTTTGTTTCTACTTTGTTGGTTTCAGCCCTGAGTTTGATTATTTCCTGTAGTCTAGTCCTATTGGGTGTATTTGCTTCTTTTTGTTCTACAGTTTTTAAATAAGCTGTCAAGCTGCTAGTGTATGCTCTCTCCAGTTTCTTTTTGTAGGCACTTAGAGCAATGAGTGTTCCTCTTAGCACTGCTTTCATTTTGTCCCTTAAGTTTGGGTATATTGCGCCTTCATTTTCATTGTATTTAAAAAAAATTCTTTAATTTCTTTATTTCTTCCTTGACCAAGTTATCATTGAGTAGAACACTGTTCTGCTTCTATGTGTATGTGGGATCTCTATTGTTTTTGCTGTTATTGAAGACCAGCCTTAGTCCATGGTAATCTGATAGGGTGCATGGGATTATTTCAATCTTCTTGTATCTGTTGAGGCCTGTTTTGTGACCAATTATATGGTAAATTTTGAATAAGGAACCAAGAGGTGTTCAGAAGAAGGTATATTCTTTTGTTTTAGAATGAAATGTTCTATAGATGTATGTTAAATCCATTTGGTTCATAATTTCTCTTAGTTTCACTGTGTCTCTGTTTACTTTCTGTTTCCATGACCTGTTCACTGATGAGAGTGTGATGGTGAAGTCTCCACTATTAATATGTGAGATACAGTGTGTGCTTTGAGCTTTAGTAAAGTTTCTTTTATGAATGTGGGTGCCTTTGCATTTGGAGCATAGATATTGAGAATTTACAGTTCATCTTGGTAGATTTTTCCTTTGATGAGTATGATGTGCTGTTATCTTTTTTGATAACTTGTGGTTGAAAGTTGATTTTATTTGATATTAGAATGGCTACTCCAGCTTTTTTTCTTGGGACCATTTGCTTGGAAATTGTTTTTCTAGTCTTTTACTCTGTGGAAGTTTCTGTCTTTGTCACTGAGATGTGTTTCCTGTTTGCAGCAAAATGTGGTTCCTGTTTATCTATCCAGTCTGTCACTCTATGGCTTTTTATTGGGGAATTGATATTAAGAGATATTAAGGAAAAGTGGTTGTTACTTCCTTTTCTTTTATTTTTGTTGTTAGAGGAAGAATTATGTTTGTGTAGCTACCTTCTTTTTGGTTTGTTAAAAGAAGGTTATTTTCTTGCTTTTTGAAGGATGTAGTTTCCCTCCTTGTGTTATAGTTTTCCATTTATTACCATTTATAGGGCTGGGTTGTGGAAAGATATTGTGTAAATTTGTTTTTTTCATGGAATATCTTGGTTTCTCCATCTACAGTAATTAAGAGGTTTGCTGGGTATAGTAGTCTGGGCTGGCATTTTTGTTCTCTTAGGGTCTGTATGAGGTCTTTTCAGGATCTTCTGTATGTTATATTCTTGGTGAAAAGTCTAGGGTACTTCGGATAGGTCTTCCTTTATATGTTACATGATCTTTTCCCCTTAATACTTTTAATATTCTTCCTTTAATTTTTGCATTTGGTATTTTGATTATTATGTAATGAGAGGAATTTCTTTTCTTGTCCAATTTATCTAAAGTTCTGTAAGCTTCTTCTATGTTCATGGACATCTCTTTAGGTTAGGGAAGTTTTCTTCTACAATTTTGTTGAAGATATTTACTGGCCCTTTAATTTGGGAACCTTTGCTCTCTTCTATACTCTATACCTATTATTAGGTTTGGTCTTCTCATTGTTTCCTGGATTTCCTGGATATTTTAGGTTAGGATTTTTTTTTTTTTTTTTTTTTTACATTTTACATTTTCTTTGACAGTTGTGTCAATATTTTCTATGGTATCTTCTGCATATGAGATTCTGTCTTCTATCTCTTGTATTCTGTTAGTGATGCTTGCATATATGACTCCTGATCTCTTTCCTAGGTTTTCTATCTCCAGAGTTGTTTCTCTTTGTGATTTTTTTTTATTGTTTCTTTTTCAAATAAAACAACAAAAATAAAGTACAAAATATCATTAAAAGATAGAATCATAGCAATCAGAGCTGGAGAGCATGTCTGAGTAAAGACTTTGGCTGTATTGTTGAAGACACCACATAAAAAAGAAAAATAGTGCAATACCTGATCTCAGCATATGTACTCAGGAGTTGATCCTTAGAGTTCACGGGCTAGAGACAGAACTGAAAAATAAACAGAGTTTAATGGATCTACTCAATTGAATTATACCTTATCTACAAAGTCTAAACAGGTCAGAATAGCATCATATGTGTTATCAGGTACATTTATCTTTTAAAACTGACAAATAAGTACAGATATTTTAATATAACAACAAAAGCACTTCATACCAAGTAATCCAGCCAACAAATGTAAATCAATACTATACAGTGGAAAAACAAATCCCAATGTCTTGAACCAAACTAAAAAGAATGCAGCATGTCCAACACAGCAAACCAGCAAAATTTTAATGTTGACAGTAAGCAAAGAAAACAAACAATAATCGAGAAATCAGAATAATAGCAGAATCATGAAAATCAATAAACATTTCTTAGTAGTAGTTTTTAATATTGATGGCCTCTGTTCACCAATAAAGAGGCACTGGTTAGTTTTTTGATCTTTGTTCCTATTTGAGCCACTTTGCTTCTTTAAATAAAAAAGTAAGTGTGCTTAAATAGTGGTATGTGTTTGTAAGTGCTCTTTCATCAACATTTGACAGTTAAAAGCAAGCATGAAGAATTTTAGTGTATTTTCAGAAAAGGGACCTCAAATTTATATAGATGTATGTCAGAAAGGGATGTGAATTCAACTGAGAAGTTATCAAATACAACTGAAATTTTAAAAATGCTAAAATTATCTGTTTTCTCTTAAAAATACACTTTACTTGCAAAGGCATCAACTGACTAAAATTCAAAATGTACAATACAATCTCTCAACTAATGGGAGCTACAAACAAACTCATGAAGCTGCTTTGTCACCTGATATGGGCACACTTCAAGCCAACCTTATCTGAATAAACCGAGCCCATTGAACATCAGTAAAGGAAACTACAATGCTAAATAAGCTATAATAGCTAAAAATACATATGTAGTAAATCCTTGGCTTCTCAATTCATAAAACAAATATTACTGTGCATAAAACCTTATTAGATTTGGATACACTAGTAATTGGTGATTTCAAGAATTTACTCTAATTGTTAGTTATGGTATGCAAACCTAAAACAAACAAAGAAAGCTGAGTTAAACTACACTAAAAAAGAAGTGGAAAATAGAAGTCAACATAATATTCTAATAATCCATAATAATCATTTGTAGACTAAACATTATTTTGAGAAGGTACATGGCACCTTCTCAAAAAATAGAGCCAATTCTGGGACACAAATAATGTCTTACTAAATTCAACATACATGAAATAATTTATTCTATATTATTATATTTTAGTGTAGTATTGCTACAGGTCAAGAGCAATAAAACCATAGAAACTACACAAATATCAGACAATGAATTGTAATAGGAATCAAAATACATTGAATGTTGAATAATAATAATGCATTTTTTAAAATACCAAAATACTGGTTTGATACTTTTCAAATGTGGTTTTGAAACTAAACCAAACCTCTAGAAATAAGTGAATATATGAATACATAAATAAAATTAAATTACTCTATATTCTATATTCTACAGTCCAATGTGAAGATATTTCCCTCAGTAAAATAATAGAAAAAATTTAACGAATTCCATTTCTCTCTCTCTCTCTCTCTCTCTCTCTCTCCCTCTCTGTGTGTGTGTGTGTGTATGTGAAACACAAAGAAAATGGTCTTAAAGGTAATTGGGACATACATATTTAAGTTATTTCTAAAGTATTAGATATTGTATGTCTATTTTACAATGGCCAAATATTAATATAAAATATGATGAAAAACAGTTTTTGTAATAATCAGAGAGAATAGTCTTAATGGTTAGTGGGCTTGCAATGCATTCATGAGTACAGGAGTTCAGATCACAACATTCACATAATAACAATTCAAAAATCCACACCCATGCCTGTAATCCCAGCTCTAACAACAGCATATATAGAATAACAAGGGTTTGGTGTCTTCCATACTATATCAGAGAATGTGAACCCTATGTTCAGGGAAAGACCAAGCCTCAAAGAAATAAGTGAACAAAGATAGAGTAGGATACCTGCTACTTTATTCTGGCCTCTGCTCATGCAAGCACATTTGTACTCATATGTTCTCATAAACACACACACACATACATACACACACACATACACATACACACACACACACACACACACACACACACACACACACAAATATATCTTGAGAGGTCATATCAATACTCTGAACCCTAAGTAAGCCTCCTACTTGTGATCCACCAACACTCACCCAGCCTACTATCAATAGTCCCTTTCTCACCACCACTATATCTTATCCACATGTCTGGTAGAAGCCATGTGCTCCACCAGAGACCACACCAGCACCCAGAATCCTAAGTAGACTATGCACTAACAGAGCACCCCCCAAACTCTCAATGCCTGCACAGTTCACTCCTGACAAAGCCTCCCCACTGCATTATCATATCCCTGGCTCCAACTCCTGTGGAAAACCCCTGACCTCATCACAGGCAATGCTGGCCTCTAGAAATCCAGCCCCTAAATCTAGTGGAAACCCCTGCTGGATGAGAGACTAGTAAGCCATCAGAAAGTTCAGCATACAGCTGGGGCAGAAACCCTCTATTCAACCATAGGGCACTGAGGCCAGTAGAGAAGAGAGGAAACAGAAACCAAAGAACAAAACACATATCCAACATAAATGATTTCAGAAATCATCACCTATACCTATAATCACCCCAAACCCACTTAGATGCTGGTGTAAAAACACAATTAACAACATCAAGGGACCATATGTCACCATCAGAGCTCAACCACCCTAAAACAGCAAGCTAAGAAATTGAAAAAATGTCATAGCAGTAACTTAATAGTATACCTGAAAGCTCTAGAACAAATGAACACACATACCCAAGAAGAGTAGATGGTAGGAAATACACAAACTGAGGGCTTAAAACAATAAAATAGAAATAAAGAGAACAATATAAAGAATCAATGAAACAAAGAATTGGTTTTCTGAAAAAATCAAAAAGACGGATAAACTCTTAGCCAAACTAACTAAAGATGTAAATGTAACTTTTGTTTGCCAGATTGTCATCTCTGAAGCTTACTGATGAATAAGCTCACACTTTCTAGTTAATTCTGAACTCTAGCTGGCTGGTTGAACTCATCTTTTCCAGCTCCAAAATCCTTTCCATGCTGACTGTTTCAACCTAGTTTCTTTCTGAATTGCTCTACTTGAAAAACTTTGAATTCCATGAACTGAACTCCTCTGTGCCCCTAACTCATTTTGTGCTTCTCCCAAGTAGCCTCATAAAACTGGCTTCTCTCGGTTTCTGACTGAATTTTTCTGCTTGGTCTCAATTTTACTGAAAATTTTTCCAATCTTCTGGCTCCTTCTCTTTAGGATGGTGAAAGGTAGGCTTGTTCCAGGTTAAGCTAAGGTTTAAAACTCCGATGACTCTGAAGGGAAGTTAGGTGTTTTGCCTGGTTCTAAACACCAGGCCCCTGTCATTAGCCGCAGATCCCCATAGATTTGTGGCCTTCAATCATGTAAGGTCAATACCCCAAGCCCCTCCACAGGTAGAGGACATGATTTGTGGTCAAGACAGATCTCCATATTAATGAGGTACCTAAAGGCCTGGATGACTTAGCTGATAAACTCTCCTTTCCAGACACTCCTTCTTGCAAAAGGTATTTAACCTCAGGCCTGCCCTGAGAACAGGGTATGGTTTTACTCATCTACTTTCTGCCATGACAATAAATGCATTAAAATCATGGACTGCCTTTTTTCATTGGGATTTGCTGTAGGGAGCCATGGAGAAGGCCTTTGCCTATAGAGCTGCCATCTAATCTCCCATAGGAGGCCTCTCTGTGCACCCAGCCACAGCTGCAACCAAGCCAAGCCCAAGCTCAAGACTGCCACCCTCTGAGCCAAGAACTCTCCCAGAGGGACCAGTTGGAGCTCTCCCTCTTTTCCCCTCGGCCCAAGGCTAGAGCCAGTCTGCAGGGGTGGGTGGGGTCCATTCTGCAGCTCCTAGCAGCATCTGGGTGTCCAAGAGCCTAAGAACCAGATAGCCTGGGCCTCCTTGCATGCCTGGGGCTCCAGCCAGCTCCAGCTGTCCTGCGCCTCAAAATATGTTTCACCACCACCAGAGCTGTGTCCTGAAGCTTCCCTACAGCCCAACACACACCTGGTGACAGTGTAGGGTAAGCACAGTCAACTCCCATGTCCTGCCTCCCTGAGTAGCCAAGCCCCATAGCAGAGCAGACACAAGACCCTACAACCCTACACTTCTCATGCTTACTTGTTCTATCTTCACCTACAACCTTGTCTTTGTAAAACTGTCCTGGTAAAACTGCCTCCTCTCTCTCTCTCTCTCTCTCTCTCTCTCTCTCTCTCTCCTCTTTTTCTCATGAGAGTTGGACATTTTCTATCTCTAACTTGTTCTGTAAAATCTTTCTCTGGTTTGTCATTTTATCTACCTTTCAGTTAGACTGTACTTTGAAACATAGCTGCTCCCATCTATCTTTACCTTCATTGTTATAGACTGTAGGTATGTTCTAAGGGTGCATCTCTGTTACAGCCAGAGGGATTAAAGATATGTGGCATGCCTGCATTCCTGCTAAATAACACAGACCTGGGTCTGTGGATCTGATCCTTTGCCAGAACAGTCATATTGGTGGATTAAAATTTCTCTACCTAATTAACAAGATCAGAAGTAAAATTGAGAAATAATTAGATCATATTTCAAAAACCTGTACTCCACAAAATTAGAAAATCTAAAAGAAGTTGATAATTTTCTCCATAGATACTACATATCAGACTTAAACCAAGATCAAGTAAACAGTTTAAGCAGAATTATAACCACTAAGGAAATAGAATCAGTCAATAAAATTCTACCCTGCCCTTAAATTCTCAGAAACAGATGGTTTTAGTGCAGAATTGTACTATATTTAAAAGAAGATCTTATGTCAATATTCCTCAAGTAATTCTATAAAATACAATAGGATCACTGTCAAATTCATTGTATGAGATCATAGTCATCCTGATACTTAATCCACACAACAATATTCAACAATGGAAGGGAACTTCAGACCAATTTACCTCATGAAGGTTGATACAAAATACTTAATACAATTCCTGCAAACCAGATCCAAGAACACATCAAAAAGTTTATCCACCATGGCCTTCATCCCAGAGGTGTAAGGATGGCTCAACATAAATAAGTGTATCAATATAATGCACCATGTACGAAAACTGGAAAAAAAACCCTACAGGATCATCTCATTAGATGTTGAAAGGGCCTTTGACAAAGTTAACACACTTTCCTAATAAAAATTTTAGAAAGATTATAGATCCATGGGACATAACAAACTATAAGAAAAATAATTCAAAAAAGCCAATAACCAACATCAAATTAATTAGAGACAAATTCAAAGAAATTCCACTAACTTTAGAAACAAGACAAGGCTGTCCACTCTTAAATATATATTCAATATAGTAATTGATATTCTAGATAGAACAATAATTCAACTGAAGGAGATCAAGTGGATAAATGTTGAAAGGAAAGACATGAAAGTATCACTATTTGCAGATAATATGATAGTATACATAAGTGACCTCGAAAATTATACCAGGGAATACCTCTAGCTGATAAACACCTCTAGTAAAGTAGCTAGATATAAGAATAATTTAAGAAATCAGTACATAATGACAAACCGGCTGAGAAAATATCAGAGAAAGAACATTTTCAAAATAGCCACAAATAAAAAAAAATGTATCTTGGGTATAACTCTAACAAAGCAAGCAAAATACCATTTTGAGAAAACTCACAAGTCTTTGAAGAAAGAAACTGAGAAAGATATCAGAATATGAAAAGATCTCTCAAGCTCAAGAATCAGTAGGATTAACACAGTAAAAATGACCATCCTACCAAAAACAATCTACAAATTCAATGCAAATCCCAACAAAATTTCAACACAAAACTGTACAGTCTTTGAAAGAACAATACTAAACTTCATATGGAAAAGCAAAATCCCAGGCTTGCTAAAATAATCCTGTATAATAAAACAACATCCAAAAGTATCATTACCCCTGATTTAAAGCTATACTACAGAGCTGTAGTAATAAAAACATCATTATATTGGCATAAAAACAAATAGATTGATCAATAAAATCCAATCATAGTCATAGACATAAATTCACACACCTATATCACCCTATTTTGATAAAGATGCAAGAAATATACAATGAGGAAAAGAAAACAGCTCCAATAAATGGTGCTGCTCTAACTAGATGTCCATGTGTAGAGGAATGCAAATAGATCAATATCTATTACCTTGCACAAAACTCGAGTACAACTGGATCAATATCCTCAACATAAAATCACATACACTGAACCTAATAAAAGTGAAAGGAGGAATAACCTTAAATGCATTGGCATAGAAACCAACTTCCTGAACAGAACACCAATAGCTCAGCCACTAAGAAAAACAATCATGGAACCTCATGAAACTGAAAAGCTTCTGAAAGGCAACAGACAGAATCTGTAAGGCAGAGGACAAAACAACAGCCAACAAAATGGGAAAAAGATTTTCATCAGTTACATATCTTACTAATAAGAGCTAATAAGAAAGTGAGCATCAACAAACCAAAGAATCCCATTTTTAAAAAAATGGAGTACAGATCTTAACAGAGAATTCCCAGTAGAGGAATCTCAGAAGACCAGAAGCATTTGAAGAAATGTTCAACCTTCTTAGACATCAGGGAAACACAAATCAAAATGACTTTGAAATTTCATCTTACACTTGTCAGAATGTCTAAGAACAAAAACATAATGACAGTTCATGCTGTTGAGAATGTGGATTAAGGGAACACTCCTCCATTGCTGGTTGCTGGTGGGAATGCTAAATAACCAGGATGTGTGGGGGTAGGGGTGATGCATGCATCTTCTTGGGAAGAGGGAATAGAATAGAGTTTTCAAATGGATTGGGAAGGGTGGGAATAGAAACAGTATTGATCAGGTAACAGGGGACAAGAAAGAGTGCTAGGAGAGACTACTGGATTTGGAGGGCATTAGGAGACAATGTAGAAACCCACGGGGAACTTTCAGGAATCAAACTTAGTAACCGTAGTTAAGTCTCCTAGTAATAGGGTATACAGAGCCCCAAACTAGCCATTTTCTATTATCATTCAAGGCTCCCAGATGTGAGACTGGGACATCAACCAAACCACAAATCTTTTGATCTACAATCTATCCATCCTGCAAGATGTGCTGGGGCAAGGTGGCAAAGAACTTGTGGGAGTGGTCCAACTTGTGACCCACATCACTAGGGGAGAGTCCATACATGTGTAGATAGCTAGGAAGAAGAAGCTGGGAATCCTAGGGACCCAAAATAGAACCAAATAATAATGGCAAAAAAGAAAAGAAAAAAAGGCAATGAAATGATTCCTAATGATATTCTGCTATACTCAGATCAGTGCCTAGCACATTATCATCAGAAAGGCATCATCTAGCAACTGATGGAAGACACGGCAAAAATCTACTACAAAACATTAGGTGAAGCCATGGAATCCACACTGAACAAGCAGGGAAAAGGATTCTAGGAGCCAGAGTGGTTGAGACACCATGAGAACATGATACATAGAATCAACTAGGAAAGGCTCACAGGGGAACACAGAGACTGAAATGACAATCAAAGATGTAGCTGAATTAGTTAATCTACTCTGAACTCTGGGTGGAGGTGGGTCAGGTCAAGCATGTGCTGCCCTAGCACATAGAGCTCTCTGGATTCTCCAATGAAAGGCACACACCCCACACACACACAACACACACACACACACAAGTTAATTTATATATCCTTGACTAGGCCTATTGCATTGTTTTGCTAACCTAAGCCTACACCTGAACTCTTCTAGTCACAACTAGAAACAGGTTTTTCCAGTAAACAACACAATGATCAACTAGGGTTTATCCCAGGAATGCAGGGATGGTTCAGTATATGAAAATCCTTTAATGCAATCAACTATATAAAGAAACTGAAAGATAAAAATCACATGATCATCTCACTAGATACTGAGAAAGCACTTGACAAAATTCAACACCCCTTCATGGTAAAAATCTTGGAAAGATCAGGAATTCAAGGCCCATAACTAAACATAGTAAAAGCAATATACAGCAAACCAGTAGCCAGCACCAAACGAAATGGAGAGAAACTTGAAGCAATCCCACTAAAATCCAGAACTAGACAATGCTGCCGACTCTCTTCTTACCTATTCAATATAGTTCACATTGAGTTCATGAAATAGAAGATTATTTTAGGTGAGTCAGACTTGAGTAGATGCCCTTCTTAACAAAAGGTAGAGATAATAGAAACTTGTCTTCTGGCTTTAAAGAAGTCAAGCCTTTTCATTTATGTAACTCCAAGGAAATTAATTCAGTCAAAACCTATACTGGCTTGAGAAAGAACCCTGAACCTCACCTAACACAACTGCTAAAGCTCTGATTTTAGTGAAATTTTGTTTGATGATAAAACCTCCAACAAAAGCTCCAACTATGTTGTTCCAAGACTCTTGACTAGGGAAAATGTAAGATGTTCAATTCCTCACTTATTAATAATAGAGAAGTAATTTAACATCTGTATTATACTATAATTATACAATATACCTATGTGAATACATAAACATATTGTTTTGGAAGTCTTTCTCTATTGGTTTAAAGCATTTTGGGGGGTATATGTTCTGCTAATTCAGTATTGTAATATTTTGACTTTACTCTGTTTGGTCTACTATAGAAAAATATATGTATATGAATAGGATTATAAACATATTTTTTTCTCATAGCTATGGCAATTACAAACACAAAAGTCAGGGTGCCTGCAGATTTGTAGGGCTTGCTTTGTGGTCCATAATGAGTTCTGCTAAGGTATAAGGACAAGCAAGTTCTCCTGTAGAAGAATTTAATCCAGCAACCTGACTGCTCTGGCAAGGGATCACATCTAATTACCTTCTAGGTCTGTGTGATCTGGCTGGATTGTAGACACACCATACATACCTTTAATTCTTCTTGCTGTAACACAAACACACCCTTAGTACATACCTTTAATCTCAAACAATGAAAGTATGTAGCTTATAGAAAAAAATCAGCCATGTCTGAAAGTGACATCTATTTGAGGGTCAAACTGACAAATCCAACAAAGACTTAACAGAATGAGTCATATATAGGATATGTCCAACTTGCAGAAAACAGCACAGGAAAGATAAGCTACTTGAGAGAATAGCACAGAGTAAGTCAGAAGTGGAATACAGTTCAGTATCTAGAATTTAGAGGCAGTTTTTCCAAGCAGAGCATTTCAGTGAAAAGCCAAGAGAAGACTGAATCAGTCACCTTGGAGAGGAGTTCTGAGCCAGAACAGCTGAGTTAACCCAGCTAGTCAGAGTTCAGGAAGAACTAGAAAGGATGAGATTATTCAGTAGTAAGCCTGCAAGAGGAAAATTACAACTGACAAAAATTACTTTTACACTCTCCATATCTACTGTCAGAAGGATTCTCATATTC
This sequence comes from Mastomys natalensis, assembly GCA_021653895.1. NCBI lineage: Eukaryota > Metazoa > Chordata > Mammalia > Rodentia > Muridae > Mastomys > Mastomys natalensis. Next base: position 109,823 of record JAJTUV010001417.1, on the reverse strand, counting down.
AATAGGGGAAGCCCTCAAGCCTTAATCACATCTCAAAAAGTGTTCCAAATACCATTAGGTTGGGAATAATGTTTTGACCTATGACTTTGAGAGGACACATTCAAATTATGAACTTTTATACCAACCCATGTCCAGATATTTGTTTGCATTATCACTTACTTTAAGTTTTGCTTTTCTCTTTTGCTTTTGAGTTAATGTTTAATAAACAACACAATAATCAAAATGTACAGTTATTTCTAGATCTACCAAACAAATTTTATTATATATATATAGTGTCAGAAATTCATAGTCTATGTGGTAGAAACATACCAGTTATTCACATATTGGTGGTATTTAGTGTTTGTTTCTACTTTTGGTGTCAATGGATTTTTCTATGTAGTTCAAGATGACCTAGGATGCTCTATATTGATCAGGCTAGCCTTCAACTCTTATAAATTCTCTTGCCTCAGTGTCCTGAGTACTAAGGTAACTTAATATGCCACTATATCAGACTTGTTGATGGTACTCAGATATGGGGACTAGATATTTAAGATTCCATAAAATCATCATAATGACATCCTACAAAGGACTGGTTTCTTTGTAATGACAGAAGAAACTAAATGTGCTTTTATATCTCCTCTATCCCAACATTATAATGTATTAAAAGCAACTGTGTCTAATGTGTTCTCACATGCAGGTGCTGAGTTCAATGTGATGTTGTCCCCTTCTGCTGCATGATTCAGGTCATAATAAAATCATCTTTTTATATACCAAGTCAAAGACTTTATTATTGTCTAGTAAAGTCAAAGTATAACACTTATGGTACATGGATATTATGTGAACTTTAAATCATGTTGTCCATAAAGTTATGGAGGGTTCACCAATAAGAGGAGAGAAGTGGGAAGGGGAAGGAAGAAGGGAGGTAAAGAGAGAAGGGAAGAAGAGGAAGGGACAGGTAAAGAAAATTGGGGAGGGAAAAGAGATGAGAGGTTAAGAAGTGGGAAAGGAGTTAAAAGGAAAGGAAGCAAGAGGTATGGATGAGAGAGGGAAGAGAGGAGAGGGGAGGGAATGGGAGGGGAGCAGAGGGGAGGGGAGGGGAAGGTAGGGTAGGAAAGGAATGTGAGCATCTACCACACAGCTAGGAGAGACAATGCACAGATCCCTGGCTGTACTCTGGAACCATTAGTATCTTGACCTTGGCCTTGTGTCTTACAGAACTTCACCATGTTTCTGAAATTTAAGACAATTATTAATGTAAAGTAATGTAAGTAAATGTATATACATAAACTGGGAAAATTATAAAATTAAGAACAAATAAATGAGTAAATACATCACAGCAAAGGGGCAACCATGAATAATGGAATCAGTTAAATATGGAAATTCTTTAAATTATTTTGGAAATATAGTTACATAATATAATGCAAGTATCAAAATTCTGACTTGAAAGAAATTATGTAAAACAATATATGCATGAAAATGAAACTGATAACTCAAATGCTTTATCAAATTAAGTACCTTTGGAATGTTTGCACTTGAATCAGAAAAGAAATTAAGTATGATTACATAAATATAAAATGTAAACTTTTCTTTCGAGAACTAGACTGCCTAAACACAAGATGACTAAACTTGTGATAAAATTCATGGTCATGTGAACTGTACTTTGATATTTAAAAGACACTGAAAATTTAATAGGTTGGACAACTGAGATATTTTAAGCCATAAGTTCATTTTAGTAATCTAGGAATAAAGTCGTAAGATTTAAAGATTGGGCTTTGAAATTATTTTAAGTGATAATACATAACTGAATGTATAAACATTCATTTCATACATATTTTATATAGTACAATTAACACTTATTTACCAAATTCTTTATAATAATGAGTATATTAGATACTTCTAAATATTTACCACCTTCAACCTAAAAATCAAATAATCAACAACAGTGAAAAACTGCACACTTGTTGGAACTCAGGTTCAGTATTGCTGCTTTGTGCTATGTATTTCCCTGACTAAGATGTGGTTTATTTGAAATGGAAAAATATATGGTCAGAGTTGTGTACATTCTGCTTAAAAAAATGAAGCAAGTTAGCTCAATTATTTCTCCCTACCTATTTAATTCTCTTTTAATGAAGTAACTATATTATTAAGTTCAAGTTTGCCTTAGCTATGTTTCCTGATTCTGTGATATCTTTTGTAATATAACTCGATTCATGTGACATTCCCCAGTGACACTAACTTATTTCTGTAGTAGCAATATTGTGCTCTTTCAGAGCTCAGCCAGTAACCTGAAACTCTTGCTCTAAGTCTGTTCTAAATATTAGCACTGCAGAAAGCTCAATATGTAACAAACTGAAAAAGTTCAGAACATTTTTATTTTTTTTTTAGCCCTGGAGGAATTCTAAGAATCTTCTCCCTCTGTGCTTAAACCAAGGAACAAAAATTGGTGGGATACTCATAATTTTGGTGAACAAGAAATTAGAATATAGTCTGTAAGTTTTGCTCTTGACAACATGACAGGAAATTTATTTTATTTTATTGGTAAATTATTTGGCATCACAGCTTTTAAAAGAACACAACTATAATTGATGCAACTTAAGTAGTGCTTACAGGACAATTATTATTAAAGGTTTGTTTGATACATGAGATAACATTTATTGGAGTTTTATATTAAGCAACCTAGTCATATCTTTGTTATGAGTTTAGTCATTTTATTAAGTAAATATAAAAAAGAGACATGATTAAGCTTATTAAACTTTGTGGGTTAATTCAATGCTCACCTCAATAGAGAGAGCAAAGAACTTTTCAATAAAAGACTTCTCAACAGTGCTTATTTCACAGAACAGGGTCCTGCACACACTGCACATTACTGTATTACCGAGCTACATTGCTAGCTCTTAATAGAAAAATGAGGAGACAAATGTAGCAAAAAGCTAATTGAACATTAATGAGCAATAGGAATGGTTGAATTTCCACTATGTTCATTCTGCTGCTATTTCACTGACCCAGATGCAACACAAAAGAAATATTCTGTGTTCACTGTAAGATTATTTCTCTATTTGATAATCTTTTACAATCCTAACAATACCGACAGAGTCAATGTTCAAAGCTTGTATTCTCACTTCAGTGAAAGCTTGAGATATGATATTCATACTGGCTATTAATTATAATTAAATAATAATGATTTATTTCTATACTTGCATCATTCTTCTGTGCCTTTTATTTTAATCACATTTGATTTGTCAGTGGAATTATTTCCGTTTACTTATTAATGGCTTACTATTTCCAATGAATAATCTTTTTAACCATTCAAACCATTATTATAATTAGCTATTTGATATGGACTGAAAGGAAAAATTTAGTAATATATTCATTCATTCTTTAGAATTCCATACACCATATTTTGATAACATTTACTCCTTTACCCTAGTTCTTATATCCACCTCAACTTCTCTACCTACCCAATGGCTCTTTCTCTCCTTTTTGATTCATAATTTTTATTAAATATCTACCAAGTTACCCAAATATTCTTGGTAGTGAGGCCTGTTCTAGAACCTGGCACAACTTTAAAGAAAACTGAATCTCTACTTGTAGCAGCTAAATATTAAGAATAGCTCCTGAGTTATGGTTTCTGCTAGTAAAATAAACATCATGACAAAAGCAGAACAAGAGGAAAGAGGAGTATTTTGTTTTGTTTTTCATTTGTTTTGTTTGTTTGGCTAGTGGTTTGTTTTTTGTTTTGGTTTTTAGAGACAGGGTTATTCCGTGTAGCCCTGGCTCTCATGGAACTCTCTCTGTAGACCAGGCTGGCCTCAACTCAAAGATCCATTTTCCTCTGCCTCCTGAGTGCTGCCATTAAAGACATGCACTACCTCCTGTTTCAATCACACTTCTATGTCACTATAAATTCTCCAAGGAAATCAAGAACACAAAGCAGGAACCGTGAGGAAGGATCTGATGCATAGGCCATAGAATACTATTGACTGCTCCTCATGACTTGCTCAGTCTGCCTTCTTATAACATCTAGAGCCACCAGCACAATAATGGCACTGCCCAGAATGATCTGGGCCATCCAACAATAGTTATCAATCCAGAAAACAGCCTTTTCCATTGTCCAATATTCTCAACTAATATTCCATCTTCTTTAAGGACTCTAGATTGACATAGTAACATAAAGCTGGCCAGTATAATTGACCCTTTGTAAACTTCATGCACAAATACACCACTTGTATATGATACCTGTTTCTTTCTTATTCATCCCAAGAACTTATTTTAATACTGAAATTAAAATATAAAACTGAACTATATTTAGAAGTTCAATTTCCTTGAGACATCCAAAGTATCTTTTACAGTTGAAGCCTCTCTAAAAGATCCAGAGTATCCAGAAAACTGTGGTCTTCATAAAAGTTCATGCTCTTACTAAAATTGCAATGTTTCTCTAAAATATGCATGGTCATATATCTGTAGGTTTGAGTAAAATCAAAATAAATTAAAAACATCTTATTCCAAACTAGAACAACAAGGACATGGTCACAATATACTCAGAGCAAGGACAAAGTTGAGTGTATAAAGTTACATTTTTGACATCTCTGGCCCACTTTTGGTCCTTTGGGTTCCCAGGGCTTCATTTCTCCAGTTCTGCTGTATGCAGCCCACAACAGCTTTTCTTGAAGCATCATGGTTAATCCACTGCACTGTTCTGGTCCTTGATGATGGTACTAACAGCTCAAAAATTCTGTGGTCTCAGCAACTAGCCTTCACCATCATCAACAATGTCTCCTGAGATTTCTTTAGGGATTCTGACACTGCTACATGGTGTCAAAGGCCTCAACTTCTATCTACAACTCCCTCAAGCTTAGCCTTCTACTGCAACTGAGGATATCGTCAATGGCCTTTCTAAGCTCCCCGTTCAGGTATTTCAGGTCTACCATGCAATGTTAAGTATAATCTGCTCTCCATGACCCCTCTACGACTTCAAAGTCAATTCCACCTGAGTGATCTCTTACATATACTGCCTTTGGCTGTCAGTGTAACAGGTAGCTTCAACCCACACCGAACCACAACTTCTGTGTGATGAATTTAAGGAAATAATCCCCTAGAAGTTCATCTCATTGGTGCTTCCCTCCTTTTAATCACCACTGTTTTCTCAGATCCGGATGGCCAGCACTTGTTCCCCCAGCAAAGTAAAGGTTTCATCTTTATGTTTCTGTTCTCCTCTAGATCAGAGCCCATTCTTCATCCCCAGCTGACTAGACATCATAGATCACCTACAACACATCACCTAACCTGGCTGAAGTCTTTTCTCCCCACTGAAACTTCCCAAGCCAGGTCTTTTGCAAACATCTGCATTTCTGTCAGCAATATATTCAAAGGTCCAGTAGAGCAGCACACTAAACTCTAACTACTCCAAAGTCATCTTCAGGCCAAAGTCCTAAAAGATCACCTGCTAAAGCCCAGCCTCAGCTTGGCAAGGAGTTCTGAGAAAGGGATGTCTGGGATCAGTGAAACTAACTAGCCCACCTTTAGCATCTGCTGCATAACAGGATCTGAAGGAGTCAGCAGAAAATCTTCCCTTTGAGCAAGTCTCTCCCCCGTAGTGTAGAAGGCACGGAGAATATCACATAGTGCTGGAAAGTTCCTGTATTTTCCTGTTCCTCCCAAGGCAAAATGGCTGTGCTTTGGGCAACACTGGAGGAATGTCTCACACCATAAAGTCTAGAAAGAGTAGACAGAGTCGGCCAATTTTCAGGACCATCTTTGTCATCTATGCGAGACATCTACTCCAGTATCCAAAAGGCTTCGGTAAGTTTTCCATTTATCGTTATTTCCTTGAAAAGCCCACTTTTCTTTACTTCTTCCACTCAAAACACTAGATTACTTGAACCAAAATGTCCCTCTCTTCTGACCTGGTTTGTATTGACTGACTCCTAACACATAATGCAACAACATTTGTGCAACTCTCTGACCTGCATGAATCTGTACTGATTTGTGTGCAGCTGCAACGGGATATTTATCTTTCTTGTGTAGGCCGTCAATAACTCCTGGAATTACATGTATCAATTGTAGAAAGATAGAATGCCTGCCTAAAGTTAGCCTCACTGGGTCTGTGGCCAATGGACCATGCACCCCGTGGGCGCAGTCACTGGTGGAGAATCAGGAGTTAATATGACTGAAGCAGTAGAACTGAGGTTCAATCATGTGCATTCTGGGGTGGCTAGACATAGGGAGTTGGCTGACATCCTTGGTTGACTGGAGCAAAATGATTCATGTTGGTCCCCATTTTTGAGGGCCCAGGGACTGGGCCCCTTGAAGATTTCCCTGCTGAGGACAATTCCCTTTAAAAGGGATTTTTGTGAAATTTAGATCTTCACTCTCTGTGTCAATGGCAGCCTTTCTGGCAGTGTGGGCATAATATAACTGGAGGGGCAGTTCCTGTTCAACCCATAGCACTCTGTTACCCTGGTGCTTTCCCACATTGACAATGAGGGCATTGACAGCTTTTGGACTGTCCAGAGTTGGAAAAGGGCCAGAGCTTGGATATTTATTTTTAGCCCTCCTCCTCCTTTTTGAAATGAGGAAAGACCCTGCAAAACTGCCTCCATTGCAAGCCCCTACACTGGGAAGGGTTTAAAGTCAGCACAGAGGCAGACAAAATCTATAGTACTTCACAACAGTTGATCATCCTGTTGGGTGGCTTCTGGGGCTGCATCACCCAGCCTTGCATGAGACTGTTTTCTAGGTTTCCTTTTCTTTCTAACCTTGATTTTCCAAGTAGTGCTTGTTAAAAGAGGAGGCAACTTCACATTAAGATACCTAACGGCTTCTTCAAAATCAAGAGCATTGCTGAAATCAAGCAGCTTGTCTTCCAATTCAGTTTTTAAGGTCTGCCTAATTGTACTCCACAAAGAGCATGCTTAGACATTTCTTCACCCTGTGAACCTGTACCCCCTTGCAAAGTTCTTTACAGACCTTATGGCATGTACCAGAGCTCAATGACCCATGCACTAACTTTCTGTGTAAACTCAAAGAAATCTTGCAAAAACCTAGTATACATCTTGGTGACTTTCTTACTAACTGCTTATTTTTGAAATCTTAATATACATTTTTCTGCATTTTAAATTTGCTTGATACATTTTTATTTACCAACTCTTCACTCTGTGGCCACCCTCTATCTCAAATGGCAGGGGAAGTGGGGGTAGGGAGGTAGGTCCTGACACCATAAGTGAAATTCATTCCAAACAGAACTTGCCTTCTTTCAATCCCTATTCCAGGTGTCATCTGCCAGCATCCAGCCTTGACTTGATCGGGTGTCCTGAGGAAGGGATCTGTGGGAGCATCAAAACAAAGGACTCAAAGTCAAATTATGGATTACAAGCAGATGGCCTATGTCTTCCTGGAGATGGCTTCCTAGACAGCTATCTATAGATGGCTCTTGACTCTATTGTCTGCTCAAGACAACTTTCTTTTGAGACAGCTCTGCCTGGTTGAGACAGTTAGCTTTCACCTTGAGATTGCTCTCAAGGGTTGAGACAGCGCTCTCTCAGCTAGTAAAAATCCTAAAAGCTCTTGAATAGCTCATGGGTTTTCTATCCAGAGTCAGAAAATAAAATTTTTTTTGGATTTTTTGACCATGTCAGAAATCCTGTTAGAAAAAATTCTAAAAGTAATTCTTTGGTTTGCTGAGTTCTCTAAGTAATTCTTGGGATTTCCATCCAATGGTAAGAAATCCTGTTAGAAAAAAATTCTTGAAGAGCTGTTTTCAATTTCTAGAGAGCCTCTTGCTAGGAAAATTCTAAGGAAAGAACTGCTATTATTGAACTTTAAGATCCAAAACCAGGGGACGTGCTCCCACAGAACACACAGACGGGACTCACTGCAATAACATGAGATTTAATGATACCAGTGCACTAGGACTCTCTCGCATGCAGGCAAGAGAGCCCTGAACAAAAGCTGGGAGCAGTTTTTGTACAGAGTTCAGGAGGGAAACCACAAAGTCTGACCTATCTAGGTTTGGTCTCTAGGTGACTCAAATTATGACAAGGAGTGTCCTGAAATGTGTCTGTGTGCTCTGGACCTTCCTCACCTACAGGAGGGTTCCCTCCCCTGTGGTTTGAGGAATGTTAATCAGCCTCTCTCTTCTTCCTCTGAAAGTTAATCTAGCAAGTGTCCTCTGACTAAGGAATGTGCCCCTCCCAGGATGTGCCCCAGAAATTCAGAAATCTGCCTGCCTTTGTTAATCACGACATTAAGATAGCTGGGTGGGACTCCCACACTGAAATTACCATTCCTACTGCACTTGGGCCTTGACCTGAACTTCCTGTGTCCCAGGCTGTCCTTGAATTTAGGAATCTGCCTGCCTTTGTATCTTTCTGACAAGCTGGCTCTTAGTGCATCTGCCTCTGTTCCTTTACATCTGTGAAGCTCCTTATACAATTCATATTGCATTCTTATAATTTGCATACTGAGAAATTATATATTTTGAACATATGTTTTTAGGATTCTTTCTCACAGCCTTAAGGGCTGTCCTGTAGGTCATATCATTCTACCATTTTGCTGAGTGCCAGATATACCCTTGCCTCTTGAACTCATGCTGTCTCTGACTACCATGGAATCATTAACATTGTCAGAGGACATTCCTAGTAGGAGGATTATGAAATATGTACACTATTTTATAAACAAGCCTTATGCCCCAGCAACCATAAACACTTGTGGAGGCCCATGCCCTGTGGTCTCTGTTCTAGGGGAAGAAATCATGTCATTCTGTGCCTACCATGACCATGATAGATTCAGTAACCACCCACAGTTCTTTTTAATGCCTGGAAGGTCCTTTCACATCACTACCTTCCTGATACCAATTTCTGTGTCACTTAGAGTTTTTATTGCTGTGATTAACAGTGATGTGGAAGTGTTAGCCAAATAAATGCTTTTCTCCCCAACTAGTTTTTTGATTGTGGTTTTTGGTCACAGCAATAGAAACCTGACTGGGGAAACTCCACAAGTGATTATTTGCTTATATTTGTTCATCACCTGAATGTTTTATGATTTTGAAAAACCTTCATTATGAATTAAATATGAATTATGAGCTTTTCCTAATTTAATATTGACCAAAAGAATAATGATTTTTTAACATAAAGGCAATTAAAATATGTAAAATTAAAAAGATGAAAACTATAGAAAATCTCATCAAATGTAAAAGGGAAAATGAAGAGTATGGAAGCTTAAACAGATTACAGCTTAAAAATCTCTCTTACAATTAACTTAATGCTACCAACTATCAAATGGTACAAAAGAGATAATGGCTAGATATTTTCTATGAGAGACACTCTTTAATTTTCTTACATTTTGGCCGGGCGGTGGTGGCGCATGCCTTTAATCCCAGCACTCGGAAGGCAGAGGCAGGCGGATTTCTGAGTTCGAGGCCAGCCTGGTCTACAGAGTGAGTTCCAGAACAGCCCGGGCTACAGAGAGAAACCCTGTCTCGAAAAACAAACAAACAAAAAAATTTTTCTTACATTTTGTCCTATTTTAATTAGAAAATTTTGAACATTCACATGTGAAGGTTCTGTGTCTTAATGTATTGGGAGTAGTAATTTACTAATGGTTATTTTTATCCTTGGAAGTTAATCTACTTCTTATGGGAAAATTTGTCTATTTATTGACAATGTGCTTTTATCAATACTGGCTTTTCATGTCAAACCTACTTTTAAATATTTGTATTACTTGATTCACGCAGCTGCTATTTTATAACCTCTGGAGAAAGGCAGAGTATAAAATGCAAACATTCATGAGTAGGTGGACTTCACTAACCATATTAAGTAGAAATATACTATGATTCCAGAGTTAAAATCAGTTCACAATGTATTTCTTCTCTAAAACACACATAAAGGGATTAGACAATAGTAACATATACTGAGAACCAACATTGTTTTAAGTTCTTTAATATGCTAAAATTTTTACTTCCTGTAACAACCCAGTGAAATTAATAAGACTGATGTCACCCAATTACATATGATGAAACAGAATTTCTGTAAATGTGATTGGCAACCTTACATGACTATAAAGGGTACATATTAGCCTGAACCCAGGCAGAAGCTCTGTGAGATCCAGTTTGTGTTCATTGGTTCATGAAGCTGTTGTGACATGTGTAATCCATTCTGCCTCTGTTAAGATAATGGAAAAGAGTCATCAATTGACTAAATAGACTCCAACTATCAAAAAGAAAAAAAAAAATTCACTTCCTATTTGGCCAGAAACTAGAAACTAGGTAACCAAAAGACCTAGGATAGGACCTACATCTTGATCACTGACCAAATGATGATGATGATGATGTGGTGGTGGTGGTGGTGGGGGTGGTGGTGGTATTGTTGGTGGTGATGATATTCTGTTATACTCATAGATAGGTGCCTAGCCCAGTCATCATCACAGACATTTCATCCAGTAACTTATGGGACCAGAGAGTAAATACATCTTGCTAATGGGAGTGTCCAGGAAGGGAAACTTATTGGCTAAACCCTTGGGCTGGCCCACCTCGATACCTCATTGGTATAGAGAACTCTGTGCTACCTGATTGATGATCATGATCTTCATGTGGGTTGCTGTGATCATGTGCTCCAGGCCAGGAACCTGGTGGGGAGCAGATGAAACACCTACTGGTCTCACATATAAGAATTCTGGGGTTTCTGAATCCATTCAGCTTTCTCAATTTTTGTCTGGTGGCATGGTTCCAGTTGCCCCATGATGGAGTATCAAAATCATGGTGATGTATTATTTTGTACATGTAGAGAAGTGTGGGACTGCGTAAGGGTATCCTGGTTCTTGGCTGGGCATGGGCCTAGAACCCGAGACTCCAAGGGAGAAACGTCAGGAGTTCGGCCGTGCCCCCAGAACTCAAGAGTCCTGAAAAGCAGTCTAATCTCCATGGACCTACATTGTTCAGTCCCGTAGGCTATTACAGCCCCTCCCAAAGTGCACAGGTAGAGGATGTGACTACAGGCCTCAGGCCCTAGAGATTTACATACTAATGAAGGTCAGAGGGTGGAGCCAATTAAGCATTGCCCCCAGAACCTCCCCCTTTCTCTCTCCCTACTTAACCCAGGTCTGCCCTGAGTTTGGGGGGGTACATCCAGACTCATCTACCATCTGCCATGACAATAAACCCTTTTGGAACCAAGGACTTCCTCGTATCATTGGGGCCTGCCGGGCCTGCCGCTTCCGAAACCGCCAGCCCCTGGAACCCGGGACCTTCCTCTGGTATGCGACACAGGCTGCCTGGAAGCCTCCAGGCAGCCTCCACCTCGCAGGTCCCGGGCCACTGCTGCCTGGGGCCTGCTGCCACGTGGGCCCCGGGACTCCACCGCTGCGCCCAGTTTTCCTACAGAGAAGGAGGAAAATACATGAAACCCTAACTTGGCAGTGGTCATGATGAAGGAACTGCTGTCAACAATGAAACTTATGGAGTAAGGCTCACCAGTTAGTTGAGCTGTGTGAATGTAAGTAGGAGAGACAAAGTCCCAGGTGGGATTGCTCCCAGAGTTCCTTGCTGCTGCTATATATTATTGTGCTACAAATAGTGCCACTCCTTGAGCTAAGCATATTCAAACAATGACACTGACTTCCCCCTTCCTGTTCTAACAAAAAACAAAACTTTTCTCTCAAATATAAATTGAGTACAACTATTACCATTTTGTTGTTTATAAAGTACAAGATATACATAACAACCAGTCCATCATTTTGGTGACTAGCACATTTATTAGCACATATTAATTGTATCAATTTCTACGATATTTTAATATGTACAGACCTTATGTCATTAATCATATGCATTCATATCTGAGCTTGATTTCTCTCTATTTGCTTCTCATTCCAGCATCTTTCTCATTAAATTAAAAATCCTTCTAAATTTATTTGTCTCCTGTTTTTACTCTAGTGCATTGTAACATTTTTATTATTAACTGTATACTCTGATATTAGTGTTAGAAAAATCTCAACAATTATAAGTCACAACAAAAAAGCAGTATTACAGTTCTAATACTTCTGTAATAACACTAGAGACACTGGCAAGAAAACAGACACTGAAAACATGGGGAAAATGCAGAGCCAAAGGACAAGCAGAATTCATGACTTAGAAACATTAATAAGTATTGTTTTCTAAATACAAAGGAATATATGACATATAAGATATTAATAACAATCACAATTTTCAGGAATAATTCTCCAGTTGTGGCCATCTGTAATCCTGTGTTTTTTTCACCTGGTCCCTTTGTTCCCAGAAACAATGACTCTGAGACTGAATTATTATAAATAATTGCTTAGGCCAAAAGCTAGAGCTTGTTCCCCAGCTAGCTAATAACTTAATATTCTATATATTCTAGTCTATGAACAACACATGGCTGGTTACCTGGTCCTCAGTTTCATGAATCTGTCTCTATCAGACTCTTTTTCTTTTAAAAATAAAGTATGTACAATAATAACAGTTATGAAAACTATTAGGTAAGATTTACATTTATGATGTCCAGTTCATATATACTTGGCAAACTTGGAGAAAGTATTCTATTATCTATCCTAACTTGATGAATTTCAAGTCTTGTACCTAAATCGATTTCTATAATAACTAGTCTTACCAACCTAAAACATCTTAGATTTAAAAATATTTTATTAAATTCTAAACAACTTAATCTTAATATGGGAATATAAATGTCTAGTCTTCAACCCCATCAGAGACTTGATAAGGAATAAATATTACATGAGTATTCAGGAAGTACAGAAAAAACTATAGAAATGAAAGAGAAAGCTGGATGTCAGGACACTCCTTTAAATTTATAATGTCAGAGCATCCATCTTCAGCTTTCTGGCTCAGTATATCTCACTGGTGTTTCTGTGAAGCAGGAATTATGAAGAACTTTCAACTACTTGTCTTTGAAAAACCGAGAAATTAACTTCCCCTCACCCAATTTGTCTACTTTGGACAACATAAAGTCCTCAGTTGAAGCAAGGACATTTTCCTCCCTGTGGCTGCCTTGCCACATATGAAGCAAACTCCATAAGAAGTTTCTTCAGTGCTCATCATCTTCTTTGAAGTTGAATGGGATGCTGCCAGAAGCTGACATGTATCATTGTCAAAATAGTCTTAAATTAATAAAACATCATTAAATGCCATATTTTATACATCTGAGGTTTTAGAAGACCATCCATCTATCTATAGTATATCTGAATTGTCTATTTCTAGCTATTTATTATCATTTTAACCTAGGAAGCATATTTTTGCAAAAACTAGAGAAGCATCTAACGTGACCATAAGTTTGGTTGATTAAATACTGTCTTAGGGTTTTCATGGTGTGAAGAAAGACCATGATCAAGGCAACTCTCATAAAGAAGAAAATTTTATTGGGGCTGGCTTACAGGTTCTGAGGTTCAGTCAATTATCATCATGGGGAGAAACATGGTAGCTTCTCCAGGCAGGTATGGCACTGGAGAATCTGAGAGTTTTACATCTTGTTCTGAAGGCAAATAGGAGAAGACTGTTTTCAGGCAGCTGGGAGGATCATCTTAAAACCAAATACTACAGTGACATACTTCTTCCAAAAGGCCACAATGTCTAATAGTACAACTACCTGAGCCAAGCATATTCAAACCAATACATTCAACTCTTTGGCCTCCGTAGGCTTATTCAAACATACGAGTTATAGGGGCCACAATTAGCCATAGCATAATGAAAAATACATTTATTTAGTCCAACTTCAAAAGTCCACATAGCCTATAGCAGTCTCAACAATGTTAAAAGTCCAAAGTTCACAGTCTCTTCTGAGATTATAAAAATACTTAACTTTAATTCACTATAAAATTGAAGTTAAAAAAAACAGATCACATCACAGGATATGCATTACCATTCCAAATATCATAGTGAGGAAATTCTGGACAAAGGTCAGCTGGGCAAATTTCAAATTCTGCATATCCATGTCTGGTGTGCAAGCACTCTTCAGGTCTCCAAACATTTTCATCCTTCTGGTGGAAGATCTGGCATTCAGCAGCAACAAACTTTTCTAATGGGCTAGTTATACTCCTTTTTAGCAGCTTTCCTTGGCATATATTCCATGGCTCTGACATCTCTAACATCTTAGGTTATCCAAGGCAACTTCAGCTTTACAGTTTCTTGCTCCAGTATCTGAAATCCACAAATTATCTTCTGTGTTCCTCCAAAGCACTTGGGTCACTTCTCCAGCTTTGTTCTTTGTAGCACTCTAGGCTCTGGTTGAATCTACTCCACTGCTTTTGCTGTTATTGGAGATCATTCCACAGAATTGGAATGTCATATTTGCAAGAATCTTCTGCTGCAACTTGACATCACCAATAGCCTTTTATAGGTTTCTTTCATGATGCCAAGCCTTAATTCATTGTACAACTGCTTTAGTTCTGGGCCATCAACTGTAACTGAGACTGAACCTTCACCAATGGTCTTTCCTGGCCTCTCACAGTGTCAAGCCTCTCAGCTGATCTCTGTTACTCCTTTATGCCTTCAAAACCAGTACCACCTGGGTGGTTCTTACAGATTATGAAGCCCAGCTGCAATATGAGCTACAAACTTGGCTATTTCTGGAACACAGCTTCTCAGGAAACACTTCTCAGAAGATTTCACCTGAGTGATGCTGGTCTCTTCTTAATCACTGCTAACTTCTTAGTTCCAGCTAACCATTGTCAATTGTCCCAGTGGTCTTTTCTATTCTTCACTCTGAAGCTAAAGTCACATGGTAGAAACTGAGCAGTTCTGCTTCTTGCTGGGGATGGAACATGTCCCTCTTTCTCTATTACTTTTTCACCAGCTCTATGTTTTCCAACCTTTTTACTGTCCAAGATTGTCTACCCGGAACGTTTTCTGTAGATTGACTTTGAGCTCAGTGATTTGCATGGCTGTGTCCTGAATGCTAGGATTAAAGGCCTACAGCACCACACCTTGACTTGGAACTTAGAATTTCTCTACTTGGAACTTGCTCTGTACCAGGCTATCCCCGAATTCAGAGATCTGCTTGTCTCAGTCTCATGGGATTAAAGTCGTTTACCACATGCCTGGACCTACATTTTCTATGGTGAACGTACTTCAAGATCAAGATTAAAAGCTTGTGACATCCCATGTCAATTTGACACACAATCATGATACCTTGTGTCCAATGAAAGCAATAACCAGATCATAATAATATAACTATCCATCGTTCAATGGCAAACACATAAACAGTAAGTGGGATCTTGCCTCAAAGTCATCACTCCCTTAATCTGCTTATCTTTGCTAACACAGGAATTAGTTCCATTGCACTTCCTGGTGCCCCTTTACTCTTTGAACCATACATTTTATAATTTTCTTTCCTCAGTTTGCTCCTTCTGGTAAAAATGCTCTTTGAAAGAATGAACTTTACTAACCACACAACAGAATTTATACCAGGTTGTTTGTAAATTTTCTTTGCTAACACAAGTAATCTAAATCTCTTCACTTTAGCCTCCAGCAGACTGTTTGGACAAGGGGAAAAAAAAACAGTCACATTTGTGACCAAAATATCACAAGAGTGGTTGCTAGAACATACACTAAAATTCTTCTCCTTTAAAGACTCTTGAGCCACACCCTTACAGTTCAATGACTTCCATATTCCTACTAGAATGGTCCATTAAGCCCAACCTAAAAGTATTCCATCACCTTCTAAATCCAAAATCCACATTTCTCCAAATAAAAACATGGTCAGGCCTATTACTGTAAAACTCCAATACCTGGTACTAACCTCTGTCTTAGTTGAGTTTCCATTGCTGTGAGCAGACACCATGACCAAGGCACATCTTATAAAGGACAACATTTAATTGGGACTGACTTTCATGTTCTGAATTTTAGTCCATTATCATCATGTAGGATGGCATGGAAACATCCAGGCAGGCATGGCCCTAGAGAAGCAGAGAGTTCTATATCTTGATCCAAAGGCAAACAGGAGAGACTGCTTTCAAGAAGCTAGGAGGAGGAGAGTTTCTTTCTTTCTTTCTTTCTTTCTTTCTTTCTTTCTTTCTTCTTCTTCCTTCCTTCCTTCCTTCCTTCCTTCTTTCTTTCTTTCTTTTTTTTTTTTTTTTTTAGCATAGAATAGAGTTTATTCAGGGTATGGGGAGGGGAGCCAGTAGAGTAGTAGAGGCAGAGAGAGAGAGAGAGAGAGAGAGAGAGAGAGAGAGAGAGAGAGAGAGAGAGAGAGAAGGAGGTAGAGAGTAGAGGCCGGCCATGACCAGGTGGAGAGAGGGGAAGGGAAGAGGGGAGGGGTGAGGGGACAGAGGGAAGCTAGAGGGAAGAGCTCAAGAGAACAAGAGAGCAGGAGGAGAGTTTCAAAGTCCAAACCTACAGTGAAACACTTCTCCCTACAAGGCTATACTTTCTAGTAGTGCATATTCAAAAACACCCTTGAACAAGCATATTCAAAACACCACAGATACTAACTTGCATTTTAAAATTATCTTTAACAGTATGTAATAGCAAGTTTTTAAAGGATTAGAACTTAATATTTAATTTTACAGAATCACCTAGATAAAACATCTCAAACAAGAGTTGAAAACATATGTATAGTATATTGTAGCAAAATATAACCTCAATTTTGTAACAATATATAAATGTAAGACATTTGGCTAGTAGTAGCTCTAAACTTTAATAGCAAATTAAATAATCCACCATTTCTGCCTATTGTTTCTGTATCCCTCAGTTTTCTCTTCATCCATTCTCTCCCCTTTCCTCCTAACACATGATAGGAAAGAAAGTTGCATGTAATTTAAAAAAACAAACAAACATGCTAGCTCCTTCTCAGAGTCCTACCCGAACTCTTTCAGCTTGTCGTGGCTAGTTCCACCAAGCCGACGAAGACCCAACTACTCAGGTCTCACTCAGCTCCCATACTATCTCTCCCAGTCTCTGGTTGCTCCTTGCCCAGTGTTGCAATGGCCATCTCTCCCAGCTCCCAAGGCTAGCTTCCACAAGCTGCTTGGGTCTTTGTTCTCTGGCCGGTGCTGGCAATGGTCTTCTCATCCAGCTCCCTTTCACCCCATGGAAGGAAAACACTAAAGACTTTTATATTTTATATTTTATATTTTATATTTTATATTTTATAAAAACTGACCAAATAACTCAAAGCCAAGGCAAAGAATATCCTGCCCCATGCTCCTTGACTCTACAGGTGCCTTAGGAGGCTATAAACTATGGGCGTGCCGAGAGACCTACATGTCTGCAGTTTCCCTTTCTGCTTCACTGACTGGTCCCTCCCCCATCCTCTTAGTCTCCCTCTCTTCCTCTCTGGGACACAGAAAACCCACATTCATATCTTCGCCATGAAATTAGGTTCTGCTGTCTTTATTTAGCCAAACAATTAGGTGTCGGGGAGCCAAGCTCAGGAAACTACCTGCTGTTCCAAGAGAGCCTCAGGGAATTGTCTGCTGTTCTGGGAGGCCTAGTCAGTACAAGGTTAAGAAAGGACGCTCTAGGGTCTCAGGTCCCAGGAACATCTGGCATTTCCTGGGAGCTGGTTACGACAGTAAAATGGTCTAGGGCAATAACTGCCACTTTTGGGAGAACCTGACCTTCAGCTAAGAAAGGATTTCCTGTCCACAAGCTGCAGAGTGCTCCACTGGATGGAGAGTTGATAGAATCCCTGCCCTGTTCTCTGTTCCCCTTTCTCCCTCGTCCAGAATATATATTGTAAGCTGCTCCCACATTAAATTGAGGCCTTGACAAGACTCCCCTTTTTGCTTGGCCCTCCGTTCTCTCTCTCACCCATGTTCCTTTGCAGGTGAGGTCCCTCCTGAACCTCATGAAAAACTGGACCTGTGGATCGGGTCAATTAGGGAAACTGCCCCTACAAAAGAAGGATAGAAAAAAGAGAAACGAAGAGACTAATCCTGAGTCTAATCTCCCTAACTTTGCTTCCTCCCTGGTCCAAGACCATTACAATTTGTAACACCCCACACCCCAAATGATGATAAACATCCATCATCTATTGAAAGATCAACAATTATCTACCCGACATTTTGGGAACAGTGTGCTGCTCTCTCAAAACTTCTCCCTGTTGATTTGTGGCATTATTATTATTTTTACCCATCCCAAAATTGGGTATTGGTCAATCTTAAAGTTAGCTCTAGCATTTGCTGTAGCAGCCTCAGATGCAGATCCCTGAGGGAAAAGAATTGAAGTTTTCTGAGATAGGATCAGGCAGGTTGCTGGAATAAATATGCCTTAGCATCTCAGCATCCCTTTTAGCATCTTCAATGTGAACCTTGTCAGAAGTGGTCTACTGGTTTTTTCTCTGTGAACATATAAATTCTCATAGCTAATATACATTTCTGCAATGACTATATATGGAATGTGCATTGGGCACAATTTAGCTAACATTCATATACTTTCTTTGTTCCAGCAGTTAAGGCATCTGTCCCAATGATTTAGTTTGGAGTGTATGACCAAACTTTAATATAAATCGTTATCTATGCTTTCTGAAAGGATGGCATAACATGTCCCGAGGATTCTATAGCCAACAAGATTTTTTGGCTATGCTTAGCTGAAGTTTTGGCAGGAGACATTTTCATGTCTCAGCCAGTCTCAGAGCCATTCCACGTAGGGCACTCATCATTACAAGCTACCTGTTTTGGTTTTCTTGGTTTCTTTTCTCATGAGTGTAGTCTAGATCTCCCTCTCAAATATGATTTTTATCAATTTAGAAAGAATCCATAGCCTTCCTGTTTAAACAAATACAAAGCTGCTCCAACTTAATACATTTTGTCCCTTTCATTCTGAAGTTAGTGCATATTTATGGGGTCTAATTTAGCAGTTCTTTCTAAAATACAGTGTATTTTAGAAGTTATAGTATCTGTCTCATTGATATTTAAAGAATTAAGGCTAATAAAGTATTATTTAAACTATCTTTGGGAGATTCCATATTTTCCTTTTGTTGTCTTTCCTTAAAAGTCCTATTAGATCTTCTTGTGTGTGTGTGTGAGTGTGTGTGTATGTATATCATAAATTATATTTAAGATTTAGAAATGAAATTAGGTACAGATCTCACTTTAAACACTAAAACTGAAATTAGAAAAAAAATCTTTAGCATTTAACATTGTTATGTAAGACACAAACATTTACAAAATAAATCATTATTTTTACATGACATCTCTATCCATGATTTTCCATAAATCCACTATGAGCCCTTCCAATTTACTACTATTCATATGGCATACATTGAATGAGGACATTTCATCATAAACTACTTCAACTTACTATAACTCAGTATAAAGTATCTTTTTAAATTGCTTGACTTATAGGATTGTAAAGTATGTCTGTAACATGTTCTATATCATATTGCCTGGAAAATTGTTGCACTTTCATACTGATAAAGGAAAAAATTATATGGAATCTGGATATATTGTGTCATTTTAACATAAGATATTTTTCTTTTTGATCTCTATCTCAAGAACTTCAATTTACCAATTTTAATATTAATGCCTTACCAGTTCAGAAAGTTTGTGGCTGTTAACTCCCATCAGCTCCGGGAAATTCTTTCTTTATAAGCTTCCCAGGCCAGTGTGTGCCAAAGTTGGTTAACTCTACTGCCTCTAGAAGGGTACCTTTGCTGAGCCTTGGGCAAGTAGCTATTTTCCCTCTGATTTTTGCAGGCCCCAGACCAAAGCAAGCTTCTTTGCATTGGGTTTCAATTAGGTTCCAACTTTCACATGGACCTCCTAGCTCCCTCTGAAAGGAATTTATCCTCCTGCTCTGCTAGGATATTGTGTGTGGCTCTAGTTTCCTGTTCTACCTGCTGCTTATATCCCTCAGCTCAAATGCTTCATCTTCAGCAGCAGTTATTAAAGGGGTGTGCTTGACTTTATAGTCTGACTTTTATTTCCTGAACTTTCTGCTACAACCCGAATCTAGTGTCCTAATCTTCTAATACATGCCTGATGGTGGAAAACATTTGTAGTTGGAACATCCATATACATGAGTTTTTCCATATTAACTACTTTGTTCCCAAAAATAATGTCACTGAGACTGAATTATGAATAATTACCTAAGTCAAAAGCTAATGTGTTCCTAATAACTTAATACTCTGTATATTCTATTCTATGAATACCTCAGGTTCATTACCTGGTCTTCAATATCATGAGTCTGTATTCATCCATCATTGGTTCTAGGCAAATCTCCTGAAACAATATTTCAGAATACGCCCTGTCACCCCCACTTCTGTGAGTGTGTGTGTGTGTGTGTGTGTGTGTTTGTTCATGTGATTTCCCACATTTGAATCCTGCTCCAGCTCATTGGCAAAAGACTTTTTTATTGACAGGTGAATGTTTTTACCCAGTGGGTGAGATTATCTGTATGTCCAGTGAATCTAGTCACCTGATTATAATGAATTAAATAAGAAAAAAATAGATTATAGCTTCTATGATGATGTGTTATTTTGTACAGTTTAGAGATTTTAAGATGTAATAAAAGCCAAAAATAAGTCACTGAGATTTATGTAATAGTGAGGTTCTCCTAAAAGCCTTGAAGCCATGATCCCAGCGTCATTGGATGGCCCATGAAGAATTATATACAAGAATTGCTTTGTGGTCTCTAGAAGTTGAAAGCAGTACTTGGCTGAGTGTAGCAAGGAAATTGAAGCCTTAATCACTGCATTGCAAGGATATATATTTTGCCAGAAACATGAATAACTAAATATAAATTCATCCTCAATGAATATCCCAGATATAAACACAGATTGACTGAGGCCACCATTACAATCTTTTAAATCTTAAACAGAGAACTGAGATGTGTTTGTGGACACTTGATCTGAAGGAATTGAAGATAAAACATGGGTCTTTTATAAAAGATATAAGACTTAAATGTTTATGATTTGTTATACAGATGGGCAATGTTATGTAGATGGCCAATGTATCAAAGAGTTTTTCCTTCAGGGGATGAAGAAAGAATCATTATATTGAGAATTGACATTGATCAAGGCATTTTCATATCCACTAATAAGCACTGATATGTAATTGCCAACAATAACTTCATGTGCCAAACCTCAATTATACCTGTAGATTTTAAGGTATTCAATCTATCACTATGCTATATCATTTGGATGTAATACAGATGTAGAATATCCTGACAACACCAATGTCGTAATGAACTGTAGCATTCATTTCACAATTTACTGTGAGTTTCCTTTTACCAGACACATATTTCACTAACAAAAAGCAAAAAAATTAAACTTCATAGATGAAAGAACTGTTCTCTAATTAGCTTAAATAGTACTTACTCCATTTCTTACACACATTGTTAACAATTTCTTTATTTAATTTTTACTTTTTTATTGGATATTTTATTTACATTTCAGATGTTATTCCCTTACCAGATTTCTTCCCCATCCCCGCCCAGGAACTCCCTATCCTTTCCCCCCTCCTCCTGCTTCTATGAGGATGTACCCCACCTGCCTCCCAACTCTCATCTCCCCACCCTCAAATTCTCCCACACTCCACACCCAGCCTTCATGGGACCAAGGATCTCCTCTCCCACCTATGCCCAACAAGGCTATCCTCCCCTACATATACAGCTGGAGTCATGGGTCTCTCCCAATGTGTTCCCAGGCTGGTAGATTTGACTCTGGGAGATCTGGTTGGTTGGTATTGTTGCTCTCTTCATGGGGCTGCAAACTCTTTCAGTCTTCTCTCTAACTCGTCCATTGGGAACCCCTTGATCAGTTTAATGGTTAGCTGTGAGCGTCTGCCTCTGAATATGTCAGACTCTTGAAGACCTATAAGGAGACAGCTATATCAGGCTCCTGTCAGCATGCACTTCCGGGCATCCACATCAGTGTCTACCTTTGGTGACTGCACATGGGATGGATATCCAGGTAGAATGGTCTCGAAATGGCCCCTCCTTCAGTTTCTGTCCCACACTTTGTCTCCATATTTGCTCCCTTGAGTATTTTGTTATTTCTTCTAAGAAGGACCGAAGCACCCACACTTGGTCTTCCTTCTTCATGAGCTTCATGTGATCTGTGAGTTGAATTTTGAATATTTCAAGCTTCTGTGCTAATAACCAATTATAAGTAAGTGAATACCATGTATGTTCTTTTGTGATTGGGTTACCTCACACAGGATGATATTTTCTAGTTCCATACATTAATTTCTCGAATTAATTGCTTTTAATAGCTGAGTAATACTCCATTGTGTAAATGTGCCTCATTTTCTGTATCCATTGCTCTGTTGAATTACATCTGGGTTCTTTCCAGCTTCTGGCTATTATAAATAAGGCTGCTATGAACATAGTGGAGCATATGTCCTTGTTATATGTTAGAGAATCTTCTGGGTATATGCCCAGGAGTGGTATAGCTGGGTCCTCAGGTAATGATATGTTCAATTTTCTGAGGAACCGCCAGACTGTTTTCCAGAGTGGTTGCACCATCTTGCAATCCCACCAACAATGGAGGAGTGTTCCTCTTTCTCCACATCCTCACCAGCATCTACTATCACCTGAGTTTTTGATCTTAGCCATTCTGACTGGTGTGAGGTGGAATCTCAGGGTTGTTTTGATTTGCATTTTCTGAATGACTAAGGATGTCGAACATTTCATTAGGTGCTTCTCTGCCATTCGAGTTTCCTCAGTTGAGAATTCTTTGTTTAGCTCTGTATCCCATTTTTTAATAAGGTTATTTGGTTGTCTGGAGCCTAATATCTTGAGTTCTTTGTTATATTGGATATTAGCCCTCTATCTGACATAGGATTGGTAAAGATCTTTTCCCAATGTGCTGATTGCCATTTTGTCCTATTGACAGTGTCCTTTGCTTTACAGAAGCTTTGAAATTTTATGAGGTCCCATTAGTCAATTGTTACTTTTAGAACATAAGCCACTGGTATTCTGTTCAGGAACTTTTCCCCTGTGCCTAGATATTCAAGGGTCTTCCCACCTTCTCTTCTTCTATTAGTTTCAGTGTATCTGGTTTTATGTGAAGGTTCTTTATCCACTTGGACTTGAGCTTCTTACAGGGAGATAACAACGGACCGATTTGCATTCTTTTGCATGCTGACCTCTAATTGTTGAAAATGCTGTCCTTTTTCCACTGGATGATTTTAGCTCCTTTCTCAAAGATCAAGTGACCACAGGTTCATTTCTGGATCTTTCTAGGTCTTCAATTCTATTGATGTTCTTGCCTATCTCTGTACCAATACCATGCCATTTTTATCACTATTGTTCTGTAGTACAGTTTGAGGTCAGGGATGGTGATTCCCCAGAAGTTCTTTTATTGTTGAGAATAGTTCTCGCTATCCTGAGTCTTTTGTTATTCCAAATGAGTTTGCAAATTGCTCTTTCTCTCTCTATGAAGAATTGATTAAGAATTTTGATCGGAATTGCATTGAATCTGTAGATAGCTCTCTTCAAGATGGACATTTTTATGATGTTTATCCTTCCAATCCACGAGCACGGGAGATCTTTCCATCTTCTGAGATCTTCTTCAATTTCTTTCTTCAGAGACTTGAAGTTCTTGTCATACAGATCCTTCGCTTGCTTGGTTAGATTCAAAACAAGGTATTTTATATTATTTGTGACTATTGTAAAGGGTGTCATTCCCTAATTTCTTTCTCAACCTGTTTATCCTTGAGTAGAGGAAGGCTACTGATTTGTTTGAGTTCATTTTATATCCAGCCACTTTGCTGAACTTATTTATCAGGTTCAGGAGTTCTCTGGTGGAAGTTTTAGGATCACTTAAGTATACTATCATATGATCTGCAAATAGTGAAATTTTGACTTCTTTCTTTCTTATTTGAATCCCTTTGACTTCCTTTTGTTGTTAAATTGCTCTGGCTAGGACTTCCAGTAGTATATTGAATAGGTAGGGTGAGAGTGGGCAGCCTTGTCTAGTCCCTGATCTTAGTGGGATTACTTCAAGTTTCTCTCCATTTAGTTTGATGTTGGCTACTGGGTTGCTGTATATTGCTTTTACTATGCTTAGGTATGGGCCTTGAATTCCTGATCTTTCGAAGACTTTTACCATGAAGGGATGTTGAATTTTGTCAATTGCTTTCTCAGCATCTAGTAAGATGATCATTTGCTTTTTTTCTTTGAGTTTGTTTATATAGTGGATTACATTGATGGATTTCTGAATATTGAACCATCCCTGCATTCCTGGGATAAACCCTACTTGACCATGATGGATGATTATTTTGATTTGTTCTTGGATTTGGTTTGTGAGAATTTTATTGAGTATTTTTGCATCAAAATTCATAAGGGAGATTGGTCGAAGTTCTCTTTCTTTGTTGGGTCTTTGTGAGGTTTAGGTATGAGTTTGAGTGTAACTTCATAGAACGAATTGGGTAATGTTCCTTCTGTTTCTATTTTGTGGAATAGTTTGAAGAGGATTGGTATTAGGTCTTCCTTGAAGGTCTGATAGAATTCTGCACTAAAACCATCTGGTCCTGGACTTTTTTTTTTGGTGGGGAGATTTTTAATGACTGCTGGTATTTCTTTAGGGTTATGGGACTGTTTAGATGGTTTATTTGCTCCTGATTTAACTTTGGTACTTGGTATCTATCTAGAAAATGGTCAATTTCATCCAGATTTTCCAGGTTTGTTGAGTAGGCCTCTGTAGTAGAATCTGATGATTTTTTGAATTTCCTCAGTTTCTCTTGTTATGTCTGCATTTACAGTTCTGATTTTATTAATTTGGATACTGTCTCTTTGCCCTCTGGTTAGTCTGGCTAAGGGTTTATCTATCTTGTTGCTCATGGTTTTGTTGATATTTTGTATAATTCTTTCTGTTTCTACTTGGTTGATTTCAGCCCTGAGTTTGATTATTTCCTGCTATCTACTCCTCTTGGGTGTAGTTGCTTCTTTTTCTTCTAGTGCTTTCAGGTGTGCTGTCAAGCTGTTAGTGTATGCTCTCTCCAGTTTCTTTTTGTAGGCACTTAGAGCTATGAGTTTTCCTCTTAGCACTGCTTTCACGAAATCCCACAAGTTTTGGTATGATGTGTTCTCATTTTCATTAAATTCTTAAAAGTCTTTAATTTCTTTCTTTATTTCTTCCTTGACCAAGTTATCATTGAGTAGAGCATTGTTCAGTTTCCATTTGTATGTGGGCTTTCCATTGTTTTTTTTCTTTATTAAAGACCCACATTAGTCCATGGTGATCTGATAGGATGCAAGGGATTATTTCAATCATTTTTTATCTGTTGAGGCCTGTTTTGTGATCAATTATATGGTCTATTTTGGAGAAAGTACCATGAGGTGCTGATAAAAAGGTATATTCTTTTGTTTTAGGATGAAATGTTCTATAGATATCTGTTAAATCCATTTGGTTCATAATTTCTCTTAGTTTCACTGTGTCTTTGTTTAGTTTCTGTATCCATGATCTGATCTGTGCACTGCTGAGAGTGAGGTGTTGAACACTATTATTGTGTGAGTTGCAATGTGTGCTTTGAGATTTAGTAAAGTTTCTTTTATGTATGTAGGTTCCCTTGCCTTTGGAGCATAGATGTTCAGAATTGAGAGTTCATCTTTGTAGATTTTTCCTTTGATGAGTATTATGTGTCCTTCCTTATCTTTTTTGATTGCTTTCGTTTGAAAGTCGAATTTATTTGATATTAGAATGGCTACTCAGACTTGTTTCTTGGGACCATTTGTTTTGAAAATTATTTTTCATCCTTTTACTCTGAGGTAGTGTCTGTCTTTGTCACTGAGGTGTGTTTCCTGTATGCAGCAAAATTCTGGGTAGTTTTTACTTATTCATTCTGATAGTTTATGTCTTTTTATTGGAGAATTGAGTCCATTGATGTTAAGAGATATTAAGGAAAAGTGATTGTTGCTTCCTGTTATTTTTTTTTAATTAGAGGTGGAGTTATTTTTGTGTAGCTATCTTCTTTTGGGGTTGGTGTAAGATTACTTTCTTGCTTTTTCTAGGTTGTAGTTTCCCTCCTTGTGTTGTGTTCCATCTATTATCCTTTGAAGTGCTGGATTTGTGGGAAGATATTATGTAAATTTGATTTTGTCATGGAATATCTTTGTTTCTCCATCTATAATGATTGAGAGTTTTGCTGGGTATAGTAGTCTGGGCTGGCATTTGTCTTTTCTTAGGATCTATATGATATCAGTCCAGGATCTTCTGGCTTTTATAGTCTCTGGTGGGAAGTCTGGTGTAATTCTTTTAGGTCTGCCTTTATATGTTGTTTGACATTTTCCCCTTATTGCTTTTAGTATTTTTTCTTTGTTTTGTGCATTTGACATCTTGATTATTATGTGACAAGAGGGATTTCTTTTCTGATCCAGTCTATTTGAAGTTCTGTAGGCTTATTTTATGTTCATAGGTATCTCTTTCTTTAGGTTAGGGAACTTTCCTTCTATAATTTTGTGGAAGATATTTACTGATCTTTTAAGTTGGGAATCTTCACTCTCATCTATACCTATTATCCTTAGGTTTGGTCTTCTCATTGTGTCCTTGATTTCCTGCATGTTTTGGGTTAGGAGCTTTCTTCATTTTACATTTTCTTTGACAGTTGTGTCAATGTTTTACATGGTATCTTCTGCACATGAGATTCTCTCTTCTATTTCTTGTATTCTGTTGGTGATGCTTGCATCTGTGACTCCTGATTTCTTTCCTAGATTTTCTATCTCCAGTGTAGTCTCCATTTGAGATTTCTTTATTATTTCTACTTCCATTTTTAAATCCTGGATGGTTTTGTTTAATTCCTTCACCTCTTTTGTTGTGTTTTCTTGCAATTCTTTAAGGGATTTTTCTGTTTCCCTTTAAGGGCTTCTATCTGTTTACCCGTGTTCTCCTGTATTTCTTTAAGAGAGTTATTTATGTCCTTCTTAATGTCCCCTATCATCATCATGAGAAGTGACTTTAATTCTGAATCCTGCTTTTCTCGTGTGATGGGGTGTCCAGTGCTTGTTATGGTGGGAGAACTGGGTTCTGATGATGCCAAGTAACTTTGGATTCTGTTGTCTATGTTCTTCTGCTTGCCTTTCACTATCTGGTTAACTCTAGTGCTACCTGTACTCACTGTCTCTGACTGGAGCCTGTGTATCCAGTTATCTTGCATGTTTCAGAACTCCTCAGAGTTCAGATGTCTCTGTGATTCTGAGCTCCTGGGTGGAAGAACTCCTGGGACTCAGGCCACCTCTGGGATCCTGAAATTTTGCTGCTCTGATTGCAGTGGTTCCTCTAGGATGGCTCAGGATATGGTGTCTTCACAGGAGCAGACCTACTAGGTGTTCACTGCTCTGAGTGTAGTGGTTTCTCTAGAATGTCTCAGGATATGGTGTCTTTATAGAAACAGATCAGCTATGTGTTTGTCCCAGCCAAAAGATCAAGCAAGGGCCAGAAGGGGAGTGGTATTCTGGCGGGGTGGTGTTTGGGTGGCTGGTGGGTCCTGAGTGCCCCAGGCTCCCAGTTGTAGCTCTGGGGTGTAGGGTAGTGGGAGAGGGTTCTTACCTGCTTCTCTGAGTGCCATGGCTTCTCTAGGATGTCTCAGGATATGGTGTCTTTACCGGAGCAGACCAGCTAGGTGTCTGCCCCAGCCACAAGGACCATATGAGGGGCAACAATTTCTTTTTACAGTGAAATCAATTATAAAAGTTTTACATACATCTTCCAAATATTCTGAGCCTTTTCTATGCATTGTGACTCTGCTAGAAATTATTTTGAGTACTACTTTTCAGTCAACATTGTTACTGTTCCATAAAAATAAAACTTAAAACAATAGTACAAGCTCTCCTAGATGATAACTTTTAAATTATTAAGTAACAAAATGTGTGGTTCAGCTATTTTTATTCTAAATGTCATTTACAAAGTGATAAATAAGTTTCTGGTTAGCTTATCACAGAATCACCTTTGCTGAAGCTAAAACTCTCTAGCCTCACCTTTTTTCTAGTCTCATATGAGTATTGTAGCATTATGGGATGCTTGATTGTGTTGTCTAGTTTATATTGGGGTAAAACATTATCACAGATTGAGAAATGTATAAAGCCTAGAATTATATAGCTCACAATTATAGAAGCTAGAAAGTTTTGATAAAGTGGATACAGTGAAGACTTTCTTGCTAAATGATAAAATATTGGATAACATACTATGATAATTAAATTATACAACAAAGAACATGGTATTGAACTTGATACTTTGCATGCTGGTAATCACTATCCACTGCAAAACTAATATTACAGCACAAGCCTCAGAATGGGATCATATTTAAAGGTCCAACATCTGGACATAAAAAAACAAGCACCCCCGCCTCAATAGAAGCTTCAAGAGAGTTTTCACTCCATAGCAACAGGTGAAAGGGATTTGTCATCAATCAGCCCACTGTGCTGTCAGCAAATTGGTCATTTACTTTGTTGCACTGGTGAGCCTGTCCTAAACACTACCTTTTACTGCTGCAGAGACACATTTTGAGCAATATTGCCATTGTCTGTAATATATTTTGCATAATATGGAAAATATCATTTTAATATAGAAAAATTCAATCATTCTAGTATATCTCAGTAAGATTATCATTGAGAGTGCTATGAGGATGAAAATGTAACTATTTTTCACCAATACACTCTCAACATTGAGATTAGCTACTATGATGGGTATTCTGGGTTGTCAATTTGACTATTTCTGAAATGACCTACAATCCAGAAATGGAAGACATAACTGATCTGTATCTTGAGGCAGAAAGACAACATGCTATTTATCCAGATCTTGAGGCTGGAAGACACAGGCTTTTGATCATGATCTTGACATAGAATGAAACATGATTTTGATCTAAATCAACACATACCTTTAATCCAGATCTTGAGGCATAGTGGTTACAGTAGTTTGAATAGGTTTTGCTCCCATAGACTCGTGTGTTTGAATACTAGGTTCATAGGGATTGTCACTATTATAAGGTGATGCCTTTTGTGAATAAGGGTGCCTTTGCTGGAGAAAGTATGTCACTGTGTGGAAGGCTTTGGGGTCTCCTATGTTTAAGCTCTGCCCAGTGTGGAATCAAGTCTCCTCCTTGCTGCCTTCTGATCAAGAGCCATAACTCTTGGTTCCTTCAGCACCATGTCTGCCTGGAACCTGCAATGCTTTGGACCAAGATGATAATGGACTAAATCTCTGAAACTATAAGTCATTCCCAATTAAATGTTTTTCTTCATAAGAGTTGTCTTGGTCACGGTCTCTTAAGAAAAATAGAATCCCTAACTATTCATTTTGTAGAATTCAATATTTTAATTAATTCGCAATTCCTATTTGGAACTTTCTTTTTATTTCAGATGTTTGCTTATAGTAATATTCCTAAATACTCTATTACCTAGTAGTTTTACTACCAGTGTATATGAGTATAAAATGGATTGTTTAATAGGAATTTACCATTTCTGTTTTTGAAATTAGACAGTTGAGAAGGAGCTTCCTTCATCCCCATTTTTTTTTTTTTTTTTTTTTTTTTTGGCTGTAGAGACTCTCAAGATAATGTATTGTGGGACCATGAAAATATAGCTTCGTTTCTGGTGGAGCACTAGCTAGAGATGGCCAGAGACACTGCAAGGGATGGAATACATTTTGCCACACTCCCAGACTCCAGGCTCCTGACACATGGTCAAAGATCTCCATTGATCCTGGCTTTTCAGTCACTTAGGGCAATGCCCCTATAGCCTCTTCCAAAGAGAGGTTTGTGTTACCTAGCACAGGTAGAGGATGTGACTACAGGCCTCAGGGCCTCGAGAGCTCTCCATATTAATGAGATACCTAAGGGCCAGAAGGCATAGCCAATTAAGCATTCCTTCCCAGACCCTCTCCCTCCTCCCTCCCTATTTAACTCAGGTCTGCCCTGAGGTGGTGGGGATACAACCACATCTACTTTCTGCCATGACAATAAACCTTTTAAAACCATGGACTTCCTCATGACTAGGGAGCCACTATTTAATCTCCCACAAGAAGATTTCTCTGTGTTCCCACCACGAAGGTCGCCCACTCAAGTAGGGTAGCCGAGCCAGCAATGATCCAGCCAAGTGAGTGCTGTAACCAAGAGTCTCTACCCTGAGGGTACCACCAGAGGTTCTCTCCCTCATCCCTCTCCACTGTGAACTGGTCCAGCCCATATGCCCTCAAGTCTTAGTTCTTCCAAGGCTCCCAGCGGCATCTGGATGCCCAAAGTCAGAGACCATAGATCTCCCAGTCAGCCACTTCAGCCGAGAGAAACTCACTCAGGAGCTCTGCCCCTGTGGGACTTCAGGCTGAGACCTCTCCACACCTGGGCGGAGCCCCACGACTTCTCACAGCCCAGCATCCACCAAGCACTGCCTGGAATGAACTCAGTCAAATTCCTGAGCTTCTGTCTCCCTGAGCTGTGGCAGACATGCGGAACCACAACACAGCCTAACAGGACCCATGCCCAAGTACGAGCTATAGCCCCACAATGTATCATGGACAAAATTTGTCACAATAAAGTTTTCTAAATAGCTCAGTGTTCAACTCTTTGTTACAAGTAATACTGGGTGCTGGAGAAACATCTCATTATGTCTCTGTAAGCCCATATTCATGAGGACCAAAGTTCAAGTTTCTAGAACTTACATAAAAAACCAGACAGGGTTACCTATCTGTAATTCCAGAATTCATTGCAAGGCTAAAACAGGGAATCTCTAAAACTTTCATTTCAGTTTGGCATATGCAGTAGCAAATAACAAAGACACTCCATCTGACAGTGAAGGTTGTCTTCTGTCATACACACACACTCACATACACACACACACACACACACACACACAAAAAAAATAAAAATCAATACATAAAATTGATAATTTCTATGGAGATGTTCTCTCTGGTTACACTGCTGCATCTATACTTAACTAGGGTAGCAAATGTTATGTGGGCATGAATATACATAATTCTTAAAATGTTATAGATCTCTGTTATGTAACTCACTAGGTATATAATGAAAATATTAGGGGCTGAAAAACTCCTTCCACATAACTTTCCCTAGCATTACTGAAGGTCTCATGGGTCAGTCAGAGACAGAGTGAGCAGATATATATAGCTAGATAGAGCATAGAGATGTTGAAGACCCTAACTTCTTTCAGCTTCACTTGGACCACATGACATTTCTTCTAAAATTAGTTGGAAAACTTAATACCATACACATTTTCTAACTGTTATGAATATTACTTGAAACTAGGAAATATTATGTATTGTATTACAGTATGCAAAACAAAATTAATTGGTTTTAGGTTAAAAGTCAACTAATTCTGCAAGTAAAATTTTTAAGTTTAAAAACTAAAACCTTTTTTCCTGTTATAGTAGATTATGCAGAAAATAAATATAATTCCTGAAGTTTATTTTTTTAAACTAGATTAAACTTTTGACACTTTGTTTTCAGAAGAAGCAATCAAAAAGGATGCATTAAATCTTTCATATTATCTGATCTAAATTTCAAACGATTTTTGCTGTATGATAGTATATATTTACACGTACGCTATATATATAATATACATACAAATTGTATATATGTATTATAAATATAATGTGTATTTATTTTATAATATTATATACATGCATATTGTTTTTATCCTGCAATGTCAGTTTATTTCAAGTTAATGGTACACATATATTTACAGCCAACAAAAATTACTGTTCACATAGTAATAAACCTGTAATATTATATTAAAATACATGAGGGGAATCAGATATTCCTTTATAAAATATATGATGAAATATTATATTATACCAAATTCTGAAAGTTCCAAAATAAACCCATAAAGACAACACATAGAAAATGGAAAAAATTGCCAACAGTAACTTCTTTCAAATTTTACATTGAACAATATTCTTAAAAACAAAAGACTTATTTACAATTTAATTCCTGCTGCTATAAAAAGTGCATGTTGTAATCTCTATAAGATTAGACAATATGAAATATCATTTTTATATTTAGACAAATAGGTAATGAAACTAGCTAAAAAGCAACATGAGTGATTCATGTTGAGAAATGAGTTTGGAAAAATGTAATCAGTGGCTAAAATGTCAATCAATTACTTGTCCAATGGCAGGTGCTTGTTGCACAGCTCTAATAGCCTCCTAGACAAAATTGCACAGTTTATTCAAAGCTTGACATCAACATAACATATATTCCTTTGCTGCAACCCAGCCCCATCTACTTCATTACTTTCAATGGACTCACATATTTAATTTATTTTCATACTTACCTGTATGTTTTTTGTCTGCCATGATGAAAATGATGCATTGGCAGGAACATCATCTATTTTGTGCCTGAGTAGTGTTCTCAGTGCTTAGAGAATGCTCACCACATTAAGGAGAGCCACTACTCTCATGTTAAATGAATAATTAAATAACTGAATATGAAAACAGCTTTCTTTTCAACTGGTATCAGCTGTATTTTTAATGCTTATAATTGTGTGACGATGTACCATAACACACTTATTCAGAAGTGACTTATAAATTGCATATTATCTTAAGCTAATGATAAATGTAATTTTCAGTAGTAGCTCCTCTGCATTTCATATATTGATAACTATATTTAATAAAGAAAATTAAATGATATACAAATTTTAATTCGTTAAAGCAAATATTATTTTTAAATTAATTTTTTTATGCTTTCTACCAGAAATACTGATTCTTAAGAAGTAACAGAAATATCAGAAATTGAAATCAGTTACTCTATCCTCCTTGTTAGTTTATAATACAAATGTAAAATTGATTGTTTATTTCAGAAAAACTTACAGATCACTCTAGTATTTAAAAGGAGATATTACTCTCATGAGGCCAATATTGCATTTAGAAACTAAAGTTACAGTAAAAGAAAGTAGAACAATTTTGACACCCAGCATAAAACTGTTGTTTTACTCTGTGTTAGCAATTCATGTAAATGAGATCACAGCCTCAACAAGCTTTGGGGATGAAGAGGCTGTCCAAGAGTCAACAAAAGTGTGCCTCCTGCAGTTGGAAAGGTTTCAATTTTGCCATTTTCTAAACACAGAAAAATGTATCCCTCCAATTCAGAATATTGAATGTCTTATGGAAAGCGAAAGGTCATTTGTAACTGTCCAAAGGATTGATGGAGTTGAGCTACCTTCTTGACCTTCACCCTGCACTCATAAAGAATAGTTTCAGATGACAGAGCATCAGGCAAGTTCTCAGAAAATGTCTTTTCTTCTTTTATATGATATAACAAGATTGTTACCTGATATTTTCTTTCATAATTGTATGTCAAGATTTAATTACATCGTGCCTTCCCTCATTAAAAGTTAACCGTCATCTAATGCTGCCTAAGTAAATCTGTGAATTAGTTTGTTTCTAGCAGTTCTTTCTGCTTCTTGCCACTGTTCCCATATCAGTTTCTTCTATAATTGCTTTGGAGACTCACAAAGTATACCAAGGTCATCCCTTACAAACATGAGCTGTAATATCACCAACACATGCACATCCCAATTAGTTACAGTCTATAAAGAATAAAGATTCTGAAAGCAGTAAGATTTTTTGATAATTCAAGGGGTTTCTTTCCCTGTGACCTTCAAGGCACTAATGAAAATCTCAGTGCAGCTATTGGAAATAAAATATAAGTGGAATATAGCACTAAAGTAATAGGTAAAGCTATTGGATTATTGTATAAGTGTGTATGTTTAACACATTTGTCCTTTGTAAAATATCTCCAACCTAGTTTTATTTTCTCTGATCTTGCATAGTAAAAAAATATAGTGTTGTTATAGGGTGTGTCCTATGCAGGGTGATGACACTCTTTGTGGACAAGTACATCTAAAGTTTAATGCTGATATATTTGATTATGAGCCACTCGTCCAGCATGGGTTGTCACTTTGTTTCCATTTACATTCCATCTCATAAGTGTCATGGTCACTTACCTGTTGTTTCCAAGATAACTCAACTATAATTACTCTTTTGAATTATCTAGACAAAATAAGATTTAAAAATAGAGCATTCCATACCGTGGAAAATTAAAAACAAATTTATATTAAAGCTCACATATTGTAATATTTTGAAAGAAAATATAATAATAGCAACATAATTTCAGGTTTTTGTCTATTTGAGTGACTGTATAGCATAATATGGTAACTTTAGAAGCAAAGTTGATATTAGAAATCTAAAGATTCCTATTAATATGTTTTAATTTGATTGTGTTAGGAAACTAAGGTATATGAAAACAATCAATTACATATTACTAAGTTTAAACTCTAAGGTTGAAATTCATTTAATAATGCCTATAGCTAAAGAATTGCAGAGTCACTGTTGGTATGCATATTATTTCTATTTCTTTGCAGTATTTCCATTTGGGACATGAAATTGTAGCAGAAGGAGAGAAGGTGAAGTAGTGAAAATTAACCCTTCCTTTATTTCAAAACAAGATGGAAGTTGATTAAACCCCCATGTTTTTCACATTTAAAAGAGCCTCATAAAAGTTGTTGGGGGTTTCAACTAACCTCATTGGGTTCTGGGAGCTTCTTGCTTTCCTGGCATCTGAGATTTTCTAGTGGTTACCCCCAGTTCCCCAAACCTCACTGCTACATACCTCCATTCAATTTCCTGACCCTCTGCACTTCTCCCCAGTTGGGGCTGTATCTGGATGGTCTTTTCTTCAGTCTCTGCTCCACTCTTCGTCCCTGTATGTCCTTTAGACAGGAGCAATTCTGGATTAAAGTTTTTGAGATAGGTGGGTGGCCCCATCCCTCATCCAGGGGCCAAGCCTCTGAATGTGGTCTCTACAGGTTCTCTCTCCCACTTGTTGGGTTTTGGCTAATGTTATCCCCTTTGTATCCTGAAAGCCTCTTGCTTTCCTAGCATCTAGACTTTCTGGTGACTGCCCCTAGTTCCCACTTTACCCACTGCTACATAACTCTGTTCAATTCCCTAACCCTCTGTACATCTCTCCCATCTCCTCCCACATCTAATCCTGCTCCCTTTCCCCTTCTACCTCCTTTCTTCCTCTCAAATCTCTCCCACATTTTACCTTCTCTGATTATTTTGTTTCTCCTTCTAAGTAGAATTGAAGTATCCACCCTTCGGTCTTCCTTCTTCTTGAGCTTCATATAGTCTGTGAGTTGTATCATAGGTATTGCAAGATTTTTTCCTAATATCCACTTATCAGTGAGTATATACTACATGTGCTCTCTTCTGACTGGGTTACCTCACTAAGGATGATATTTTCTAGTTTCATCCATTTCCTGTGAATTTCATGAAGTCATTGTTTTTAGTAGCAGAGTAGTACTCCATTGTGTAAATGTACCATGTTTTCTGTATCCATCTGTCCCATCTGCAAACAACAAACCCAGGCAGGATTACTGATGCCAAGAAGTGCTGGCTAATAGGAGCCTATTATGGCTGTCCCCTGAGAGGGTCTGCCAGAGTCTGACCAATACAGATGTGGATGCTTGCAAGCAACCATCGGACTGAGCATGGGGACCACAACAGAGGAGTTAGGGGAAGGACTGAAGAATCTGATGGAGTTTGCAACCCCATAGGAAAAACAACAACATCAAACTAACCAGACCCACCTGAGTTCCCAGGGACTAAACCACCAATGAAGGAGTATACATGGAGGGACCCACGGCTCCAGTGTAGCAGAGGATTGCCTTATCTGGCATCAATGGGAGTGGAGGCCCTTGGTCTTGTGGAGACTCGATGACCCAGTGTAGGGGGATGCTAGGGCAGTGAGGCAGGAATGGTTGGGTGTCTCTCTATTTCTCTCTGGCTCCCTTTCTCTGTCCCTCTCTCTTTCTTTCTCTTATGAATCCCCTCTTCCTCCTCCCTCCTTTACTCCCTCTATTAAGCAGCACACTAGACAAAGTTTATTCTGGTTTCTGTCTTCTAATTCTAGTTTTCTGCATGTTTTACTTTATAGTGTTCCCTCATTATGTGAGGTAACATGCAGAGTACAGAAATCTGAAATATGAAAGCTTCTGAGCTCTGGAATGTTCACTACATAATCCTACAACAGTTCAAAAAAGTATCAAACTTGTTCTCAAATATGGCTCTTTTCTTTTTCTGCCTTTCTTAAACATGCAATTTATTTCCCTTTTCTTTGAACTCAACTGAGGAGTGGTAAAGCAGGAGTGGCTGGGTGGGTGATTGGATGAGCATCCTCATAGACGTAGAGGTGGTTAGAATGGGACAGGAGGTTTGCAGAGGGGAAATCAGGAAGGGGGATAATATTTGAAATGTAAATAAATAAAATAACCAAAAATATTCTGTAATTAAACCAATTATTCTATATGCTAATTAAGAAAAACAATTTAAAAACCAACATCATAAAATTTAAAACAAACAAACAAACAAAGGATTTCCAAGGTTGCTTTCTATCCAAAACTAGAATTATAAAAGCAGTCTCGAATAGTCCGTGTATACCCATGAACCATCTTGAGTGTCTAAGTGTAAATTTTCTTTTAAATCATATATTCAGATGACAAGCTTTTTGATTCCCTCCTGGTAGGATACATTATATGCAAGTGTTTCATTTATTGTCAATTTCCTACAGTTCACAAATTCACCTTGACAGATTAATATGGGCTGGAAGATGGCTTTGTGGGGGTGTTGGCCTGAATTCAGATGCCAGGAAGACAGAAACAGATAAATTAGCACATCTCATAATCCCTGAATACTGGAGAGTCAGACAAAGAAGAATATCTGGAAGTTCTCAGGACAGATATCCTGCCATACTAAATTATCATTCAGGCTCTGCTTTCCCACCCATAGGGGAGTGACTGGGCTGTGATTACAACCAGTGAGTTCTGAGAGGGGAAGCCCATTGGACTACTGGGAGCTGAAGAGACTTCAGGAAGCTGTGAGTGCAGAGAACAGGTACTCAGGAGGCAGCTTCAGTGAGACTGCTCATTTCAAAAGAGAACAAACGCTACTGAAACCTTTGGGGTCTGGTAGGTGCAGTCTGGATGAGTGGTTATCATTGCCCAGGTCCAGGGTGCTATGGATGCCTCATTAGCATAAAGAGGAATTTCAAGTGCTGCTAGATATGACCTTACAAGGGGAGAGGAAGTTTAACCTGGTTACCAGGCTATGTGACCTCAGTGGGGAGCAAAAGTGGGGAAGCATGGTTACAGGAGCAGGAGATGCAGGCCTGAGGTGGGGATGAGGGTGGGGTATGGGGACGAGTGGGGAATGGAGATGAGGGGGTGGGGGATGGGGTGAGGTGATCAGGAATGATCCTATTTCTGTCAATCTCAGGATGAGAGTTCCAGGATTCTGACATACCTTTACTCCACTCTTGCTCTGTGCCTACTCCCACAAATCAATGGCTTTCCAGCCCCACACAAAATGGTAAGGAAAAGGCTATGTGTCAAATATAGGAAGAGGAGGGGCAACATCTACACGCTGTTGTGCATGCACACTCACATCACATACAAACATGTACAAACACATACATACATACACATTGATATACATACACAAATCTTATGTAGTAGATAAAATTTATCATGCAATAACACAGATTGTAATTTTATTTGGAGAGAATGTCTTGCTGCGGTAATCCAGATAAAGCAACGCTGTTAAGGTCGGACTTTGACCTCCTTCAGTAAAAGTTTTGTCCTTTCAAAGAGGTGAAATTTGGACACAGCAACATCAACAAAGGACAACAATTTAAACTCAGGACAGAACTGTCTGTCTAGCAGCTTAGGAAGGTCCTCAAACAATTTTCATTACAGCTTTTAGCATCAACAAATCAAGTCAGATATTTGAGTGTTGGTTTTGAAGAAGTGAACATATATTTCTATTATGAAACCATCTAGCTTCTGAGCCTTGGTTGTGGCAGCATGTAATTTATTGCCATCTCACTCATGTGTTTAAAGCAATTTTCATTCATAGAAAAAGTGACTGACTAAATACTTTCTGAACAATTCCTGCATTTATTTATTTTTATAAGTCTCATGAAGATCTGAGAACTGCATGGAATGCATTTGGAAAACATTTAACCTTCTCTCCCAACTTCTCCAGGGTCCTATCTTCTTCTATCTCAGTCTTTTTTTGTTCTCTCTGTCTCTGTCTCTCTCTGTCTCTGTCTCTCTGTCTCTCTCTCTCTGTCTCTCTCTCTGTCTCTCTCTCTCTCTCTCTCTCTCTCTCTCTCTCTCTCTCTCTCTCCTGTCTCTCTTGTCTCTTTAACTCCCTTCCCCTCTCTCTTGTCCCTCCTCCTCTCTGTTTCTTCCTTTTTCCTTTCTTCTCCTTTGAAACTGGTCAAGTCTAGTAGTCTGGTTTGTGTTGGCCAGCTATTCCAAGGGTATTAGCAGAGTATCATTAAAGGAAACTGACAATCTCTTTCCCAGTAGAAAAAACTACACAACTAGGTGAGAGACTTCATGCCAACTTCTCCTTCATTTGCCATTTGTCAATTTTGTCTGGCTTATGAACGCTATTTATTTAAAGTTATCTACAAATTCTGGCTCTTAAAATCTGCCCCTTCCTTCTACATAGTTTCCTGACTCATAAGTGAAAAGTATCATCTACACATCCCATTAGGGCTGAACATTCCGAAAATGCTTATTTTTTGCACATTAACCATTTGTGGCTCTCTGTCATTTACTCCATGAAATATCTTTTTAAAGTACTTAGTGGTCACAGACTTACTGTTATAGCCACAAGTCATCAGATATTTTGTTTCTAGGTCCATTTTGCAGAAAATAAAACTTGGTTTTCCCACTACTGAAAATTGGTTTTTTCCACTACTGACAGAGTCAAACGGAGTAATCACTATGGAAATCAGTGGTGCTTACTCAATGATGTGAAAATAGATCTGCTACAAAGCCCAGTTATGCTACTCTTGTGCATATATCCTAAGGACTTTATATGTTCCTTCCAAGCTACTTGCTTATCCAAGGTCATTGCCACTTTTTTTTTTTTTCACAATGGACAGGAATATGAAATAGCCTAATGTCCATCCACTGATGAATGGATTATAAAACTGGTACATTTGCACATGAAATATTATTTGGCTTTTAAGAAAAGTGAAACATTTAGGTAAATTGATTGAACATGAACCTGTCATCTTGAGTAACGTAATCCAAACTTAGAAAGAAAACATTGAATGTTTCTTTTATTTGTCTAGGAATCAGAAGAGGTAATGGTGGTGTGATCTTTCTGAACTCATCCCCTGCTTTTCATTTTTTGTGTTCAATTTAAGTAATTCCTTCTTCCCTAAGTATTCTTTCCATAAATATTCCTATCTTTCCACCAGTGTTTTCTTCAGAAAACCCACCCCTGCTTCTGTAGATGGAGAGTTGGTTTTCTTCAGAGAGGGAGCTTGGTAGCTTCTTTGTGCTGTTGGGAATGCCTCCATATCTATGCTTTATGTGACCAACACTAATGGAAGGCTTGGGGTTGTTAAGAGAGAAAAAGAATAAACTGCAAACAGTTGAGAGGGGGAGGTGCAGAATGGGATCTAGGAATAGAGTTGTGCTAGGAGGTTGAGTAAGACAGAAGTAAATTGTACAGATCTATACAATTCCTGAAGTAAGAATAAAAACAATAATAACTTTCAAAAAGGAAAACCCAGTCAGAACCTGAAGTCTAATTCATTGACATTACGCAACGACAGAATTCAGAATGAGTCCACCAGCAGCTATCTGCCTGTTCATCACTAAAGATCTCTGCAGACTGACCACCTATTTAGGTCATTTTTCTGCCTTTAACTTGAGCCCTGATGATTTAATCTCTGTCTAGAGCTTTATGTTTCCCTGTAATGAGGCAATTTCTATATTTCTTTCATTTTAGGGGCTAAAGACAACTTCATCAGACTCCATTGACCCTTCTCTCCCCTAGAGTAGTGCAAGTTTGCAATTATGCAGTTTCTTAGAATTTGTGTTTTTTCAAAGAATGTCTTACATACAAATGTTTATATATAATACGCTTTCCATTTACCTTTTAATGTAGTGTGAAAAATGTAACATAAAATTTACACTTTTCTTCTTTTTTTTTTTTTTTTTTTTTTTTTTGGTTTTTCGAGACAGGGTTTCTCTGTGTAGCCCGGGCTGTCCTGGAACTCACTCTGTAGACCAGGCTGGCCTCGAACTCAGAAATCCACCTGCCTCTGCCTCCCAAGTGCTGGGATTAAAGGCGTGCGCCACCACCGCCCGGCTACACTTTTCTTCTTAAATATATATTGAATACATTTATTTTTCCCTTTATGTCAATGTCTTGAAGGTGTAATTTAATTTTTTTCAAAGTTATAGCTTCTGGTCCAACATAGATAGGAGTTGACACTTATTTGATGTTTTAAAATATTTGATGAATGAATCAATTCTTTTCTGTTTGTTCCTTCTCAACCTTAATGTTAAGACCTATGTACTAAGAAACCATTAGCACTGTAACACAGAAAGTTTCTTTAAAAATATAGTGATATCATTCATTCATTTAAAATATTATTTGAATTCTTATAATGATGACTCTACCTTTACCTAAACATATTTGAGTAACAACAAAAATCTTATCAGAAGAAATCTAAGACTTCTAAAGTGACAGAATAATTATGTAAATAAATACATAAATAAAGGGCTGTATGCCCCAGTATGGGGAAATTCAAGGGCAGGGAGATGGGAGTGGGTGGATGGGTGGGGCACATCCTTGCAGAAGCAGGAGAAGTGGGGATGGCATAGGGAGTTCCTGGGTGGGGGGAAATTGGGAAAGGTGATAAAATCTGAAATGTAAATAAAATACCCAATAAAAAATTTAATTAAAACAAAGAAAAGTAACACTTAAGTATTATTTAAGGCATAGCTTAGTGATATGATGCAGAGTAACTGGCTAGGACCAAGTTCAAAGGTAATTAAATAATTTGATTGACTAACGGATAATGACTATAGTCACTGGTATAAAGTATTTTCTAATCCGCCAAAACACAAGTGTAGAGCTAAAAATTAACTCCAAATCCCTAATTTTCCCTCTCCTTCTCCCTGTCCCTTTTCCTCTCTTTCTGTGAGAGAAGAATCACTTAGGCAAAAAAGAAATGCAAATTTGTAGATGGTACTATACAAAGCAATGGAATCTTTGTATAATAGAAAAAAAAAAGATCTTTTCATACTGAAAGTACATTATATGAAATGAATTTGAAGAATACATAGCTGCCAGGTTGTGCATGACCCTACAAGTACAGAGCTCAAAATTCACTGTTATTGTACTAATAAGCACTAGGCTATTTTAGGACTGCAAAGTAGTTTGCTTGTTTAGTGCTATAGAAGATTACTTTTCCTTAGTGCTGAAGGAATAGAAGGCACCAGTGTCTAAGGAGACAATTGCATTTTGAAGACTGTTGAATAATACCCTGATGAAAGAGGGCATTAGTTTAACTCAACTGGAAGATCTTGTAAATAAAAGATGACTAATTTGTTTGGAATTTAGATCCAATAGAATTTGGCTAAGGATTACCTGTGAGTTTTAAGAAAATGCAGGAAGTAAGATGAATTCTTCTCAAATCCCCACCCTGTCTATATATTCTTTAAGCAATTACAAGCTGGTGAATATGGTAGAAGTAAAGTTTGGATGATAAAAAGTTTACTAACTATACCATTAGAAGTCTGAACATATTCTAAAAAATAAAATAAAGTAGAAACACTAATTGAACTCTTTCATGTTTACAGCTTATATCCTCTTGACTTTGGTTTGTAGATTGTATTCAATAAATATTTGTCAATGAAAGTTTCTATGTTAGATAAAAGAAGTATCCAACTAAAAACAATAGCTAAAGGTTTGCATTTGGGAACTTAGTAGTTAGCACATATGCACAGTGTTTACCTTAAAAATATAGATCTGAATCTGATATTATAGAAACATCATATAAAAGGCTCTGTATGATTGGATGTAGTTTTAATCCCAAGACATACACACGTGGATACACACAAGGGAATACATATGCACTAAAAGACATACAGAATATATGTACATACACATGCACATATGCACACATGTATGTGAACACACATAGCTTCATGAACAAGAGTATGTTTGAGTGAGCAGGCACACAAACTGGAGTTGACAGAATTGCTTTTATATTATGTAATCTTAACCCTATTTCATTTAAAAAAACACTCTCTGGAGTTCTTCTCTTTCTCACACAGAAGATATTATTTGTTGATTATATTCATTCTAGCATTTCAAAGGAGATGCAATTTAAATTTTATACATGTATAAACTGATGTTAGAATTACGTTTCTTGTTAGTAAATGACAAAGGTCATAGTATGTCATGACAGGCATTCCTATTACCTTAATCCATTTCTTATGCCACTCAACTGCAGTAACTTTAATGATAGCCATTCTATTACAAACATTCCACATCCATCAGGCCGATAGCATCACACTTCTGTGCAAGAACCACTGATTTGGCAGTCAGGAATTGTGTCTATAGATAGCCTTAAATAATAACTTCCTAATTAGTTGAGCAGATCATAGACAAATAGGTAAAAGCAAATATCACTCAACCTGTCTGAGATTGCTTGTATAATCTAGAATAGTGAGAATTTGAACATATAAGCTTTATGGTTACTTCCAAAGCAAACAATGAATCCTTCAAACAACTCCTCTTTAGAAGGAGGTAATAGTTCAGACTATCTGCTCCTATTGTGCTGCCTCACACACTCTTTTATTTTCTATTCCTTTTTTGGGTTATTTTATTTCTTTACATTTCAAATGTTGTCCCCCTCTTCCCTGTTTCCCCTCCTCAATCCCCTGATCCTATCCCTTCTCCCCTGCTTCTATCAGAGTATCCCCCACCCACCTACTCCTGCCTCACTGCCTTAGCATCGTCCTACAGTACCAAGGATCTCCCTTCCCAATGATGCCAGATAAGGCAATCTTCTGCTACATATGCAGCTGGAGCCCTAGGTCCCTTCATATGTACTCTTTGGTTGGTGGTTTAGTTCCTAAGAGAGAACTCTAGGGGGTCAGATTGTTTGATATTGTTATTCTTCCTATAGCGTTGAAAGCCCCTTCAGATTCTCCATTCCTTCCCCTAACTCCTCCATTGTGGTTCCCATGCTCAGTCCCATGGTTGCCTGCAAGCATCCAAACCTGTATTGGTCAGGCTCTGGCAGAGCCTCTCAGTGGGCAGCCATACTGGGCTCCTATTAGCCAGCACTTCTTGGCATCAGTAATATTGTCTGGGTTTGGTTTCTTCAGATTGGATGGATCCCTAGATGGGACGGTCTTTGGATAGCCTTTCCTTCAGTCTCTTCTCCATTCTTTGTCCTTGCATTTCTTTTAGAAAGAAACAATTCTAGGTTAATATTTTGAGATGTGTAGGTGGCCACATCCCTCAAATGGGGGCCATCCCTGTCCACTGGATATGGTGTCTACAGGTTCTATCTCCTCTTTGTTGGGTATTTGAGCTAGTGTCATCCTCATTGGGTCCAGGGAAATTTGCTTTCCTGTCATGTGAAACTTTCGAGTGGCTAACCCTGGTATCCCATTCCCAACTGCTACACACCAGTGTTCAATTTCCTGACCCACTGTACTTCTTACCTGTCTTCTCCCACATCTTATCCTGCTCCCTTTCCCTCACTGTCTTCTTTACTTCCCAGATTCCTCCCTCTCTCTACCTCCACATGATTATTTTGTTACCCTTTGTAAGTAGGATTGAAGCATCCACACTTTGATCTTCCTTCTCTTGAGCTTCATGTGGTCTGCGAATTGTATCATGTATATTATGAACTTTTGGGCTAATATCCACTTATCAAGGAATACATACCATGTGTGTTCTTTTGTGACAGGGTTTCCTCACTCAGGATGATATTTTCTAGTTTCATCCATTTGCCTGCTGATTTTATGAAGCCATTGTTTTTAATACCTGAGTAGTACTCCATTGGGTAAATGTACCATATTTTCTATATCCATTCCACTGTTGAGGGACATGTGGGTTGTTTTCAGCTTCTGGCTATTACAAATAAGGCTGCTATGAACATAGTGGAGCACGTGTCCTTCTTATGTATTGGAGCATCTTTTAGGTATATGCGCAGAAGTGGTATAACTGGGTCCTCAGGTAGAACTATTTCCAATTTTCGGAGGAACCACAAGGCTGATTCCCACCAGCAATGGAGGAGTGTTCC
Source organism: Mastomys natalensis (assembly GCA_021653895.1). NCBI lineage: Eukaryota > Metazoa > Chordata > Mammalia > Rodentia > Muridae > Mastomys > Mastomys natalensis. The sequence goes on along the minus strand of JAJTUV010001417.1, from coordinate 65,798 downwards.
TCTTTCTCTACACCCTTGCCAGCATCTGCTTTCACCTGAGTGTTTGATCTTATCCATTCTGACTGGTGTGAAATGGAATCTCAGAGTAGTTTTGATTTGCATTTCTCAAATGACTAAGGATATTGAACATTTCTTTATGTGTTTCTCTGCCATTCAAGATTCCTCAGTTGAGAATTCTTTGCTTAGCTCTGTACCCCATTTTAAAAAGTCTTATTACTTTCTCTGGACTCAAAATTCTCTTTCTTTTTTTTTTTTTTTTTTTTTTTTTTTTTTTTACATTTTCTTTAGCTAGCTTGTATAGCTTTTATTTACCAATAGATTTTTGGTGAAATGATACATTGAGTTTCTTGACTGTATTTATGTATGAATATTAAGCTCATGTTTAACCTGGACTCTAACTTCTTTAGTTCTTTGTATATTTTGGATATTCACCCTCCATCAGATGTAGGGTTGGTGAAGATCATTTCTCATTCTGTTGGTTGGCATTTAACCCATTAGTTTCATTACTTTTACATTTATATGGTATGTGCATGTGTGTGTTTGTGTGTGTGTATGCCTTTGTGTATACTTATATGTGCCCACATGCCACTGTGCCTGTGTAAAGCTCAGAAAGACAATGTCAAGGAATCAATTCACAATAACCTGGCTTCACTATTTTAATGATACAATTACTTTAAACTTACTGAATCTAATAAATACAGGGTATTTCTTAAAAAGTCAAATTATTTCAGATTAAAATTACATAATTAATACATTTTTAGGGCCAGCAATATAGTAGTAAAAAATAATTACAATTAATCCCCTTAGCTTTTGTTTCTGCTTCAACTATAACTTCCAAATTGCAACTTACAATTCAGATTTTAAAATGATTCCTGTGGCTACCATTCAATTCAGGGGACACAGTGTCAGAATGACCACAACCATATAACTATTTACTTTCATTTGTTCTAATTTCCATTCCTGTATAATTTTAGAAAAGAATGAAGAGGAGCTGGTGGGTATCAAGATGCACAGTACCCACATGCAAACATTAATATTTGAAAGAATTCTTTAGCAAGTAAATTCATGACATCACTTACAAAAAGGCGATCTCAGAGAAATCAAAGAATGTAACAAATATGTAACTTTTTCATGGTCTGAATAATGAACTGAAATATTATGAATATTTCATATAGAATTTAAATAACAAATAGGTGGATGCATGTACACTGTACTCCAAAATATAGGAGCTTTAGGTTCAGAGTTTGACAGACTAACATGAACCATATGTGCTATGTTTAAAATTCTAATAAGGATTGGCCTCAAAAGAGGAAAATAAGTAGATAAAGGCAAAGAAAAGGAAAAGGCTTCAGATTGTGAACCAAACGGGGAATACAACTTCAAATCTTATATAATGCTTTACAAGTGTGTGTTTATCAGAGTTTATGGATGTTTCAAACACGTGAAAATTTATACAGATTCTATTGACTCAAATGTTATCACTGTATAACTAGTGAGACACAATAACTCATTATTTGACAAGTTTAATTAATAAGTTATCAGTTATTCCTTTTCTTATTTATGCATTGAAATTAACTTATCACAATTATGTAATCTTGGTATTTTTAGCCTACATGTAAATAATGTATTTAAACTATGTATGTGTCTGTATGTAGTATTTTATATATTTTGTTATAGTATTTTAACTGTATATACACATATATGTGTGTGTATATATATATATATATATATATATATATATATATATATATAACATGTACATATGTGTGTGTTTTATGGAATATCAAAGTTGGAATTTTATATTATAATAAAAATGAGTATAGGCTCAGTTCTTATGGAAAATGGATTCTATTTTAAAAAATAATGGTTTACATTTCATGTACCATTGTTGGAAAATACATTTGTTCTTTCCAATAAAATAATCCACTTGGACACAGGAAGGATAATGAAGTTACTAAAAGGTTTTAGATGACAGGAAATAGGAGATTGGTGTTATTTAAAAATTTTAAAGGATTTGGCAACACTGAGTGAGGATGAGGAAGAGCCAAGTGAGTGTCCACTTTAATTGACAGCCTGCTGTCCAGATTCCTAGCATCTAGAATGAGGAAGGTAGACTGCTGTCCATACTATTTTCTAAATGTTGCAATTTATCTCATAAATTTTTCTGTACTACTTCTAAAATTACTGCAATTCCTGTGTTGTTTACAAAGTGTAATCTTTGAGATAAACAAACTGCAAGCAAATTAAGCATACACTGAACCAGTTTTGTTTTGTTTTGTTTTGTGGATCAGAATCCTGAAGCTTATTTTCTGCCACCAACCCAGACTATTTACCATGGAGAAGTCCTATACCCATAGCCAAGTGTTTTAATTTATAGAATATTCTATGTTTTGCCACTGGCAATGAAATCACCACTAATAAGTTCCACAGATGGCAGGAAAGCCACAGAAAACAGTATATGCTATCTGTCAAGCATATAATTTTAAGATTTTGTAATGCATCGTGTGTGTATGTAGTTTATCATAGGGCATCTCTTTTCAAGGAAAACAGACATGAAAGGATTAAATTTATTCTTAAAGCAATACTTTTTGAATAAACTATTATCCTTATTTTTTTCAGTGTTGAAAAGAATGTCACATTTAAAGCAACTAATGAGTCTGCATGTTTGCTTTAGTTCTGTATTATAAGAAACATCAATAATGCCATGCTTTCAACAATCACAAAGAGAACATATTTGCTTTTCCTGAGAAAAATAGAATTAGCCAAAAGTGAAACTATTAGCTGTAATATTATTATCAGTTATAATTTTATAGGAGTTAGAGTCACTTTGGAAGGGAACTGCAACAAGAAACTGTTTGGATTGGGTTAACATGTAAGTGTGCTTGAAAGATATTTTCCTAATTGAGATAATTTCGAAAGGGACCCACCCTGGATTTGCACAGTCATTCCCTGGTCTGTTACTGGATTTTCTGGCACTGAGTATACATGCCTCTGTTCTCTCAGTGTCTTGATTGTGGATGTGATGGGGGGTTTCTTGTGACTGCTTTGACTTTACTGCAATATTACCTTGGATTGTGAGATTAAACAAACCCTTGTTCCTCTGTTCTGCATTTTCTTAGGATCTTTTAACCCAGTAGCAGAAATAAAACTATAACAATAATTGTCTTCATATACAAATTACTGAGAAGCGTGATATTTTAAGTTAATTCAGCTTTAAATGTGGTACTGTTGGATTTTAGGAACATACATTTTATATATGTGTGTGTGTGTGTGTGTGTGTGAGTTTTTGTATGTGTGTGTGCGTGTGCATGTGTATGTAATACAGAGAGAGAGAGTGAGAGCGAGACTGAGAACAAGAGAAGAGAGAGAGAGAGAGAGAGGTTAGAAGGGAATAACAAACATGCCTGGTTTCCCACTAAGTCCCTCATTCTTTTAGTCCCTCTCAGATTAGAAAAGTATCATAAACATGCACAGATCTAAGAAATAGACCATGAGAACAATAGAATTAGAAAATCAATTATCTAGTCTTAGTAATAAAATAATAATCTGTATAGAAAGAGCATAAAGTTATTCTAGTTTAGATATATTATTTCTTTCTTTCATACAGATGACTAGATTTCCATTGGGTATTTTTATTTTAGCATAAGAACCTCGAAATACTCATCAAAAAGCATAGAGCTGTCAAATACAAGTTTTGTTCATGAACACACATGCATACATACACTTACATTGTTCTAGTGACAGAATGTCTTGCACACTGAAACATATTCTGCTACACAGAAAAGCAATCACACAAAGTATGAATTCTATAGTCAAGCATAATTAACACACAAACCTGGAACTATAACTTAATGGTACAGTTCTAACATTGTTGTTATTTTAAAAAAAAAAATGTCCTTCCCTATGTGATATAATTCTATTCATTTAATATGATTTGGAAGATTAGGTAATATTGTATTATATGAGTCAGTGAACAAATATCTCAAAAATCTGTTATTTGTTGAATCATCCATTCATTTGATGTGAATAGGACATCACAGAGGAGTTGTTAAAATTACACAATACAAATTTATGAAACCTTTTGGTATAGGTGTACTTGAGTGGGGCTTTCCTTTACCTATAATTCTATTATCAAGCTTTTCATAAAAAATAAACTAACAATAATTATTCTTTCTATTTTACAGTTATGTATGTATTACACATGTACATTGATATAAATGCATAGTAACATATATATGAATATATAAGTATATATACATATATAAATGTACAGTAACATATATAACATATATATTATACACATACATATACATATACACATACACACACACACACACACACACACATAAAATTAGAATCAGCCAGTATCATTTTTAATAAAGAAATACATGAAATTAATTTGTTTATATTATTTCATGCAAACTGCAACTTTCATTTGCTATTATTGTCAAGCTAATGCTGATATATCCTAAAATGTGACAACAAAATTTTTCTAGCAATTTGGATTTTGAAATTAAATTCCATTGGTATTCCTCTTGATATGATACTATGTATATTATAAAAATGCAATATAACACTGACTTTGTTACCCTTTGTTATGATTGCATAAACATTTTGTATCACATTGTCTTTGAAATATTTCCATCATGTAGTTAAGATCAAGATACAGTCAGTCACTTAGAGTCAAGTTGACATTATTGCTTTACTGCCGAGTTGTTTCATGGGAATAAATTTAAAGTTTCAAATCATTTTGTCATGTCTAAGTGCAGTATCTTTCAGGTAACTGTTGTTTCTTTAAAAATTACAAAGACAAACAAATTCCAGGGCTCAAATTTAGAGCTAAATTACAGTTACCATATGGGAAAATAATGACATTCAAATTTATTCAATGACTGAAGTTACTGAAAAAATAAGTAACTAATATGTACATGTGTTATACACATAAGCATTTTATTGACACAAAAAGACAATATCAAATACAGCAGAAAATCCACAGCCATTGTGATCTACCATAATACCCATTATTATTATTATATTTTACTTTACATCCTGACATAGCTTCCTCTACTTCCACTTCACATACTGGACTCCCTCCTCTCTCCCCCCTTCCCACAATTTCTTCCCACCAGTTTCTCCCACACAAAGGCTCAGAGAAAGGGAGGCCTTTCATGGATACCAGCAGCTGCCTTGCATATCAAGTTGCAGTAGGACTAAGCACATCTTCTCATGTTTTCTCTAGGCAAGGAAACACAATTAGAGAAGAGTTGCAAAGACAGGTAAGAATCAGAGACCAGTACCTGATCCTGCTATTACGAGTAGCATGTGAAGACCAACCTGCATGACTGGTTACTTATTGCGGAGGACTAGGTCTGTCCTTTGTATATTATGTGGTGGTTCTGTCACTTTGTGTACCCCTATGGGCTAGGGTTAATTCATTCTTTATGTTTTCTGTGGTGTCCTAGACACTTTAAGCTTCTTCAATCCTTTCTCCCCCTCTTTCACAGGATTCCCCAAGCTCCATCTAATATTTAAAGCCTTTTCTTTTACTTTATTTATTTATTTATTTATTTTTTTATTTTTTTACTTATTTATCTTTCTCACAGCTTAGGATCCCATTCGCAGCAGCACTGTTTTAGATGTGGATTTTCATTGGTCTAAAACACTGCTTTCCTCACTACATCTTCATGGACAAACTCATGTGGTCTCACTGTTCTCCTCTTCTTCAGATATTAGCATCATCAGATTATCCCTTTCCTCATTTAATATCAGCTCTCTGGTGTACTTCTACATTCAAATAAGTTTACTTTAAAATGACCTCATTACCGATTTCATGGGTGTGAGAAAGAGTGTATTTTAGTCAAATTCAAGAGGCCATGATTCTCTGAACCATATAATTTCTAAGTCTGTCTTTTGCCAATTTTTAATGCTTACTGAATTTGGACTCCCCAGAAATATCATTAGACTATTTAAAGAACTTTCAATGTTGTATTCAGTGGGCTCATACCATTAGGATCTAAGAACATATTTCACCAACCTGGATACAGGGGATCATCCCTGTAGATCTCCAAATCCAGGATAATGTTTACTGTTAGACTGAGAAAACCAGCCAAGTAGAAAACAATACCTTAGAGGCATTTATTAATATCAAATGGCAAGATGAATGTATCTTATAATGCAATCAGTCCAGTAGTGTTTAAACATTATGTGATATTAAAAAGATCTACTGAACTGGATTCCAAGAGAAAACTGATGACAGAAGAACATCTAATAAGATTCTGGGGAGCAAACTGCAGTCACAGGAAGCTGGAAATGTTATAAGAACTTGTTGAAATATAACTTGGAGCAATACATCATTCCTGGAGGGCACCGGGTAACACTGACCCTGGGGGGACTGAGGTTGCTATAGGAATAAGAGACATATTAGATTTTCAGAGCCCTTGTGTATGAGCACATGGGGGAAATGGAAGAGATTGTGTTTTCACAAAGAGCAGAAATTGGAGAGTAGAGAGTGATAATTAGTACACTCTATGATTCTTCTGGATTCCACATTTGATGAAAATTCAAAAGTTAAGTAAGAAACAATGTCTCAAAAATGTACAAAACAATGATATTTATTTCATTTTTATTGAAAGCCAGAAACTAGGTACCCCAAGTAAATTCTTTAATTTAATGCCTGTTAATTATCACAATCTACTCTTACAAACTTTATTTCAATTTTTTGACATAGCTTTGATGAGAAGAAGCTAAATAATTTACTCAAGGTATATATTCTTAGTTCTAGAGAACAAAATTTTGTTAACCCAAAGCCAGCAGTCTAAAAACCTTGTCCCACCCTATTAGTAACATAAAATTCTAATACTGAGGGAAACCACGGAATGGTTAAGCATCATATGCCCCTCTTTTTTTGTAGATTGGTATAATGTTTAGCACACATTTGAAGACATCAAAAGTAAAAGTCAGAATTCCTGTAGAAATATCTATGGCAGAGTCCCACACACCTAGCCAGGAGACTCTCTAGGACATCTGCAATGTTTTCCACAGGACTAGGCACAACTACATACATAAGTCTATCACTTGGATTCTATTGATTCAGTATCTTTCAGAGTATTTTTTCCTTAAAAGTAGGCTGAAATGCACTTTCAAAATACAACAAAAGGTCTAACATCTAGCAATGATTTGACATTTAAAAATGGTATGCTAGAAACAAAATAGAATAATTCAATCAACCCCTTACTGAACCTGACACGGAAACTCAAAAATCCCAATGAAAGTCAGAGACTCCTGCCAATACCACTCAGGAAAAGCAGCCTTGACTGGAAATCAGGCTGGAACTTAGGGAGAATCTATTTTAATAAGGCCTAATCGGTTAACATGAAAGAACAAGGGAGCAAATCTGCTTTGTCCTTTGCACCTGTGATGCCCTAACTGCCCAAAGAGAGGGGAAGATACAGATATCTGACCTACAAAACAAAAGTAACATTTATAAAAAATCAAATTGATGAAAATGTGATCATTTCTCTTATGTTTTGACAAACAACCTAGCAAGAATTCTTGAAATCCAAATAAATTGTATTCCACATGTGTACTTGGAATCACTATATCGTTTCCTTCCTGTTATTTCTTGCTCTTCGTTTGTTATTCCCATTAAAGACAGAGAAATCACCCTCCCTCTGACTGGCTGCCTGTCTGGTGTTCCATTTCTCTCTCTCTCTCTCTCTCTCTCTCTCTCTCTCTCTCTCTCTCCTCTCTGTTTGTGTGTGTCTGTATCTTCTGCATGTCTGTCTCATTTGTGTACTTGTACATATGTATGCTTGCATATACATATACACATAGTGCTATTGCACTGCTTTTGTTATCTATTTATATGCAGAAGAAGACTTGAGTGGCTTCACTAGATATCACTCCCAGAAATTATTTCACCCACTATATTTATTAGTAAATGAAGAGGAGTGGAAATTAATAGGAAGAAAAGTTTTACAAACTAAAGAAAACCTATGAAATGTGTTCTATCCAGTTTAGTTCTGTATTTCTGTTATAATAATATGCATCTAAACATAAATGTTTATGTGTATATTTCCCTCACCAAAATAATTTCTGTTAGAGCTGATATCTGCATAGATTTGTTGATGAAATCACACTGTCCAGCATAGTACTTTCCATATTTGCAGTTCTAATGTTACTCTTCAAGTAGCATGTGAAAATAGCCTGCAGATGCACAACAGCGAATGTGAGTCTGCAGAGAGCAGATGAGGACTTACGCCCAATGGTCTTCAGAACAAGAATATATGTGCATATGTGGATGGCATCAAATGCAGCATTTTCAGAGGAAAATGAAGTTTAATCCTGTGGTTATTTTCCACTGTGAATAGTTAGCTGGGAGTGATTTTCAAGATAGCTTTAATGAGTTATGACTAGGTTTTTAAAATAAAAACATAGTAATCTACTCTCGCTTGTGGTTTTGCTTTCTGGAGCTGCAATTACCCATGGTCAACTACAGTCTGAAAATAGTAAATGGAAAATTCATGCATCAAATATTTCCTAAAGTTTAAAGTCTGAGTATCCTGACAAATCTCATAGCATCCTGTGCTGCTCCAGCCTAGAAGTAATTAATCCCTTTGCCTATCAAAGACGTGTTTTATCTGCTAGCTTCCCGTCTCACGGCTATCTAAGTTTACTGATGACCTGTAGAAACCGAATGCTTGTGATCAAGCACTCCTTCTTTAGTTGATGGTATCAGAACAATGATGCTGGCAATTGTCACTTGCCAGAGAGAAACCAAGGAGTGTTGCTTCATAAATAAAAACTTGAATGTATGATAAAGTAATTTAAAACAGACTACAATCAAACATTATTAAGGTATATTGATTTAAGTGTTCTATTTCTATTATGACTGATTACGGTCTGTGATTAATTATCAATTGAACTTTATCATAGGTATGTATATTTAGTAAAAGCGTCAGTACAAACATTTGTAAAGGGTCATGAATACTTGGTTTCTTTTGTTTTGTTTTGTTTTTTTTTTTGTTTTTTGTTTTATATGAAACATCACCCTCCTAGGTTAAGATTAAGGTAGACTACTGTAGTTTTCCACAGGCTAGAAAAGAAAACAATCAGAATATGTTAAAAATAAGTAATGTAAAATCTCATAGTAATGGAGGGATTTTTTGGCATAGTTTGCAGATAAACCCACTATCTGTATTATATTGTGTATTCTTTTGTTCTATCTGATGGTTCTTATTGCTCAAGGTTGATTTTCCAAATTTTTTTTATGTCACTTGAACTTTAGGATTGTTTTTCCACTTCTGTAAATGAACATTATTAGCTTCAGCAGAAGGTTTTCTTTGTATTAGTAAATCTCACAGGGGTATGTGGACATTTTAACAAAGTGAACCCTTGATCCTTATATACAAGTATCTTATGTTTCTGTCTTCTATAATTCCTTCAACGTTTTCTCATTATAATCCACAAAATTTTTCTACACTTCTGGTTTGAAGGTTCCTTTGATCCACTGTCATATTACTGTGACAAAATAACTTATCAGTAACAACTTAAGGAAAGGGGACTGCTTATTTGAACTCATGGTTTAACAGGTTGATTCACATGAGCATGCCAGAAAACCAGATAAGAGAAGAATATCAGAAAGAGATCAGGGTAAAATATATAAACATTAAGGACAGGTCACTCATGACCCACTTCTTCCATTTAGGTCACAGCCTCTACATTCCATGGCCTTCTAACAATTCATGTTATGAATGCATCCAGGGTTAATCCATGCTATCATAGTCTAGGTGTCTTTATAAATACCAGCCAATCCTAGCTAGGTTTTTCTTAATTTAATTAGCAATCAAGATTGACCATTCAAAGCCATCTTTATTTTCTAGTTTCTTTGTCTTAGGAACTCAGCACTAAGTCAAATAAACATGCTTTCCTGGTAATACCAAAAGAAAAGACAAAAGCTTTTCATCCTTGACTGTGAGGGTTCACGTGAGCACCAAGCACATCATTCTTAGTAAGTCAAGGAAACTTCCTTCTTCATACATTGCAATAAGAGTTTCTTTAATTAAAAAAAGCCTAAATACAATACTTATCCTGGATATTTACCTTCAATGAAACTATGATTCAATCTGCAAATAGATATCACCATTACAGTCTTGGTCACCATAGCTGAGGTACACATGGGGTAAATTATTCTTACAAGAAAACTGTTCTCAAAATAAATAACATAAGATTATAGATATTTAATGATCTTGAACTTTGCAACCCTTTCAAAATGTATAAGTAGTATCAAAATCTCAGGCTGTTTTGTTCATTGCAGATATATGCACCTTTTATTTGTTAATTATACCTTATTAAAGGTAGAAAAGTGCACCATTCTTCATGATAGATTTAACTTCTAAAAGAAACATTAAAAAGAGCATCATTATGAAAAGATAAGCTTGTCTGAGTAAAATTAAGATTTAACAAGATTAAAAAGTACAAGTTCAGTTTTATGTCAATTTTAAATTAGTCTATAAAAGACTAATTTAGAATTTAAAATATATATAATGTAAAATGAAATTTTAACAGGCATGGTTATATCTACTGGGAATAGAACCAAAGGCAAACATTTATGTTTATGAATGTTAGGCAAACATTCACTCATAGAGCTCCAACCTCAGCTCTAAGAGCAACATTTGTTTCTAGAGAAAGAATAGAAGGAAAATAGATGATATATTGAAATGATGCGTAATGTTTGTATCTATATCTTTAGTCTCCTTTCAAGTGGAAGAATAAGAAGAAGTACTTAGTTTATTAACAAGCTAGCAGAGAAACTATCATAGATTGCTTGTGTGGAAACCTAAGAACTTTTGTTATTTTCCCAAGAGAAAATTGGGTCTATATCCATCTTTATTTTGAAAGCTAGAATCCAATAGAGATCTATTGAAAAGTAAAAGACATAATCCATCAACTTCCATGAAATCAAGAAGACTAAGTCATCCATTAAGATAGACGAATCAGAATTTGTAAACTAGTTACAAAATTCTAAACTTAATATCATAACTGTGAATATTTATATAATTTTAAATAACATTATTTATACTAAATATATGACAATTGAGAAGTTCAATATAATGTTGTTGAAAAAAGTTATTATGTTTCAGATCATACCTATTGTCATATCCCATATCCTATGGGTTAAACTGTGTCTACCCTAAATAAATTAGTACCCAAACCTCACTGTATTGCCAAAGTCCATTTGTTCTGAGATAAGGGCCAGGAAAGCAACCATTTAAAATTGGGTCATTAGTATAAGCACTAAACCAACAGGATGATCTTTAAGTGAAACTGGAAGCGTCAGGAAATGCCTGAAGAAAGTTAAAATTCTGTTGCTAAAAGCAAAAAATACATCAAAGACTTGTAGAAGTACCTGGAACAAATCTGCTCTGAAGAAACATGGACTCAGTGACACCTTGATATCAAGACTGTATCCAGAAGTGGAATACACTACCGAGAAGAATGTGGTGAGTTCTTAAATTACTGGATTCTGATAAAACTTTAACCACTTAACCACTGATACTAAAACCAAAAACTAGAACTGATGTGCACTGTATTGCATGAACATCTTACAAAATCTCACTGCAAGTTAGAATGCTTTTTTTCTGAGAGTTCTAGATGTCTTCCTCGCATAAACGTCAAAACACAAGTTTTGTTTTACAAGAGGCTATTGTAGTGAAGATATTCTAAGTTATGATTTAACGCTAGTGTTTTAAAAATAGAAGAGCTTTGCATGTTAAATATTTCCAACTTTTCTATTATAAATTATTTAAAACTGCTTTTAAAGAAATGTGTTTATTTGACCTTTAAGGATTTTATTTCTCTTAGTTAATCATCACATGACTTATTGCATGTCTGGAATAGAACAATTTATGTAACAAGATATTTTGTGGAATGCAAGTGAGTCTTGCTGTGTGCTGGAGCCTACCATGAAGTCATCTGGACTGTGTTGAACTAGGACAAATGTATTATAATTTCTATAATTTTTATTATTACTGATCTATAGTTATTATTTCTTTAGGCAACAAAAGAGCAAAACTAGTTACTTTTATGGTTTAAATGCCAAAGTATTTAATGTTTTAAAGTTCTTTACAAAGTGCGTGTCCTCAGATGGAAAATTCCACTAACTTTGTTAATAAAGGTAAAGTTTAACCACTTCTACTCATATATACCAAACCATACACAAAATAAGATGATGAATTTGAAAGGAAATGCTGTTAAGAGAATTACTGTAAGCATGAGGAAACTATTAGATCCGAGTTTTCAGTAGTCTAAAATTCTAAGATTTGATTTTTAAATGATGAAACATCCAATAAGCCAAATGACTCTCTATAAACATGTACATGGAATAAATTATTCCAAATGAAAGCATGGATGTTATTTGTTCAGCTGTTTTAGTGGTTGGAACGTTATGAACAAAAGCTATTATTGTTCTATGTATTTTTTCACAGGAAACAGACAGTGGCAAACATACAGTAGTTCAACACATGAGATCAGAGGCAGCGTTTTTATAGTAAACTAAGAACAGATGTTGGAACGATTCAAGACCTTTACAGAAATTATTAGTTATGTTTGCCTTTGAAAGCAAAGAAAGTTTACAGAGACTCACATATCTGATTATATTAAGAAACAGACAGGTTTTCAAATCCAAAAGCTTTAACTCATTCAAGCTCAAAGTTCCTGCCACACAAATTCTGAACTTGCTCCTCAACACTATTGAAAATAATCATGATGAGATCCATGGCCCGCAATGGCTTTTCCAACGCATGCTTACTTTTAAAGGATTCTTTTAAACCAATTTCCTGTGCATGAACAAATAACTACACTTTCCCTAAATCAAATAAAAATAGAATTTATGCAACAGGATTTATCTCTACTTAGTGACTAAAATAAATTGTTTAACAGACATTAGAAGGAATAAATTCAGTCACTACAAGGTATTTTTGATTGAACTGAAAGCCATATTTTTATATTTTTCATATTTTTAGGAGACCTGTATGAACAAAGTTGACCTCATCAGTATTTCTGCCACTGGCCTTTCAATTTTGCCCAGTTCCTTCTTGCCTCAGTCCCTATTCAACTTTGTCCATGATCATTACTTTAATCATTGTTTACAAGACAGCCTCATTCTAACCTGTTTGAAAATTATTTTATATTTATAGGAACATATACACATTATTTATAGCTCAATATTCTAAAATTCTCACCACACATAGTCAAGCATGCATAGATACCCCTCACACACTATGCAATGATATAATATAGAAGTTGAAATTAAGATGAGTTCATATATAACGTTGATAATATAATGTTGATGATGAGGTTTTACATCCCTTTAGCATTTTTCATGTGTAGAATATTATTACTTGTAGTCACAATGCTGTTTTGTAGTTCTTTGACAATATTCTTCCCATTTTACTTTCATATTTTTTTCATTTCTCCACAACTTACTCGCCACTCTAATACCCAATACTGATCGTTATTTCATTTTCTACTTTCATGAGATAATTATTGTTCATTTCACTTGAAAGTGAGATCAGTTAATATTTATCTTTCTTTGTTGGCCTTATTTTAATCATCAAAACATGCTAAGATTCTCTGTTCCTCTCTGATCTATTATATAACTGCAGTAAGCTCATACTTAAATGCCCAGAAAGTTACTTTAAACCCTGTGGCTACCCTCTGTCTATATCTGTACTTGTAACTGCAACTGGAGGGAAATCTAAGAGTGCTAATTAGTTTATTTTGTATTTCTGATCTCTACCTTCTGATGGGCAGTTGATGCCCCCTCCTCACCATTTCTTAGTCAATCTTATTCCTATGAATTATTTTATATTTTCATTTCCCTGCTCAGAGAATCTCCTGTGTTTGCATAGATACACTTAAATTCCCATTGGTATCTTTTCCTCTGATCAGGCTAGCATGTATCCGTTCCTCCGTACATGGCGAGTGTCATTTGCATCACATCTTCATATTTTACTTCATGTCTTAAAACATATTCATATGTAAAAAACTCACACCATTTATTCTATTCTAATTACTTCTTCAATTTTGTGTTCCCATCTATATTACAATTTAACATTTATCTAAACTTGCTGTCAAATTTGTTGTGTTTCACTTTTCCCAAGGAACTTGTTTTATCTAGTAAATGGGAACTCCATAATTCTGCTTTTTTATTGATTGGAAATTCATTCATATTTTTATTGATTGAAATGCATTCATTCATCCATGCATTATAATGCATTTTTGTAAAATTCACCCCCTTTCCCTTCCCTCCACTGTCTGTCCCTTTACTACTTTTTCCTCTCAAATCATTTGTTCAGTGTTTTTAGCCCACTGAATCTATTTATTGTTGCCATGATGCATGATTAATTTAAACACTTTTTATAAATGTGTATATATATACTCACAAGGCTTTTAAAATGGTGTGTTTCCATATTTTTGAAGATCTATATTTTTAGTGTCTGCTATCATATTCACTACTCCACAATACCAAACCATTCCATACCTCATTAACATTCCCTGATCCATTATTCCCTTTTTCTACTCATACCATGTTCAAATAGCCTTCTATTTTCTTTTAAGAATTCTTCCCTCATACATTCTTTCCCAACTACAGTTTCCCCTCCTTCTACTCTTTCCAGATCTCTTCCTACATCCTGTCTCCCTCAGATCGACCATTCCTTCAGAAAAAAAAAAGCAAGCCTCCATGACAAATAAGCATATCATAACAAGTTTCAATAAGACTAGGCATAAACCCTAATATCAAGCTGGATGAGGCAACCTAGTAGGAGGAAAAGGGTCCCAAGATCAGGTAAAAGAATCAGAGATACCATCCCCACTAGCACTATTATGAATCCTACAAGAAGACAAAGCTACACAAACATAACCCATACAGGGTCTATGATTGTTGCTTCTCTGTGAGCCTCTATGAACTGTGTTTACTTGGTTATGTGTGCTGTAGTTTTGTGGTTTCCTCAGCTCCTCAGGCTTCTGCAATCCTTCCTTCCCCTCTCTCACAAGAGCTCCCAAGCTCCATCTAATATTCGGCTATGGATCTCTGTATCAGCTCCCTATTATCCTTTTAAAAAAAATTATTGGATATTTTATTTACATTTCAGATGTAATCCCCCCGACCGAGGAACCCCCTATCCCATCTGCCTTCCTCCTGCTTCTATGAGGATATCCCCCACCCACCCTCTCACTCTCACCTCCCCACCCAGGATTTCCCCCACACTGGGGCAACCAGCCTTCACTGGACCAAGAACTTCCTCACCCACCTATGCCTGACACTGTCATTCTCACCTACATATACAGCTGGAGCCACGGGTCTCTCCCTATGTGCTCCCAGGCTGGCGGTTTAGACACTGGGGAGCTCTGGTTCCTTGATATTGTTGCTCTCCTCATGGGGCTGCAAACTCTTTCAGCTCCTTCAGTCTTTTCTCTCACTCCTCCATTGGGAACCCCATGATCAGCTCAATGGTCAGCGATGAGCTTCCGCCTCTGTATATTTCAGGCTCTGGCAGATCTCTAAGGAGACAGCTATATCAGGTTCCTATTATCCTTAAATTCTAGTCACACGACCCTGTAGTAGTACTTGAATTAAAATATATATACTCAAAAGTTCAAAGATAGCATTCACATATGAGAAAGAACAGTTGATATTTATCTTTCTGTATCTAGTTTACCTCACTCAGAATGATTCTTTCCATCTACCTCCATTTACCTGTATATTTATCACTATTTACAGAGTTAGTAAATCATTCCCTCTTTTTTTCTCAAAACTTTTAAGATAAATATAGGTTCTGTCTGACAGATACGCCTTGTGTCTTCCTTAGGCTCACTCCCACCTTCCTGGCTCTAAAAACGGTGTTGGGTTCAGTTTTGTGTATTTGGATCTCTTCTTGTCTTCACTCAGTTGTCACTGAGGCTCCATGGGCTCTTTAGCTTTACGTGCTATGCTAGTTAGAGTTTCTGTTGCTGTGATGAAACACCACAACCAATACCAAGTTGAGGAAAAATAGTTTTATTTGGGTTATATTCCCACATTGAAGTCCATCACTAAAGTCAAGACAGTATATCAAACAAGACAGAAACCTAGATGCAAGACCTTGCACATAAACCATGGAGGAGGTTGCTTTACATGGTTTTCTCAGCATGCTTTCTAATAGCACCAAGGACTGCTAGATCAAGAGTAACTTCAGCATATTGGCTGAAACCCCGTATAGCAACCACTAATTGAGAAAATACTCAAGGTTCTCCTCCTTCTCAAAGGAGAAGGGGAAGAGGGAACAGATGGAGGGATTTTGTTAGGGGAGCAGGAGAAAAGGGGGCTATGTTTGAGATATAAAGGGAATAAATAATATAACTTATGGTATAAAAAGGAAGAAAAATATGCTTTTCAGGCTTGCCTAGAGCCAGTTTTATAGAGGCATTTATTTAATTAGACACCCTCCTCTCTGATGACGTTATCTTTTGTTAAATTGGCATAAATGTAGCCAACACATACATATAACAACTATCATATCTACATTATGACTCAGATATCATAGCCTAAAGATCAGATTTTGACCACTGAATTTAATATTTAATTGATATCTGTACTAAGAATTTTAATATGCCTTAAAATTACCATGTCTTAAGTAATGTATTTTGTTTGTTATTCTACCATAATTTTTCCTTAACTTGATTTATTTGTTCAAGATTTGAATTGACTGCCTTGTTATATTCAAATTATTTTTATATTCCTATTCATCGGCAAACATCTTTGTCTCTGTCAATTAAGAATGACCAAACCTATATATTATACCATCCTCCACTAACCTATCATAAACTCTGCTCACCTTGATAGTTTGCATGGACTATACTATTATTTTGACCTAACTTAAACTCCAGGTCTTATTCAGATTCTCCTATACTCTATTGCCCAGAGGTCTATCAGAGATTCACCCAAAGTCATGTGAAAGCATACATGCAATGAAAATGCTCTTCTGTCTCATCCATCAGAGTGAAACTTCACAATACTGATATATTGTTGATGTTACAGACTATAGAGAAACAAGACATAAATAATGATCCCATACTTTGTGTTTGATCAAAGTGTCATATTTGAACACATTTTAACCCTATTGGATCACTTACATTCTGCATTTCTTGACAGAAACCCTTCCACTTCAGAAGTTCCCTGCTACAATGCTCCCTGTTAGTCAAATATGTGATACCTCTCAAATCTCATGGAAAAGGATAAAACTGATGTAGTCATTTAATATTTTGTAGAACAGTCTTTTTACTATAGCATAATGTTGTGATAAACTATTTATTTGGGATGCACTTGTAACCTCAGAATATGAAGTTCATGTAAAAAAACTGAATTCTTTCTTTTACCCTAGCATTTAATGTTCTAATATTTAGCACATAATATTTATATACTAAATGGATAAACAAAATAATAAAAGTGAATTGACATAATGACAATAATAGTTTTTCTTTGATTAAGTGTTAGCAGCATATTCTTTCAATGTGAATAGAAAATTGCCCTTGTTCATGAGCTGTGAGCCTTGATTTACTCATTTATTTCATTATACAATGGAGAATAGTAATGCTTACTAATGACATTGAACTAATCATTTATTATGCCCATGAGTTCGCTCAAGAAAAAAATCACTGTAAACTCTGCCTAAATGTGAATGTGACCCATAGATGCCAGTTTCTATCATTGTAAATGTTACTAAGTACATGAAAACCAAATCATTCCATAGCTCAACTAAGTGTTTCAAGCTATACCTCAGAGCTGATTATGTAATGAATTAAAATTTTTAGTCTTCATTCTACTTAGCTTCTTGAGGGACAATCTTCTGTTAAAAGCACCCCATTACAGAAGAATTTGGTAATGAGTCTTAAATGATGTAAAAACACTTATTTGTAAGTTGCTGCTTGGTTAAAATTTAGTCAGTGATGTGAAATAGGACAAAATGCATGACAGTGTATTCCATTTCCATGTGAATATAAAGAAAGGCAACAGAGTTCCGATTGCAACCCTGTCATTAACAGAATAACTCAAGCTGAATGGATTATCATTTGATGCTCTACAGTGAGCCTTGCTAGGAACAAGATGCCATCTGCATTTTAAAGAAATTGATGTGAAATTTTTCTTTTTATGTTAAGTGTGACTTAATAAAGTTCATTATATTCACAAAATGTATAGATAGATAAGTATGTATATATGTGTTTATGTTTCTATATATAAACGGAATATATTAACATCTACTGTTACCACTCTATTATTGATATGAACTTCAGAGAGTGGAGCATAAAAATCGGGCAGACTAAAATCTCATGCAAAAGCCAAATTTATTCTGTAGTTCTCCAAAGTACACATGGTTTTACATATGGTTTTATATATACATGGCTGTATATAGTCATGAGGACAACCTAGTCTTGGATATATTTTTTAATAAGAAAAGTAAGATGAGAGTAGTCAGAAGCAAAACCCCTTCAGAGTTTCTACACCTGGGAAGGTCATGTTAGCATGTTCAAGGAACAACCCAAGCTATGGAGCAACAGAGTCCTACAAGAGCCTAGTTTACTTGGAGCTCTCTCACAATCTCTGAAAATTCTCACACACATTCATTCATGGACCTTGTTCTGATGATCTACAAATAAAACATGACTTGAAAAGTCACTTGCATTGAACAAAGTATAATAACTTTTAGTTTGTTGTATCATTGTCATATAGAAAAACTGAACAACCATGGAAAGGTTGAAAACCAATTTTTTTACCAGCTCTCTCTGTCTTTTCTCAGGGCCTTCTAGGACCTTTTTCATGGTCTCTTTAACCATCCCTGTCTTGTCTATGTAAAAGCAACATTTATCTTTAAGGGCTGTACACAGTCAAGAGATGTACACACTCTTTTCTATTGTAAAAGAGTAAATCAAGTCCAATAAAGCCCTTTGCAATTTTGGAGATCATTTCAGACAGCAAAACAAAGGATTTCTTCAGATTAGTGATGTCAATCTCTAGCTGTTTGATGTCCTTGTCAATGGCCCATCAAAGGTCTGAGTAGTATAAGTCCAGAGGACAGCATCTGGATTAGAATTTCTACCAGCAGACATCATGGGTATTTCATTTTTACCTGGAAAGGAAAAAAGAAGGGAATTTTCAGGGAGATTTCTCTTCCCTAGAGGTCAATTGTTATTCATCTTATTTATAGTTGGGCCTGGCTTTGTGGGGGTATCTATTTATTTCATTAATCTTTTTGGCAGCCATATACCTGTGCCTTCTGTGGTATCCAACAGGCATATCAATTCTCGGCCCCATATGAGAACTGTGTCCAGGCCATTCCATTTAAGGGTAAGACGGTCCTTCCACATAACTGTGGCATAGCTTTTATTGGTCTCAGCAATACCAGAAGAAGTCAGCAGCAGATTTGCCATGAGCTTTCAGTTTTAGAGAGTTAAAAGTAAAAAGGCCTAATGTAGAGTGTCTCGGGAGACTCCTTCTGGGGGGTTATAATTCCTCCTCTTTTATTTTTAAAGCCAATTTTTCAGAGTTTTTGTAAAATCAGGGCAGAAGTGCCAGCAGCCGCACCTTCCACACTCAGAGAGCCATGAAGACACTATTTAAAGAAATATAAATCTACATCAATAATCTCTATTATTAAAGGACTATTACAGAACACCCAACAACTAATCAGTCTATATAATATATCGATTAATAATAGCTTCTTCTACTTTTTGTAAAATTACTCCTCTTTTGTCAATTAATTGTTGAGGAAAATTATCTGGGTGGCCCCTCTCTGCTTGGTCTAGGGGCAGAAGTCCCTTCTTTTAGGTTGGGTGGAGATGAGTTTTGGGAACACCCTGGATAGTGTAACAACCTCATCTTGAGTCTCATCGTCCTCCATAGCTAACTTATGATAATGTATCTGAGTAGGTTTTGCTACCAAATTATCTATCTATTGTTTCATAAAGTTAGGCAGCCTATTTAAGGCCCAGAGACCAAAAGAGATAAGCAAAAGTAACCCAATTAATGGTCCCAAGATGGGAGGAAAGAGTATAAGGGTTGATGTCAAAAGTATTCCCTCTCCAGGAAAAAGACATCGGGATGTGTATGGCCCTCATGCCTCACTGGACAACCACAGGAGGACCAAAGCCATTACAAGATCCCCTTCAATTATGGAGGATGGGCCTCTATCCCTGCCTTTGTAAGATAAGAATCGCCACAGCCTTTCTATACTTAGAGAAGGGAGGAGATGTCAGGGGCAGCCCTGCTTATACACTGAAGGTCTACAATCAGCCATAGGCCTAAAATCAGCAATAGACCTGACATACATACATGCTAACACAATGTCTTGGGTCTCTGTGGAAAAACACTGAAACAAATGGCTATAAGCTATTGTAAACAGGCAGCTTTTATGGAAATTTACCAGCCTGAGTAGTCATAGACCTGGTAAATAGGCAGCCTCAGCAGATAGTACCAAGTTAGATAAGGTCAAGTGAATCATAGGCAGAGTCATAGTGGTCTGTCCCCTGAACCTTCACTCAGCTGATATCCTGTTCTGAAAGATTTCTGTACTCCCCCTGAACACCTACACTCTGGTGTCATCCCCTTCCCCACGTCCTGCCTTTTTGTATTTATAACCCCTGTGTGAATAAGTAAAAATTACGATTTGATTTAAATAAATAAATTAATTAATTACTTTAAAAAAGAAGGAAAAATTGAACAATATGCTTTGTGTTTGATACAGTTAGATTCCAGTTTTCTAGTTTCTAGCTCTCATTTTGTTTCACTTACTAGCATAAATAACATGCAATAGTTATATGAACTTGAGGTGCCTGATCAGTATAATAATTATCCTACCTATAGTGTGTATATTGAATGTTTATTGTGTGTAAATATTAGCATCTGAAACAAACAGAAGATCTTCTCATGATAAGGAAGAATGCAAGGAACCCTAAAGGAACAGGCCAGTTTTAATAAAATAATATAGCTAGAAGATATATCATTCACAGATCTGTCAATTAGACATCACTTAAAAACAGCATTCCTTAAGTTATTTAGCTTATTTTATGTGTATATGTGTTCTTTATGCATACTGTGCATCATGTGTATGCCTGGTATACATAGAAATCATGGGATTCCTTAGGACTGGAATTATATATGGTAATATGCCTCCACATGAGTTCTGGGAATCAAACTAAGGTCCTCTGGGAAAGCAGTGCTCTTAACTACTAAGAACAAATTTAGTGGGGTCTTTGTTTGTTTGGTTGATTTGGTTTGTTGGTTGGTTTTTCAGTGTGATTGTTTTTCAGTTTGATGAGTTGTTTGGTTGGATAGATGTTTGTTTGTTTGTTTGAAAGCAGATAATAGAGATTTTCTACAAACCATTAAACAGACAACTAAAAACCCAAACAAGGCAAAACTTTGTAATATTCTTTGCACAATGCTCTGATGGTAGAATGACAAATTCAACATGGCATCATGAAGGAAAATTGAGGGTAAACCTATGGAAACAAGATCGTAATCTTCAAAATAAGGAAAAAGTTATTGCAAAGAAAGAGAAACCAAGTTCAAAATCAGACCTCAATGGAAACTACTCTTTTATTATTTATTTCTTTTTTAGTTGAAATGAAGGTATTTGTATGATGCTTACTGAGTAATTAAATGTTGTAAGTCATAGCTTTACCATAACAAAATCCTATTAAATAGTTAAAGAAGAAGAGCTTGTTTGGAAAAAGAGTGTGCTTTTGAAATCCTGATACTAATTACACAGTGACACATCTTCTCCAAGAAAAGCAATGTCTACAGCTCTTTCCCAAATAGTTTTATCAACTGGGAAACAAACACTCAAATATATGAGTTTATAGGGGTCATTTTCACCCCAAAAGTTCTACCATAGAACTCATAAACCTTATAAACAACTTCAGCAAACTGGATGCATATAAAATTAACTCAAACAAATCATTATCCTTCCTCTGCTCAAAGGATAAACAGGCTGAGAAAGAAATTAGGGAAATGACACACTTCACAACAGTCACAAATAATATAAAATACCTTGATGTGACTCTAACCAAGTAAGTGAACGACCTGTATGACAAGAATGTCAAGTCCCTGAAGAAAGAAATCAAAGATCTCAGAAGATGGAAAGATCTCCCATGCTCATGGATTAGCAGGATTAATATAGTAAAATGGCCATTTTACCAAAAGCAATCTACTGATTCAATGAAATCCCCATCAAAATTCCAATTGAATTCTTCATAGAGTTAGAAAGAGAAATTTACAAATTCCTTTGGAAAAACAAAATACAGGGCAGTAAAAACTATTCTCAACAATAAAAGGACTTCTGGGAGAATCACCATCCCTTATCTCAAGCTATAAAACAGAGCAATAGTGATTAAAAGCTGCATGGTCTTGGTACAGAGGCAGGCAGGTAGATCAATGGACAAAATTGAATACCCAGAAATGATTCTACACACCTATGGTCACTTGATCTTTGGCATAGGAGCTAAAACCATCCTATGGAAAAAAGAAAGCATTTTTAACAAATGGTGCAGGTACAACCGGAGGTCAGCATGTAGAAGAATGCAAATTGATCCATTCTTATCTTCTTGTACAAAGCTCAAGTCCAAGTGGATCAAGGACCTCCACATAAAACCAAATACACTGAAACTAACAGAAGAGAAAGTGGGAAAGAGCTTTGAACATGTGGGCTCAGGGAAAGATTTCCTGAACAGAACACCAATGGCCTATGCTCTAAGATCAAGAATCTCAAATGGGACTTCATAAAATTTCAAAGCTTCTGTAAGGCAAAGAATACTGTCAATAGGACAAAATGGCAACCAACATGTTGGGAAAAGATCTTTACCAAACCTAATCAGTTAGAGGGATAATATCCAATATATACAAAGAACTCAAGAAGTTAAACTCCAGAAAACAAATAATCCTATTTTTAAAAATGGGGTACAGATCTAAACAAAGAATTGTCAACTGAGGAATGCCAAAGGGCTGAGAAGCACCTAAAGAAATGTTCAACATCCTTAGTTAAAAGGGAAATGCAAACAAAACAACCCTGAGATTCCTCACACCAGTCAAAATGGCTAAGATCAAAAACTCAGGTGAGAGCAGATGCTGGCAAGAATGTAAAGAAAGAGGAACATTCCTCCATTGTTGGTGGGATTGCATGCTGGTACAACCACTGTGGAAATCAGTCTCCCAGTTCCTCAGAAAATTGGAGATAGTACTCCCTGAGGAACCAGTTATACCACTCCTGGGCATATACACAAAATATTCTCCAACATCTAACAAGGGCACATGCTCCACTATGTTCATAGCAGCCTTATTTATAATAGCCAGAAGCTGGAAAGAACACAGATGTTCTTCATCCAAGGAATGGATACAGAAAATGTGGTACATTTACACAATGGAACACTGCTGAGCTATTAAAAACCATGAATTCAGTATATTCTTAGGCAAAGGGATGGAACTAGGAAATATCCTGAGTCAGGTAACCCAGTCTCAAAGAACACACATGGTATGTACTGACTGATAAGTAGATATTAGCCCAAATTTCGTAATACCCAAGACACAATTCACAAACCACCTGAAGCTCAAGAAGAAGGAAAACCAAAGCTTGGATGCTTCAGTCCTTCTTAGAAGGGGGAACAAAATACTCAAGGAAGGAAATATAGAGAAAATGATAGAGCAGAGACTGAAGGAAAGACCATCCAGATACTGCCCCACCTGGGGATCCATCCTATAGTGCCAAACCCAGGCACTATTGTGAATGCCAAGAAGTGCTTGTTGACAGGAGCCTGATATAGCTGTCATGCTCTGCCAGAGTCTGACTAATACACAGACATATGCTCACAGCCAACCATTGGACTGAGCACAGGGTTCCCAATGGAAGAATTAGAGAAAGGATTGAAGGACCTGAAGGGGTTTGCAACCCATAGGAAGAACAAGGATATCAATCAACCATATACCCCAGAGCTCCCAGAGCCTAAACCACCAACCAAAGAGTACACATGAAGGGACCCATGTCTTCACCTGCATATGTAGCAGACAATGACCTTAATGAACATCAATGAGAGGAGAATCCCTTGGTCCTGGGAAGGCTCAATGGGGGAAAATACTAGAGTCGGTGGGGGGGAGGAGGGGCCGGAGTGGGTAGGTGGAGGAGCACCCTCATAGAAACAGGAGGAGTGAGGATGTGATATGGGGTTTCTGGAGGGTAAACCTGGAAAGGGGATAACATTTGAAATGTAAATAAATAAAATATCCAATAAAAAAATAAAAACAAAACACAACAGTAAGCAATATAATATTCATATGTTTGGCATGAATGCTGAGAAGGATATGCTATAAATAAATGATACCAACAACATTATGAAATATTAGCCCTTTACAGGTTCAAGTACCATATTTGATACTTAAATGAAGCTATCCTTAATACATTATGTTCCATAGGTGTAAACTATTATCATTCATACTTTGGAACAGTCAGGTTGTGCACTACCTAAATATTTAATATACTTACAGACCACATAGTGACAGAGAGTTGAAAAGTAGAACTACCCAAGTCAATACCATAAAAATATCTTGTCCTCAAGTAATATGGAAATGAAAGACTTAGGAACTCAAACAGAAATGCCAGAGACAAGACTCACCAACAGAATACATGAGATGAAAGAGAACGTCTCAGACATTGAGGGAATGATAGAAATAGATCCCTAGGTCAAAGAAAATACTAAGTCAAAAGAACTCCAGACACAAAACATCGAAAAAATCTGGGAGACTATTAATAGACCAAGTCTGTGAATAATAGGAACTGTGGAAGGAGAAAAAATTCAGGTCAAAGGTTCAGAAAATTTGTTCAACAAAATGTTCGTAGAAAAATTCCCAAACATAAAGAAGGTAATGCCTATCAAGGTACAAGAATCATTTGAAACACCAAATAAATTGTCACCAAAAACAAACTCCCAATTGGCACATAATCAAAACACTAAATACATAGAACAAAGAAAGAATATTAAAAGCTTAAAGGCCAAGTGACATATGAAGGTAGACTTCCAAATGAAGACTTTTATTTCCAATATTGGATTGATTTCTAAACCTGTCCATGATTGGTCACTTCTAAGAACAATACAAGAGTCATTATAAGTTATCTTTTTGATTCTCTGTTCCACAAGGTCTAAGAACTTGAGGTAAAGCAGCTTGTCCCATCAGGGATATAAGGAAAATGGGGAAAGTGGATGACATCTGTATTGTAAATAAATAAAATATCCAATAAAAAAAGTCTATATGTTGCCCTTCCTAAACTGAGGGCATTTTTATTGCTGGAAATTAACACCTACACAAATCATTGAACATAGACATGTTTAACTGTACTCCAGAAGTCCTATCTGGGGATTTCATCACTATGGACAGTATTCTTGGTACTGTATAGGTACTCTAAGTGCTACTAAAGGAAACATGTAAACACTTACCCAGCCTCAGACACTTCAATCTACAATATATGTCTTGGCAGAAAGAATGCTGATGCAATGGTGGCACAAAGATTATGGGAGTAACCAATCAATATTTGACTTAATTTGAGACCTACACTATGAGATGGAACCCATACCTGTTGCTTCTTGGTTGACAAAGAACCTGAGAAAAGATAGCCCAGTGACCTAGGGTAAAACCAAATACTACTATTCTACCAAAGAACGTAGCAAAAAATATAACTCCTAATGATATTTTGCCACATTCATAGATCAGTGCCTTTCTCAGCATGAGCGAAGCTTTTTCCTGTTGAAGATGACAACAAATTCACAAATCCTCAGCTAAACATTTTACAGAGAGTGAGAGATGTAGGACCATTCAGCCCTAAATGTATATTTCTGTCAGAGATCAGGGAACCCTCCAATTGAGTGCAGAGGTAACACCAAAGAAGCAAGGTCCTCTAAACACAGCAGGACCCATGCTCATCAAACCTCATAGAGATGGCCATGCCTAGATGCACAAGGCAGCATCTGTTGGTTTCCAATAATGGAAAGGAGAAGTACACGCCTGTCCCATCACTAATCCAGATACTATCTCCAAACAATAGCCACTTGCAAATAAAACTTAACTCTTTCTAAGGAGTCTCACTAGGAAACAAACTATTCTTAAAGGTAGGCTCGCTGCCCAGCATTAGACAACAAACAAAAAGAACTGAATGGCAAGACTGAAGTTTCCTTATCTCATAATGTATCAGGGATTTTATTTATTTTTTCTTCTTCTCTTCTTTCCTTCTTCTTTCTTCTTCTCTTCTTCTCTTTCTTCTTTCTTTCTTTCTTTCTTTCTTTCTTTCTTTTGTTCTTATTTTTCCCTATAAATTTTGGTAATATATTGTGGCTTCTTGTTTTGTGTTTTTATGGGATTTGTGAGTATGTAAACAAGTTGTGTTTCTATGTCTGTATATTTTGAAAAATATATACCTTCATATATTTATAATTAATGTTAAAAAACAGAAATATTAAGTATAGTCTAACATTCAGACTACCCTAAGAATATGAAGAAATTCTTATTTTGTTTATGCAAAATAACAATAAAACTTAACAATAAAACAAAAAAACTTAGTTTTATCATACTTGTTTGTCTAATAATTAACTTAGTATTTTTAATTATTTCCCTTATTTTTAATTGTGTATAAGCATATGTGTCTGAGTACACACATGTCACATGTGTGCAAATATCCACAAGGCCAGAAGGTGCTGGACATTCTACAGTCGAGTTGTGGGCATTTGTAAGCCTCCAAGATGGGTGCTAAAAAGTGAACTGGACCACTTAGCCATTCTTGACAGCCACAAAGCAAGGAATCTTAAATCAATTTTAATTGGCTCTAAATATTGTAAACCATAATGAAGTTATAAAACTATGGTGTTGTTTATTTTTTTTCCTCTTGCCTTTCACAAGAAACTTTTCTATTTTCTGAAAACAATAAAAAGTAACTCTTACAAAGTAGTATGCATATATTAAGAAAGAAATTGCATCTATTGTATTGCTAGTTCCTCAACCTAGAACTGACCTTAACACTTGCATGTAATTTAAACAGTATAAAGGCAAAAAAGGAGGAGGAGGGATGGGATAGGTGATTAATGGGTGGGAATGGAGGAAAAAGGATAACATCTGAAATGTAAATAAATAAAATATTGAATAAAAAAGAGAAAAAAAGGGAAAAAGGCAATTAAAAAAAAAGAATAAAAATCCACCTCAAATGACTCAGTCACTTAACAAACATGAAAGGTAGAAGGCTCACATAAATGTATTTTGAAAAAAAAGAAAAAGAAAAAGAAAAAAATTGAAGAAAGACAGTGTAAAAATTAAATTAGGTGAAACATGAGAAAAAATATTTATGAAATTATGTCCAGTTTAAAAATTATAAAGTTGTGCTGAAATATCATTATCATTCTTATATTCAACTAACACCTCTGGCTTTACTACACATCCAGTTTGCTTTGGATCTACTCAACTTGAGTATTTTATTGAGTAGGCAGCCACTGACCATCCACCTTGAATTGTTCCAATAAAAGGTCATTTTTAAGACAGGCAGTGAGCCAGCTGGCCCTTTGTAGCATCGATCACCAAACTCTCTAATAGTGAGAATAATTGTTTGGAGGATGTTTAAGACTTTAAAAGGTTTTGTAATGTTTAATGAAAAAAGTAATTAATCAAGTATACCTATTACAATAAGTAAACAAAGTAGAAAAATGTACTAGTGTTTATGCCTATGGAAGTTTGGAACTAGACTCCTGGTAATTATAATTCTATGTTTTATATTTTAATATTTCAATCCACATTGATTCAATCAATTCATTTCAAAGTTACCCAATTAAGCTTGTTTGCATTTTCCTTAGCATATATTTAAGCATCAAGTAGGCATGAACCACAATAAGCAGGGCTATAGCCTACCCTGTTTCAGTCTACAGGTTGTGAACGAAAGCTAGTTCAAGAATGTCTTATGTCCATTGAAAACATTTTTCATAAGCTACCTACTGGGCTGGAAGAAAGGGAATATTCAAAACATTGTACTTGGGTGAACAAATATTTCTAAATCTGCTCCTGCATAGCCAGTGAGTCAGCATGATAATAAGAACAGGAAAACAAACCTGAGTCTTGAACAAATGTCACCTGAATAATGGCATCTAAAAATACACAGAAAATCAATGTGATTCTTATCCTTATAAGAAGTATTTCTGAGAACTAGACTTTGAATCACTTTGATGTGAATCCAGACAGGAGATTGCTATATCCTGGAACATCTGATTTTCCTGATTCACATGAACTTTTAGGAGTACTTGGAAAGAAATGGACAATTTATATATCCTAACATAATTTCACAGCAATGGAAAATGATGGAAATTGTAAATGAATTTTTGGAAATGCATTGCTTATCAATATTACAGCAATACTTTATTCTATACGTAGACACATAACTTGTAGGAATACTAACTGTATAAAATGTTAGGTAGTGTTGCCATTTCCAACAGCTGGAATAATAATTCAGTGATAGAAACGATAACTACAATCATTTTAATCAAAGAAACTTGAGTGTTACTTTGGAAGTTATAGATTACAATGCTTAACTGCAAACTTGGTTGTGCTAAATTAGGCTTGTTACACTTCCCAACAATAGAATTTTATATACCTGAAGAATGGAGATGTTCTGACCACCTTTAGCAGCATGGTTGAACTTGAAGGAAATCCTCATTAAAATCTAGAAACACATACAAAAAGATAAATACTACAGTGTATTAGTTATATGCGGGGAGAGTAAATAAAGTCCTGGATGAATGAATATGTGCAGTTGACATGGACACAGTCACATCAAGGACTCTCATGTCTCAGCTCCATCACAGTGGCAAAACCAGCCACTGGGACGAGGCTCAGAGGAATGATTAAAGCTTCTTGGGGTATCTTAGTGCAAATCTTTACATAGTGTGCAGAAAATGTCCACATTAGCTTTCTGAGCCCTGACCTGAAGATTTCTTCCCTACAGAGACTGCTCCTAAGATTAACTAAATCAGTTTCCTTGATCCACATGCATCATTGTGTGTCTATAAAACTACCCTTCTTTATCAGCCCCATGCAACAATCCTGCCTTCCTATTCAACTGCATATAATAAACACCCTAAGCTTCTAAACAGATGTAATGAGAGTAGCTAATGATTGCTCTACTTCTAACTCTGTCTTGAATTTTGGGTTTGGTGGTACATAAGTTCATAAAAATATATTGATAAAGAAAATGTAAAATCTAACATGAATATCCACAGTTTCAGAATGCATACTCTATGTAGTTCATTGAGATGTATAGATTGGGTACAATTAATCCCAGTCTGCGACTGTTGTTGTTTGTAAAATAATAAGGTTAATTTAGAACTTAAGAGTAGAATCTGGCTGTAGTGGTTCTCCCTTTAATCTCACCATTTAGGTAGCAGAGACAGGTGGATCTCTGAGTTCAAAGTCAGCCTGGTCTACAGAGTGATTTTCTAAACAGCCAAGGCTGCACAGAGAAACCCTGTCTGGAAAACCCGAAACAGAAAAGACCTATATTTTACTATCTATATGAATATAATCTTTTTTATTGGTGTTGTCCCTTTTGCTGGTTTCTCCCCAAAGACCCCCATCCCATCTCCCTTCCCCCTGGTTCTTAGGGTGTTAAGAGCTTAAAACACTGTGGACTGGGACCACTACAGAAAGTACAGTCCAGGAGCTCACTGTCAGAACAACCATAAGCTCCAAATTGAGATTGAGAATTATGCTTCTTTGTTTTATGTCATGTTGAGAGCAGGATCTGTTACTTTCAGAAAAAGAAAGTCTCCAATTATATATAACTCCTGAGATACTCACGTTGATGTGGACACTTTATATGATTCTTAAGATCACACAGAAAGCATATTGTCAATAAGTCATAAGAATATTTTAGCTGTAATAATAATTTGAACATAGGGATAAAAGTTGCTATTTAGGGTGTTTGGATACATCTATCTTTAAAATAATCCCTTTTCTGGGTCATGATTTTTCAAGCCCATATGATAGGTAGAGTAGTTCCAAGCTGAAATTGTCTCTTCTATCATGTGGTATGTTTCAGAATTTTGGACTTCACCCAGTAAGTGCTAGTAAGAAATCATCTTCACCCAGACATACACCAAGTTGTAACAACTACTAGCTAGCCTTCTCCAGGTATTTCTATATGAACCTTGGATAATAAGAGTACTCATTATTCTAGATTGAACTATAAGCACTTGGAAGTGAATCATTAGTAAGAAATTAGAGTGCTAATCTTCTTTTGTCTCCAAAATATTTACATGACTCAGCATCAGAATTAAAACACATACATATATGTGTGCTTTGTTTCTGAGAGAGAGAGAGAGAGAAGAGAGAGAGAGAGAGAGAGAGAGAGAGAGAGAGAGAGAGACGATCTTTACAAACCACAATCACTTATTTAATTTTAGGTAAACATATCACAAATAATTGAGCTATTGAAATAAAAAATAGAAGTTGAACAAGAAAATATACATAAACCTAAATATACATAAACCTATTGACTGGTTTATGGAGTTGCCCGTTTTCACTATTACTGTATAATTTCATTATACTGTATAATTACTTCATTTTTATAATAGATCCAAAAGGTCACAAAATAATGAAAAGATAAAAGTTTACTTCTGTGAAATCAGCTCAGAAATTTTACTAAAATGATCTTGAAGTAATAAATCATGACTCAGAAATTTCATAAAGTTGAGGATTTATTCTCACCATTTGACACTATATCTTATTGTTCTGAGAAGTTATAACAAGTTGTCAGCCCACATTTAAAATATATTATTCCTTATTTCCAGTTCTTGGTATAGATACCATAGGACTGCTGAATTATACTTTTTCTTTTTTTTTTTTTAATGATAAGCTGCTAAGTTTCAAAGTCGGTCAATGGCTTTACTTGAGTGTTGAAAACAACTTGGTCTTCCTATGTTTCAGACTTTATCAGATGGAGGAAACTGCACAGGTACAGTTTACATATCAATAAGACTTAGTGCAATCTAGATTGTGACTTTTTAATATCTTTGTAAATATCTACATTAGTTTTATAATTATTTTAGTGTATATTTTGAGATTATCATTCCTTGCAAATTCACTTAAACATATTTTCCTTGTATATTTTCACGTTATGTATAACATGACTATATAATATTGCATGCAAGGAAAGAGTGACAAATTAAGAGAGTATATAAAGACACAAATGTCCTTTTAAAAATATAAATATGATCTATGTGAAAGTAATATCTGGATTGTGAAACACATCCAAACTACACCATGCAAACAAAACTCATCTTAATATTATGTTCAAAATTTGCTAAATAAAACAGAAAATTTTATTAAGAGTAGACTCATGGTCCCAGGCCACAGCATGGTAGCAGTATCTTCACTGGTTGTCATAACTACAACAAAAACTCCCAAACAACTAAATTCTGTAGCTGAAGAAACACCACCCCAGGCCCCCCAAATAAGCATTTCCAGCTGATCTGATTAGCTTGGATGTTGTCTTGACAGAAAATCAAAAGAAAATTTTCCCAACAGTAAATCCAAGAAAGGCAGATGTTGGACAGATACATTTTCTCTATTGTGGGCAGCAAGATACTGATCAGACTGTGAGGGACCCATTCTGAAATTCTTATTTTGAAATGGAATATTTTACCACAGGGATATTGTCACAGTATGCTCTTGTGTCTTGAGCATATTTGATAATATGATATGTCATATACTCATCAACGCAGGCAAGATGCAATATATCTGTGCAAAACTAAAAGAATGCACACTGTGTGTGACCCCAGCACAGATGAACCTATAAAATGCTTAAAGTAGATATTTTAAATTCTATTCTTTCAGATACAATGTGAGTATGTTTGGCTAAGGAAAAGGTTGTTTTTATGGTAGAAAAATGTGTGTGAGTTTAGATAATTACAGGGAGGGGCTGTATATATAAATTTAATTTTTGTACATTTGTTCAGAAACACTAGCCTTGTATTTCTATATCTTTCATTTTCTGTTATGAAGTAGATTAGCATGGATTAAACACACTGCTGCACAGATAAACCTGGTCAATGAGATGTATAGATAGATAGCACATCCAGTGATATACAGGAAAATATATGATGTGTTCTTTAGATTAAAGAAACAATACTATGTTTTGTGATATCCAAATGTTGTAGTAATTATTTAAAATGGCTTCTGGCTCAGGCTGACTATCTAAGCTGCAGCGGCTCTGCCTAGCCCATCCACCATGTTTCTCTGCCTGAGGCCAAGTGCACATTGCAGCTAGAACCAGCTGCCAGAAACACCAGCCATGCCACCCACTAGATGCCAGAGTGAGAGATAGCTCTGCCAATCTTCCATGCTGTCTCCGCAAGCAGGCATTACCCAGATCATTCCGCCATCCATGTGGGCCCAGTAAGAGAATGAGACTCTAATTCTTATAGATTAATCAAAGCTTATATATTTGGCAATGATCAGTAACAAGATACCCATACAATCAGAAGTGTAACCCAATACCCAACCTAGGTATACCAACTACCTTTGACTGTTACAGACATGAACATCCTTCTCCATCGCTCCTACATCTCTGCCCTCTCACTCTTCCTGTTCCTTTTATCTCTTCCTCTCCTAACTCCTCCTCTTCCTTTTCCTCTTCCTCTCCGAACTCCTCCCACCTTAGCTCCTCCTACATCCAAATATGTATAGAAGAATATTTCTAACATGGATATAATATAAAATATACAATACAAATATACACATATGTATATTGTGGTAAAATTGTTTACTTGCTTCTGAAATTATCCTTATATTGAAAGACCAAAATGGTACTTACCAGAACCTGGAGGATATAGGCACTGAGAAGAAGTTGGTTAAAGAAAACAAAATTTCAGTGAGATAAAATAAACTGAGCACACCTAATGGATATATTAAGAGAATCTTGACCAAAGTTGTGATCCTCCGCTAAAGGCAGTGTTAAGCCACAGCCGATTATCAAGGGTAATACAAGCATACAAGTACTCAAACTCATTACCCTCTTGTTGATGTTTATAATTGCTTCTTTTTATATCCTTTTTTCTCTTCCCTTCCCTTCCTTTCCTATTTCCTTTCTTTTCATTTTCTTTCTTTTCATTTCCTTTCTTTTCCTTTTACAAGAGTTCTTAAGGGTAGCTATTATGGCTTTATGAACTTGCCTCCCATCTTGTCATGGCCTTTACTTTCTTTTACCTTTCTTTCTCTCTTTCTCTCTTCCTCTCTTTTCTCTTCTCTTTCTTCTCTTCTTTCTTTCTTTCTTTCTTTCTTTCTTTCTTTCCTTCTTTTTTGCTTTCTTGCATTCTTGCTATTTTTTTTTCTGTTACAGAGACTTAGTATGTAGCTCCAGCTGTTCTGGCACTTACTGTACAAGCCAGACTGTCCTAGCACATGTAGAGATCTACACTGTAGAGCTTTGTTATGGATAGCCCCGGCCTTGTATTTTGATACTAATTCCCCTTTCCTGTGAAGGACTGCAGAGGAGATGTGAGTCATTACACAGGTTATTTCTAATGAACCTTCTGCCCATCTTAATTTGTGAAATAAAGGCTGGAGCCAGTGATTGGACAGAGGAAGGGGAGGTGGAGAAATAAAGGCTGGGGAGAGAAGAGAGAAAGGACGACTGGAGGACGACAGTGGAGGAGGAAGACGACTCAAGTTATAAGGCTATCATAGATGGTGAACAGAGTAGAGTAGGGGTATCTGCCCAATCTAGGCTTAGAGAATATATTCATAATCACTGAGTTATGTTTTCATTGACCAGTCCAATTTGGGTTGGAGACTTAAAGATCTCTCACTACACAGCTTTCATTAGCTAAGTACCTCCAGGAAGCTGAGATGTGTGAAACTTGTCAGAGGACAACTAAAATCTACCTCCTGTAGTCCAGAAGACAAAGGGTCCTAACGCAATTAGAAGGGGCATGGCATGCCCTTCTATCTTAGCATTTAAATAATTAAAAGTATTTCTTAATGAAAGACAAGGTGGCTTAAATCATACTACTGTAATTGTATAGAGAAACAATACCTGTCTCCACAATGTTTTTCTCTAGATTTATCATATAATAGAATATACTAATAATTTTGTTAATGCCTTCCATTCACTGTAATGTAGATTACAGAAGGTCACTGACTTTTCTGCTTCGTTCACTGCAGTAAGCCTTGTATGCAAAAATCTTCTTGGGCATATACTATTGAAGAGCTTAAAATACATCTTTTATTATTAGGGATTAATTATGATATCATGATAAATATAATCTTAATAAGTGCCAATTATGCTTGATTGATTTTTCAATAATTAATCTTGTTGTGGTTTCAAACAAAATAGATCATATATATTTTTATCTTGATTAAAGCTAAGATGTTTTTCCAAAGTTAAGATTAAAAACTATTTAATATACTTATTAAAGTGTTCTAGGTGAAAAAGTTACAGTTAGGCTGAGAACCCTAAAATTAATGTGTTATAGTAAACATAATAAAATGCAAGCTGCAATATTTGGAAGTGATATTTTCTACTTTGATTTTATAATTTGTTATAAAATAAGTACCTGTGTTGATTATTGGGAAGAAATAAAAGATCAAAAGATCTTTGGTAGGTTTCTGCTAAACATTATGATCCAGAGCTGTTCTGTCACCTGCCAGCTGTTTGAATTCAAGTATTTCCACTACCTACTGGCCTTAACTTCAAAGCCACATACTGTGCAATTAATACTAGTCATGTATTAGGGAATGTACATTTTGTTGCTAATGTTGCATTATCATGATTCAGTTTTGCAGAGGCATTTGAGAGCTCTAATACTTAGGATACTGCTTACTGATTTAGTTATCATGGAGCCACTGGAATAAACCTCCAGTTCTTGAATAATTAGTATTAAGTTAAGATCAAGCAGTGCTAATTCTTTGTCAGCTTACAATCTTCGTCTCAAGAACAAGTGTGACTCAAGATCTAGTTCACACTCTTTTGAACTATAACATTTATTTAGGCTTCTTAAACTACAGACATTTTAAAATATGTCTTTATTTACCTTTCTGATAGTTTTTTATCTATCATTATACTCTTTCTTCCTTGAAAATCCAAATGGAGAAAGTCATCCATTGTGATTTATTGTTTGATATGTATTATTTGTTTATTATGGCTTAATATTTGATTATACTTATTGGGTCTTCCATTATTTTGCTCTTTGAGTAAATGAGATCTTGAATTTATGAAATTAGATCTCTTCAGATTCTTGATTGTTACACAATTTTCTAATATGCTGTTGATTATATTTTGTATGATAGAGATTGATATGGTAGTTCTTTGGGCTTTAAAAGATTCAGTGCATTTTCAGAATTTTCATGTTTATTTATAATTTCTGATATAAATTCTTATCTATTCATAGAGTGAAACTATATACATAAAAAATTATAA
This sequence comes from Mastomys natalensis, assembly GCA_021653895.1. Taxonomy (NCBI): domain Eukaryota; kingdom Metazoa; phylum Chordata; class Mammalia; order Rodentia; family Muridae; genus Mastomys; species Mastomys natalensis. The sequence goes on along the minus strand of JAJTUV010001417.1, from coordinate 30,273 downwards.
ACTTATTAAAACACTGTGTAATATACTGATTAGTTATATAAATAATGACCTATTTCAAATATAAGGAAAATATTATCCTAGATGCTTGGGGTATATTGATAAACAAACAACAAAACCTTTCTAACTATAGCACAGATATATGCCACTATATAAAAAACACAGGCCTGTCTTCCACAGATGATGTCTCAGCATATCACCAGACAGGACAAGGATTTATTAAAGAAAGATATTTAATATCTATTTTAAAATATAATCCTATCCAGTATTGGGCATGCATGTAAAATACAAGCCCTAAAAACCCAAGTTGGCCTCAGATTCCTAATCAATGTTAATAAAATTTGAGACACCATTTTGTTGAGTTATAACAAAAAAAATATTAAGAGAAATAAGCACAGGAGCTGGCATTCTTTTTTAAATTTTTATTATTATTGTATTCACTTTACATCCCCCACGCAGCTCCTCTTCTGGTCATCCTTTCCCACAATCCTTCTCCTTCCCCCCTTTTCTCCTCTAAGTGGGCAGAGGTCACCTGGGTCTCTCCTCCCAACCTCGGCATATCAAGTCTCTGTGAAGCTAGGCACATCCTCTTCCACTGAGTCCAAACAAGGGAGTTCAGCTAAAAGAACATATCCCACAGACAGGCAATAGCTTTTGGGAGAGCTTCTGCTTCAATTGTTGGGCCCACATGAAGACCAAGCTTCACATCTGGTACATATGTGCCAGGCACCTAGGTCCAGCCTGTGTATGGACCTGTGAATTTGTATTGGTCATCCTGTGAAGATCCTATTCCTTTAGAGGCTGCCGTCTTTCCTCCTATTCCTCCATAAGAGTCCCCAAGGTCCATCCACTGTTTGCCTGTGGGTATGTGCATCTGTCTGAGTCAGCTGCTGGGTGAAGCTTCTCAGAGGACAGCCATATTAGACTACTGTCTGCAAACATAAACAGTATCATTAATAGTGTTAAGGATTGCTGCTTGCCCATGGGAGGAGTCTCGAGTTGCACTGGTTATTGGTTGGCTATTCTCCAAAGACATCATGAATTTTTCAGGCAAGTGGATGGATCTTGAGAATATCATCCTTAATGAGGTAATCCAGTCCCCAAAGGACACGAATGGTTTGTATTTACTTATAAGTGGATATTAGCTATAAAATACAGGTTACCCATTCTACACTCCACAGACCCAAAGAAGCTAAACAAGAAGGAAGATACAAGCAAGGAAGCTTGAATCTCACGTAGAACGGAGAATAATATGGCCATAAGAGGCAGATGAGACAAGAAACTGGCTGGGGGAGTGAATGGAGAGGGGAATGGGGTGGGTTCAGGATCAGATGTGGAGAGGGACGGGAGAGATGGCTACGTGCTTATGAGAATAAATAGAGATCTGCGACTAACATGGGATGGGGAGATGGAGGACTATCTCCAGGATTAAACAGAGACTTGGGATAAAGAATCAATGGGGGTGATTTTATCTGTGAATCACAGCACTGGAGATATGGCACCTGAAGAGGCCACCTCCTGTAGCCAGGCAGGAACAACAACAGAGGGATAGGGCAACCTATCCAATCAACCGACCCACAAAATTTTAGACTCAAAAATTTGTCCTTTCTACAGAAGATGCAGGGACAAAGCTGGCCTTTTTATTCATTGAAAGTACATGCAGTACTAGTTGTATGAGTTAGAATATCTAAAACCATGGCAGAAACATCTGTAAAAAAAAAAAAAAAAAAAAAAAAAAAACCTCTGAGTCACAGACCATGCCAAATTAATATTTCCTTTACTTTAAAGGTCTAATCAGCAAGGATAGGAGAAATTAAGGAGTATTCTAACACATACTCATGCTCATAACCTTAAACTCACATTAATGTCTTGTTTCTAGAACTTTGGGATTCCCACTGCTTATAGATGTCAAGCGTGCCTCTCTGTACCTACTTCCTGCCAGAATACTATTGGTTAGACCAATACATACTTATAGTTCTTTTCCTCAGTGCTATGAAAAAATATAGTTTTGAAGAAACAACATAGACAAGGAAATGTTTATTGCAGCTCATGTCTTGTCATTGTAAGAAGCAAACTGCTCAAGTTTCAGTAGATAAAATATTAGAGAAAGCACACTGCCTGTGTTCTATCTTCTTTCTCCTCTAGATGTTGTTTTTGTTGTTATTTTTCAGTCTAGGACCCAACCGGTGGAATGGTTCTATCCGGCTTCAAAAAAGGGTCTTCCCTCTTCATATAAACCTTGGAAACACCATGAAAGATAAACACAGATGTATTTCTCCTTGTTGATATTACGTCCAAACAAAAGGACAATGAAAATTCTTTTCTTCTTGAAAAGAAATGACAAGACAGTGAGTACTCATCTGATAATCAAAGAAAATAAAAGAGTCATATTCATTCCACTAAGCCAAGAGGCCGAAGAAAACACACCACTGCAGAACTAATATACTCTTAAAAGAAAACTGAGGATGTTATATTGTTTCAAAATGTTTGTTTTCCTGAGAGCCAGTAGGAAGATTTAAGTGTTTGGAATGAAGTTAAAAGGAGAGAACATGGTTAACTTTTCTAAATGGTTGTCTTTCCTAAGGGTTCAGTTCTGCATCTGTGGACATATAATTTGCATGTTGTTTTTGTGTGCCCTATGGCTGAATCAACTACAATATCATTACATATTAAAATTTCAACAGGGAAATTCACATTGAAATTCTGTACTTAATATAAAAGTCATGAATAGACTAGAGGCAAATTGAAGAACAATTGAGTTTAATAAAGAGCTCAA